>BSBM01000061.1:2725000-3105000 GCA_027924585.1 Larix kaempferi | reverse complement strand
CTCTCTTTCCTCGACTATCAAGTGTATGACGAAGGATTCCCAGATGTATTCATGTGGATGAAAGTTCATTTTCAGGACTCGAATGTAAGTTTCCCAAATGCACTATTTATTTCCATTGTAACAGGATAATCAAAGAATTTTTTGAATACAAAACCGATGCAACAAAATGTCAATTGTTTTTGGCTTTGTTAAAATCACATTGTCTAGCTCATGTTAGGAGAATTTTTGGCATAAAGGTAGTTAGAAGTTCAAAGTCCAACGATCATGTTGTTATAAATATACAATCTACATTTAATTTGATTTGAAAAACTTCTTGTACAACATATTTTAATGTGGTCCGTCGTGTATTGTCGGAATCGATCATAGACAAATCCACAAGTCAACGTTGCCTGCTATCACACACATGTAAAATATTTAAAATAGATAGAAAGACTCTTCAAAAGTATTATTCTATTAGAGAAAAACTTGAGACACCAGGCCAAAAATATTGTTGGGCCTTTGTTGGTAGGTTACCTTGTTCAGACATGAAGCTGATTGATGCTGTTAAAGAACTAGTACAAAAGTTTTGGCATGATAACACTAGGCCATCATCGAATCAAAGAGATGTGTTAAAGTTGAGAAAAGGCATTAAGGGGTGTGAACCCCATGTCAAGCACTTCCTTAACACAACACCAACAGAACTCTATGAGAGGTTCAAGAATGAGCACACACAATTGAACTTGGGCCAAAGGTCCTTTGAAAAATGCAAACCCTAGTATGTTAGAATTTGCATTGATCGCAACACATGTTGTTGTAGATACCATGTAGAATTTGAGTACTATTATGATACATATATACATATATTTTATGATTTGCATACTAACATTGTGCAGGAATGTCCATCGTTACAACCACCGAATGCATCCAGAGAATTTATACATAGCATAATGTGTCCAAGACCTGAAGGACAAAAATATTATAAAAGATCATGTTTATATGGGACATGTTCCAGTTGCAGTGGATTTTCATTATTGAGTCATTGCATCCATGAAACCGAGGATCATGAATTTGGGAGGATGTCACTAGAAATGTAGAACTTCAAGTACATAACATATCAAGTAGATAGTGCGAAGGAAAGCAAAAAAATTACATTGGTGAAGTCACAAGTAATCTAATTTTGCATACTTTCATACTGTACATGTTGAATTTGTACATATATATTTAGATTGCAAATGTCATGTTGTATTAATGCGCTTGGTTTTGTGGCACCAGGTACAAATTTGCGATTTCATGAAGGAATTCTACCAAAAGACAGAGCAGTATGTACAACATGTCCATGTAGCACGATGACAGAATGAATAGTATAGACAGTACAGGGACACCTTTCCCAATGGAACAATATTGTCGGTTGTGGACTTTGCTGAAAACTACACCCTGCAGCCACAGAATGAGATTCAAAGTCAATACTACCATTCAAACCAAGTTAGCATAATGGTCCATATCACGTATAGGCATGCGCTAGAGAGAAGCAATGACATGAGGATAATATTGAAAGAGACCAACTTCTACATCAGTGACGACAGGTGCCACGACCTGCATTATGTGCAACATTGCTTCAGAATTTTCTATGATCAGTTGAAGGAGAGAGGTATATAGATGGATTAGCATTGGATATGGTCAAATGATTGTGTAGGCCAGTTAAAAAATGCACGTGTATTCCAGTGGTTGAGTATTTTCAACAAGACTTATGATGTGTTGCATATATGGAACTATTTTGAGACCGGGCATGGAAAGGGAGAGCATGATGGGGATGGAGCATGTCTCAAAACTTCCCTATGAAGGGAGGAGATGAGGTTCATGAAAAACAGTCATATTCAGGATGCATAATACATAGTTCGATGGTGCTCTGCAAAAATGTCAGATCGAACCACAGAGCAGCATAGACCAACAGGTAGAGGACATGTTGTCAGAAATTTCCGGCATGTGGTTGATATAGATGGATCGCGTTCTTATAATTGTAGTACTGTGTAAGGAAATCGTGTATTTCATTCGGTTTGAAGCTTAAACAACCCCTTATTTGAAATATGGACGCAGAAACTTGCTTGTTTTTGTGGGCCTTGCAGCAGTTGTGAGTGGGATGAGTGTGAATCAATGGATTGGGTTGATAAATGGGATCATGTATCACTTGTAGTGGACCCACATGCAGCTGTTGAAACAATCCAGTTAGAGGAAGGCCAATCCTCTATTTCGAATGAATATGATCATATTTCTGATCGTGTACAGCCAGGTAAATATTTATGCATGCATATCCTTGTTCCCTCCTTGTTTTTGTAATTATCCAAGTTATCAAACCACTACTTGTTGGAATATGACCGTAAAAAGCATTTTTGCAGGACACATATACGTAGTTGTCACCCCGATAGAAAGTGAAATTGGGACGAATTATTGGTTGGCACGATGCATCCAGGGGAAGAAAACCCTCCTCGCATCATTAACTGATAGTGAAGGCATTACTTTTTCGACTGGATCGATGGTTTTTCAGGGGGAATATCTTACAATAGATGGAAAGGGACCAAAGAGAAGTGGCTACACATACATGGATTGTAGACTAGGTTCACAGGTGTATCACTTTATGCACTTGGTCGTTGGTACAAACATCCAACTGTAAACAATGTCAACGAAGAAATTAAACAAGGTACACTACTTACTACCTCATGCAGAGCATGAGAGGTTGTTCGAGACAATAAAAAACTGAGAGGATCCAGAAGGCCTTCTTGATTGAGGTACATAGTATAGCCATGTGATTGTTTATTCATGCATGATTAATGTTATTCATGTTAGATAGTTTATTTGATATCGTTATCTTATATCGTTTATTTGATGTTTTAGTTATGATTAAGTTACTATTACAATACATTGATGTTTTACACCAACCACTCCAATTCATTGTTCCCAAGGTCAAGGTTTCATCGTTTGACCATGTTTAGCGCCATAAAAACCATACTGAGTGCTAAAATACTCCTAGTTGCACCCATATCATTTATTGGAGGCTAAACATATCCTTGTCATTTGAGGACTATTTCATTGTTGTGAACCTAGGTAATTAATACACCTGTAAGTTTGAAACCTCAAGTTTCCCTTCCCTTAGAAGCTTTATTTTTATTAAGGTTTGTAGTCCTCCTCCCAACCATGTACAAGGCCCTCATATCCATAAACGGTTCTCAAAATATCCTAATGAAGTATGTATCAACACTTGGAAGCCAAAGAACCCTAAGACATGTCCTATTTATTTTTTTGAAAGTTCCTTTCTTGCTCTCATTCAAAACCTCCAAATAGTGTCCATATCCTCACCAATAAGATAAATATTCACAGTCATATCTAGGCCTTCAACACCAACACTTGATGTTCATAAACTCCTAATCATATTTGAATATTCTCATATGGAGGCCAAATATCCCTCGATCCTAGATGTGTTGTGATTTGACACATCATTCTTGGTCCTAAAGATACCCCTAGTCTACCTTCAATCTACTTAGCCTACCTTTCCATATGCCATATAAAAATGGGGACATATAGTTGGTACCAGTGTTATGGCATATCCTCTCTAATTGAATTATGGTAAAACACTTTCTTATGTGTTTACATAACATTAGGAGGTCAAAGGTGTTACTCTATAATGACTCACATATTCTCAATATTGTCTCAATAGCTTCGGGAGCATCACGATGTGGTTATAAGTGTATGACCTCTTGTGTGAGGTGTTCCCCTATGGATTTGAGCAAGCACAACCCTCATTTAATCTCATTAACAACATTTACCTAGCCATTTTTCATATGTATCAACACTTGAGAGCCAAACAAACCTAAAATATTTCCTATATGGTAGTTTGAAAGCTCCTTTATGCATGTGTGGGAGCTGATGGAACCCAAGTCCACTCGTCGGTTTGGGTTCCCTGCCCCTTGAGCAATTCCTCAAAGTGTCCCTGAATGGCCCCGGTGTGCCAGACCAACATGCCCACAACACCCAAACCGTGGCTCCAGTCGTGAATCCGTCGATTCCGATGGATCCAAGATGCCAAGTTTCAGCTAGCCCCCCCCCAGCATGCCTCCAACCCTAGGAAATAATGTTATTGTGCCATCTCCGGAGCTAGGGTTTTGATCAGTGAAGGCCATGCCAATATTGCTTAAGGGGCCATTTCTCGTCTGAAGGTTCCCGGGCGTCTGTGGCCACTGTGGAAACATCCACAATGGACATACACACGTGTGGGAGATGACAGAACCCAAGTCCACTCATTGGTTTGGGTTTCATGCCCCCAAAGAAATTCCTCAAAGTGTCCCTGAATGGCCCCGGGGTGCCGGACGAAGATGCCCACAACACCCAAACCGTGGCTCCGATCGTGAATCCGTTGATTCTGATGGATCTGGGGCACTGGGTTTCAGCTACGTCCCTCCCATAGCATGCCACCAACCTCCGTAAACGGTGTTATTGTGCCATCTCTGGAGCTAGGGTTTTGCTCAGTGAAGACTTTCGAATATTGGTCAAGGGGGTCATTTCTCATACGAAGGCTCCTGGGCATGCATGGCCATCATGGAAACATCCAAAATGGCCATACACACGTGTGGGAGAGGACAAAACCCATGCCCACTCCCCGGTTTGGTTTTCGTGCCCTCGGAGCAATTCCTCAAAGTGTCCTTGAATGGCCCCAGGGTGCTAGAACATGATGCCCATAGTACCCAAACCGTGTCTCTGGTCACTAATCCATTGATTCTGATGGATTCGGGATGTTGGTTTTCAGCTAGGGGACCTCCCACAGTGTGCCTCCAATCCCTGGAAATGGTGTTATTGTGCCATCTCCGGAGCTAGGGTTTTGCTCAGTGAAGGAGCTCAGGTTCATTGAGCAAAACCCTAGCTTCGAAGATGGAACAATAAAACCATTTCCGGGGGTTGGAGGCACACTGTGGGGGAACCCCTAGCTGAAACCCAACATCCCAGATCCATCGGAATCGACGGATTGACGACTAAATCTACGGTTTGGGTGCTGCTGGCATCTTGGTCTGGCACCCTAGGGCCATTTAGGGACACTTTGAGGAATTGCTCTGGGGGCACGAAACCCAAACCGGCGAGCTGACATGGGTTCTGTCATCTCCCACACATGCGTGTGGCCATTGTGGATGTGTCCACGGTGGCCATGCATGTTCGGGAGCCTTCAGATGAGAAATGACACCCTTGAGCAATATTCGAAAGGCCTTCACTTAGAAAAACCCTAGCTCCGGAGATGGCACAATAACACCATTTCTAGGGGTTGTAGGAACCCTGTGGGGGGGGCCTAGTTGGAAATTGGCGCCCTTGATCTGTCGGAATCAATGGATTCGCGATCGAAGCCACGGTTTGGGTGCTGCGGGCATCTTGGTTCGGCACCCTGGGGCCATTCAAGGACACTTTGAGGAATTGCTCCGGGGGCATGGAACCCAAACCAGCGAGCGGACATGGGTTTTTTCATCTCCCACCTGTGCGTATGGAAATTTTGGACAGGTCCACAGTGGCCATGTACGCATAGGATCCTTCGGACGAGAAATGACCCCCTTGAGCAATATTCGAAAGGCCTTCACTGAGCAAAACCCTAGCTCTGGAGATGGCATAATAACTCTGTTTCCGGGGGTTGGAGGCATGTTTTTTTTGGGGGGGGCTAGATGAAACCAGGTGCCCTGGATCCATCGGAATTGAAAAATTCATGATCAGAGCCACGGTTTGGGTGCTGCGGGAATCTTGGTCTGGCACCCCGGGGCCGTTCAGGGACACTTTGAGGAATTGCTCCGTGGGCACGGAACCCAAACCGATAAGTGTACATGGGTTCTGTCATCTCCCACATGTGCGTATGGCCATTGTGGATGTGTCCACGGTGTCCACGCATGCGCGGGAGCTTTCAGACGACAAATGTCCCCCTTGAGCAAGATTGGCATGGCCTTCACTGAGCAAAACCCTAGATCCGAAGATGGCACAATAAAACCGTTTCCGAGGGTTGGAGGCACACTATGGGGGGCCCCTAGCTGAAACCCGACATCACAGATCCATCAGAATCGATGGATTCGTGACTAGAGCCATGGTTTGGGTGCTACTAGCATCTTGGTATGGCACCCGTGGCCATTCAGGGACACTTTCAAGAATTGATCCGGGGGCATGGAACCTAAAACGACGAGCGGAATTAGGTTTCGTCATCTCCCACACATGAGTATGGCCATTGTGGATATGTTCATGAATTCCACGCACTCCCGGAAGCCTTCGGACGAGAAATGACCCCCTTGAGCAATATTCGAAAGGCCTTCACTGAGTAAAACCCTAGCTACGGAGATTGCACAATAACACTGTTTTTGGGGGTTGGCGGAACACTGTGGGGGGTCGCCTAGTTGAAACCCGACGTCCCGAATCCATCAGAATCAATGGATTCATGATCGGAGCCATAGTTTGGGTGCTATGGTGATCTTGGTCCGTCAGCCTGGGGCCATTCAGGGACACTTTGAGGAATTGCTCAGGGGGCACGAAACCCAAACCAGCGAACAGACTTGGGTTCTATCACCTACCACATGTGTGTATGACCATTGTGGATGTGTTCATGGTGGCCACTCATGCCTGGGAGCCTTCGGAAGAGAAATTCCCCCCTTGAGCAAGATTGGCATGGCCTTCATTGAGAAAAACCCTAGCTCTGGAGATGGCACAATAACATTGTTTCCGGGGGTTGGAGGCATGTTGTGGGGGGTCCCCTAGCTGAAACTCGTCGTCCTAGATCCATCGGAATCAACGGATTCGTGACTAGAGCCACGGTATGGGTTCTACGGGCATCTTGGTCTGGTACCCCAGGGCCATTCAGGGACACTTTGAGGAATTGCTCCGAGGCATGGAACCCAAACCAACGAGCGCACTTGGGTTCCGTCAGCTTCTGCATGTGCATAAAGGATCTTTCAAAATACCATATAGGACATGTCTTAGGTTTGTTTGGATCCTATAAAATATTCTCAAAATTCCACACTAAATTGACTTACATTTCTACCTAATATTACAGTGGTAAGTCCTCTTTGACAAGAATTTCCCCGCATTTGAATTGCCAATTGTGGATGGCTCATAAGGTTTCAAATTATTAACATTCAATATTAAGAAAATGCACATCCATATATGGATTTTCCTCAACATTCATATAGCCACCCCATAATAATAGTATTCGGTTTCCTTATTAATAGCTACTAGTATATTGCAGTTGACCTAGATAGTTATCGTGTGATAGGCACTATAGCTAATGTTGTCGACCAAATCTAATGGTGAAAATCCTAGTTCATAAAACTTAGGTCTAGATAAGAACATGTTGATATTTGCAACGACAAGCTTTTAATAATAATGCATGCATGGCTATATAAAGTTGTTTGCAACATAAATTTCATGTTTGATATTTTCTTACAATCATGAATTGAGACATGGATCAATTTTAGTGGTCTTGAATTTATGATTTGAAAGAAAAAAAACACATTAAGACACCTTAGTGCAAGAATATTTACTATAGTATATTAATCTTAAAACATAGTAGAAGAATACATTATTGATCCCATAACTAGTGTAAAGTGGTACATTTATAATCATATGGAGGAATATAAGTGTTCATTGACATGTAATTATCACTTCCCCCCACATTTGACTAATACATTATTTTAGTGGTTAAGGTGGTCATACCACTTCCATGCTTATGCTAATTTGGTTGCATCAATTACAACACCATTACATTAGTTCTTTAGTTCAATGAGATGTTGTATGTGTTTCTTTTTCCTCCACCTAGACCAATAGGAACACCATTTATATCTAGGAATTATCACTACATTGTGAAAAACTCTGAGGAGAAATAGAAACATAGTGGGTAAGCTTCCAAAAATTCAAGAAGCTCATGCATCTCATGTCCTTGTTACCATAATTTTGTCATGGGACTCCCAATTAATCTCATATTTGAGACTGGGTGTACTCATACTACTACTCTTAGAACATGATATTAGATCAAACATATAAATAAACTAAAACAAATCATGAAATGTACACAATGGCTTTTTTAAGCATGATTTATAGTATCCCATCCTTGAAATCTTCTAACAACTCCCTAAGAGAATATGCACTTTTTGCATGATTGGGTCAAGTACTAAAACCCATAAACCTTGGGACTCTGGGTGGTGTGTCCATGTCGAGCATGGAAAAACACACATGTGGGATCTTATAGAACTCAATTTTGATGCTTGGGTTATTTTTTTCCCCCTAATGACAAAATCACCAAGTGTCCCTGAAAGGATTTAGGATGTGACCTACAACTCACCATAAAATGATGATTGTGGCTCGTATCAATGAACCATTCACTCCATTGGGTCTTTGATAATGCATTCCATCTAGGGGAACCTTTCTCCCATGGGTCCATCACCAAGTGCTTGTATTTCATATTGATCTCATGAACTAGGGTTTTTATCAATAAGTGACTATGCACTTTTTCCATGATTGGATCAAGTACTTAAAACCCTAAATATTGGGACCTTGTGTAGTTTTCCCATGCGAATCATGGAAAAACACACATGCACCAACTTATAGAATTCAATTTAGATTCCAATATCTATTTTTATGCCCTAATGGTATAATCACCAAGTGTCCTTGAAAGGATTTCAGAGGTGACTTGCAACTCGCCATAAAATGATGATTGTCATTCGGGTCAACAAAACATCAAATCCATTAGGTCTATGATAATGCATTCCATATAAGGGCACCTCTATCCCATGGGTCCATCACTCTATGCTCATCTTTTTCATTGACCTTAGGAACTAGGGTTTTTTTCAATAACTCACTAAGCACATTTTGGATGATTGGGTCAAGTACTGAACCCATCAACCTTGGGACTATGGGTTGTGTTATCATGTTGGTAATGGCCAAGCACACATGTAGGATCTTATAGAATTCAATTTTTATGCCCTAATGACAGAATCACCAAGTGTCCCTCAAAGCCTTTATGTGGCGGCATGCAACTTACCGTAAAATGATAATCGTGGCTCAGATCGACGAACCCTAAACTACGTTGGGTCCATGACAATGCATTCTATTAAGAGGAACTTATCTCCAATGGGTCCATCATCCAATACTTTTCTTGCTTGATTGATCTTAGGAACTAGGGTGTTTCTATGTAAGTGACTATACACTTTTTTCATGATTTGGTGAAGTATTGAAAGCCATTGACCTTTGGAGTGTGCCTGGTGTGTCCATGTCGAGGATGTCCAAACACACATGCAGGAGCTTATGAAACTCAATTCCAATGCCTAGTTCAATTTTTATTCCCTAATGATAGAATCACCCATCTATCCCTAAAAGGATTTAGAAGGCGACCTACAAGTTGCCATAAAATAATGATAGTGGATCATATTGATGACCCATCAGATCCGTTGGGTCCATAACAATGCATTTGATCTAGGGGAACCTCTCTCATGTGGTTCCATTTCATAATGATCATCTTGCTCATGGATATAAAGAACTAGGGTTTTTCTTAGTAAGTGACTATTCACTTATGCATGATTGGGTCAAGTAATGAAACCCCTTGACCTTGAGATTGTGAGGTATTCTTCAATGATATGAGAAAATACCTTTTTTCTTAGTTTCTCTTGAAAGGAGAAACTAGAATTAGCCTCATGTGACATGATGTTTGTGTGAAGCACCTGCAACAATTAATTAATAAGAATATGTGAAATAGTAGAAATGACAGAACTTAGAATCACTTTTATATTGATCACAGGCCACTTCGAGGGGGCAACCTCCTTTGAGCAAGCTCAATACAAATAACTTCATGGTGCCTTCATAGGTCTCAACACACACTTATATACTAAGTCTAGGCGCCAATACTATGGGTCAAAACCACTGGCCACTACAAACTATGGATCAACAATACTACGGGCGACTTACAAAGCATATGCACCAACAACAATAAAACAAACTATTGATCAACAAATACTACGGGACGACTTACAAAGCATATGCGTCCAACAACAATATACTAACAAAGTAAAGACATGGGTTCCTAACATCCCCTCCCCCTTAAAAAAAATCTTTGTCCTCAAAGCTTTAGATGTGGAAATTGTTGTTGAATCTGAAGGAGTGGTTCGCATGTAGCATCCTCTGGTTGCATTCCATGCCACTGAATTAAGACCTCTGTGATAGAGCGAGAGCGAAGCTGACAAATGCATCGATTGAGGATGGCCTCCGGCTCCAAAAGGATGGATCCTTCATTATCCAGTTTGGGTAAAATCGTTTGTCCACTGTTGTTGGTGTCAAGAACTTTCTTCAGACAAGAGACATGAAAGACTGGATGAATGCGGAAAGAAGGAGGAAGTTCCAATTTATAAGCAACGGACCCAATATTCTAAAGAATTTGATATGGCCCATAGAACTTTGGAGTGATCTTATGACACCCTTTGAGTTTCAGGGAGGAATGCTTGTACGGCTGGAGATGAAGAAAAACCATATCGCCGACTTGAAAAGTGCGCTCAGAACGGTGTTGATCAGCTTGTTGATTCATGCTGTTTCTTGCCATGTGAAGATTGTCCCTCAAAATGTGAAGAATCTGATCGTGGTTTTGAAGGACCGTGTCAACTTCCTGAACTAGTGAACTAGTGGGGGTGTATGGAAGAAGAACTGGAGGTGCCTGACCATAGACTACTTCATATGGGGTCATTTTAGAGGTAGTGTGGTAAGAGGTATTGTACCACCATTCAGCGAGAGGGAGCCACTTTTCCCACTGATGTTGTTGTTCAGAGGTGAGGCAACGAAGATAAGTTTCCAAGCATTTATTGATAATTTCAGTCTGACCATCTGTTTGTGGGTGATACCCTGAACTCATCTTCAATTTGGTGCCAGTGTGGTGAAATAGTTCTGTCCAAAAATGACTGGTGAAAGTCGCATCATGATCCGAGACAATGGAAGAAGGGATGCCATGAAGACGAAAGATCTGGTCCAGGAAAATTTGAGCAACTGAGGAGGCTGTATAGGGATGGCTGAGAGCACAAAAATGACTATATTTGGAGAGGCGATCAACCACAACAAGAATCATTGTCTTCCTGCTAGATTTAGGGAGCCCTTCAATGAAATCCATAGAAATATCTGTCCAAATCTGTGTAGGTATGGGCAAGGGTTCGAGCAATCCTGGAAGGAGTGTTGTTTCACCCTTATTGCGCTGGCAGGTATCACATTCGGCCACCATCTGTTGAATTGTCCTTTTCATGCCCTGCCAAAAGAAGTTACGCCGTGCCCGCTCATACGTTTTGAGGAACCCAGAGTGCCCTGCTGATGGAGAAGCATGGAGTTCATAGAAGACAGCCTGTTGAAGATCTATGCTCTAGGGAAGCACCAGACGACCCTTGTATCTCAGAGAAGCACCATCCCAAGAGTAATGTGGTATAGCAGAAGGTTTGTTGGTCAAGCGTTGGATGATTTGAGCTAAGGAAGAGTCATTGACATAACCTTGTTGAACAGATTGCAACCAATTTGGAACAAGCATAGAAATAGCTGAAAGAGAACCTTGGGCATCAAATGTGTGAGAAAGAGCATCTGCCACAATATTGTCTTTACCCTTCTTGTCAGTGATCTCATAGTCATAACCCATGAGTTTGCTAACCCATATCTGTTGTGCCGGGGAGGAGACACGCTGTTCTAAGAAATATTTTAGACTCTGGTGATCAGTCTTGATGCAGAAATGATTCCCTAATAGGTATGGGCACCACTTATGTACTGCATGCAAAATAGCCATCATTTCCTTCTCATAGGTAGAGGTAGCTAAATTCTTACCTGAAAGGGCTTTGCTGGTGAACGCAATGGGGTGTTCATCTTGAAGGAGAACAGCACCAAGTCCATTTCCGCAAGCATCACTCTCAATAGTGAAGGGCTTGGAAAAATCGGGCATAGCTAGAACAGGTGTAGTACACATAGCTTATTTTAGTTTGTCAAATGCACACTGAGCAGCATGTGTCCATGTAAAAGCATCCTTTTTCAATAGAGCAATTAATGGAGCTGCAATCTTCCCATAATCCTTGACAAACTTGCGGTAGTAGCCAGTCAACCCCAAAAAACCATGAAGGCTCTTGAGTGTCTGAGGATGCGTCCAATTGTTCATGGCATCGATTTTGGCAGGATCCACGCGAACCCCTTGTGCTGAGATAATGTCACGGGGGGTTCACTCAGTGAACTTGTTACATAGTACGATCGTTCGCATGATATTAAAGAATACCCCTGTTTTAACTATATATTGGAAAATGCATCCTAAACTTGTATTCTTGAACCCCCCTCCCAATATGCCTTTCTAATTAAGAAAACCCCTAGTTTCACCAGATATTGTAGGTATCCAATTTTATCAACCCATTTTTAACACCCCCTTTATATCATATTACCAAGTTGTAACAAATAGGAGCCCTAACACATCTTAGTATAAGGAAACAAGATGCTAAATAAAATAATAGTATAATGCTAATAATGATCCCACTAGGATTCCAATGGCGACTAATCAATTTGTAGCATTGGATAGCGGAACACCCAAAGAAATAGTACTTGGGAAGGAAAAATGCATAAAATGCAACCTAGTCAAGAGATAAACATAACAAAGAATGTAAAAGACTGATAGTCCAATTGTTAGTGCAATTCTTAGAAAATATGAGAATTGAAAATGTTTCACACCACAACCTGCCAATCTACCAATTTTATATCATGTAAATACGAATATAGCCATAGAGAACTCATGTATTCTATAAGCTTAATAAATTAAACTCCATAAAAATGCAAAATTGAAACCCTTTTGTGGAGGGACATCCCCACCTTCCTATCAAAACAAACATCATTGATGTAACATACCCTTTTAGCTAGAAAATATTTTGTGTTAACAAACATTATTATAACTTTTATTGTAAAGTTTTATGTTGGACAGGTGTCCAAGGATGACTGTAAATTTGCACAATATATTATTATTAAATAAATAAAATAGGAGACAAACACCTAAGAGGACTGTTGAAAGAGTGGTTACTAATCCACTAGGTGGAATGGAATCTGGGGTAGAAGGAAATGGACAAGTGGCAGCATCATGATGCAACTAACTAGCTGTTGGTATGGGACAACTCCCTTGAAATGTGTTCATAGTGCCCTGAAAGATGGGACTGGAGCTTGAGGCTCATTTATTCTAAACTGACCACTAAAGACCTAGGCAGTCTATATAATAGCCATCAAATTTTGAAATGAGGTTCATCACTTTTCCTGACGAGGAAATTTACCTTAGGGTTCTGCTGTGTTGCACCCAAGAGATTTGATGAGGGGATATGCTATGTTGTTGATCATGTTATGAGTCTGCTAAACTCTGTTTGAGTCCAGGAGGTTGATGCTGAGTGCAAAAGGCATTTTATTATAGGAGCTTGATGCTGAGTGCAGAAGGCATTTTTGGGTGCCTTGCTTCTACACAGATTCCATCTACTTAGTGGCTTAGTCATCAGGCTCGGGGGTTCACTAGAAGCCAGCAGTTCTACTGCTTATTCTGGAATAGGTTGGGAGGAACAGGCCTCCTTGGGTGTTTGTCAGCCCTATCTTCATCTACAGGTTCTATTTTCTTATATGTTTCATAAATGTTAAAGTTCTGTTACATATTAACTTGTACTGTTTTATTTTACAAATTTATTTCAGTATCTTAAGTGAATTAATAATTCTGTAGAAAATTGATTTGATTGAATAAAATAATCTCTGTATTTTTCCCCATGCAAGAAGGATTAGCATCGTACTCTAGTACAGAGATAGATTAAAAGAGAGTGAATTTGATAGGCAAATTTGCCAAGATTGATGAAAAGATTACAACTCTGTTTATTTTTCTTAAAGTTTTCCTACTATTAGTAAGTTAGATGATTTAGTATAATTAAAAGTTCAGACTTCTGTAAATTCCCTTACAGTGCTATTTATGATCTTCAAATAACAAAATTTCGGTCGTGATAATTTCGGTGAAACATATTTAGCTAAGAAAATCTTTGTTGTTTCATGTTTTATCAAACCAATTTCATAACAATGTTGTACAGATCTAACCTTTTATTTTTCAAACTGGAAATTTAAAATTTCTTGCCTTCTATATATTTCACTTTCAACCCCGTTGAAAATTGACTAGTTCCACTACAAAATTGTTGCTAAAACAAACACATTTTTGTTTTATTTATTACTGCAATTATTCCTATCATATTGTACAAAAACCGTAGACTTTATTTTTTTTATCATTTCATAAAACCCTTGTATCAACATAACAAATAAATGTTATTTCATCTACAGTATTTAAAGACTATTGTATAGTGATCATTCTGGTCGAAAGCCCAAGGGCAATACCCTTTCCATAAAACAATTCAAGTTATCTAAGTTTCCCTTTCATTTCGGTCACCTACGTTTCAACAAAGGAAAACGAACCAAAAACGACGATTTCAAGTTAACACCTATACTATCTCTTTTACCATTCTTACACACACATCTTAAACTCGTATCATAAGAGTTCATAAGTTAAAATTCATTACAAACGAAATGATAACAGAGAAGGTTCCACATTTATTTTATACACAGACTTTAACCTGGGTCGAAACCCCATCAAAAATGAAACATAAACATTGTTTTGGAAATCGAAACAGTAGTATTTTATTGTCAAAGCTCAACTGAGGATCGAAACCCTCGACGGAGTCACATTGCTAGTTCAATACGGAACTAAAAACAAAAAAAAACCCTCAAGACTTTCAAACTTAAACGTTAACCAGGTAGCCGAAGGCACCTTTTTACAGACTCAAAGACCAGACACAAGTCTATTAAAGATCGACGACAGTAAGAAAATGACAACTGATACAACTTCACTATTTTCTACATCTGCCCGAGGTTCTACAAAGGGTTTGCCACCGGGGCTTACCGGTTAATGCTTGATATCCGTCGACAGTTCCTTAAATTTTCCCACGACGCTGAAGGTTACCTGCCAAGACTTTTTTTTTAAAAAGGGGGTTAAATTTTGTCCAAACGAAACATATTCGAAGCCAAAAAGAAAAACAAGATACATTGCAACAAGAATTCAGGACTACGAGAGTTTACCTTCGGGGAACGTTGGCGACGCCCTGTCAAAACAACAGTCATAGCCATGGAGACATCTTTGGCACCGAGTTGAAATAAATTCGAAGTTCATCACTGCCAACGATCGAACCAAATAACTCTCATGAAAATGCACGGTTTGAACACCTCCAACGCTCAATTCAAATAACTATCAACACACAGAGTAGTAATACCTTTCAACGACGTACCATGCTACACTTACAACTAGTTTCACACCATTAAAACAAAGGTGCCGAAGCACAGAGACACCAGAGGACAGTTACAGGATTAACCCTTCATTTCAGCGGCTTGTTGGCCTCTCTCCTCGGAGAACCAGGCTCCAAATGAACACAATGCAAAAAACAAGTGATAGTGTAGTCAAACCCTTAGGGTTAGCTCTCATCAACCAGATCGACGGAGGAGATGGTGCCAACACAACAACGCAACAATCAAAGTTGGGGGTACGTTCAACCACTTTATTAATTACACATTCAACCCTACAAACTTGTGGGAGGCCGCGTCGACCAGGGCCAAGCTACATCTCGGTATGAGCTTATTGTTTCACCAATGGCTATCACATGGAGCCATTTCTGGACGTGCCAACGTAACAAATCCGTAGGAGTTGCAGTCCCGTTTTAATGCAAAAGGATCCTGTATCACCTCGCTAGACAATGCCTGCAGAAACATTTAAGGCAACGTCAGTATCGCATTTATTAATTCCAGCCAACCCTTAAACGTTACATTCCCATATTGTATGCCCAGGGCTATCGCAACATTACATAGTATAGTCACATTAAATTGTATTTGCATTTTATTGTAATTTTTTTACATAATAACATAAATTAGCATACGAACAGAATGTGATATACTTCAAAGTTTCGTAATCAGTTATGTTCACGCCGGGATGTTAAAACATTTCCTAGTTTCTAAGTCATCATCGAGGCCACGTTAAAATTTTATGTGTATTTGCATATCGTAATGTTATAACCCAATGTTTATCATATTAATATGATCCCGGTTAAATGGTTAAATTATTTCATATATTCTCCAAAGCCTCGACACTTAGCGCTTAGTAGTTAGGTTATATAAGTGTCGTTCCATTTATATAAGATTTCTATTTTACATGCTCATTATATTACATGATTTTGTTTATATGGTAACATATCCATGCCATGGAAATTCAAAAGGTTGATAATACTTTTATATAGTAGATAGGTTACATATTTATAAATAAACAATATGTATTTGCATCTAGTAAATAATATAGTGTAAAATGATTGTTTATCATTTTGTTAAAATTACATTTTCATACTCGGGTAATAATACATCCTTTAAGTATGGTATAGTAATTGCACACTTTTGTAAGTAATAGTTTCCATAAATACGACAGTCCCTAACTTGTGCAGGTCGGGAGGACCTCATATTTTCTTATTTCGTTCAAATCACTGTTTTGTAGAGATAGCAGTGTTCTTACATTTTCATTTCTTTTACAAATAAAGGTTAGTACCAAGTAGCTTTATCCTTATTTCATATAGTAGAATATAAATACCTGAGTGCTGGAAAACAAAACTGGAAGTTTCTTACCGGCATCACCTTCATGCATGGCAATACACAATCATTTTTATTTATAAAGACGACTAGCTGAAGCACACATAGTTCTTGAATGATTGGAAATATTTTAACTCTTACCTACAGATCTGCGAAAGAAAGAAACAGTTCCAATGCTTTAGCTTTCAATCTAAGTAAACCCAAGGGCACCCGATAGAAACCCCTTCAGAAAACATACAACAAAGTCGTTAGCATTTAGTTAACCAATCCATAATACATGAGGAAGTATTTATTATTTATCTAGGTCAATTTATAATCTGTAGCCTGCCTATGATATTTTATACATTTGTTTTTTATGTGTAGTACTGTATTCAGTAGTTTGTTAAAGTTCAATAATTCCGCAAGTAGTGTTTATAGCATTAAATGTTATTTCTAAAAAGTTTTAAATTTTAGTGATTTTTGGGGTGTTACAATTGATGTCTGAACCCAAATGAACATAGACAAATTCCTTTTACTTTTCAATAACACCGTATGATCATGTGCATATCTTGGATTTGGGTCATTCACAATATCTAATGAATTTCCTCCAGTTCCTCTACATTTATTCTTGCAATCACGGGAATTAACAACATTTAGTTACCTTTTCTTGGGTTATATCTAGTTTTTTTTATCTTTAAAGGATAGGGAAAAATCTCCATTGTTAGGTTTCAAGCATGCAATAGTTATAAAGATACACAAATGGTGAAACTTATATGATACCATTTCATGGTAACGATAACACATAGGGTATGTAAATAAGGATTTATATTTTCACCTATGTTCATTTTAATTCCAATACAATATTAAGACAAATGCCTTCCATATAAGAATTGAAATTACAATTATGAACGTGTCGAATATAAATCAACCTAACAAATATTCCTAAGTGGCAATGTGAAAATATTAAAGAAGAATACAAAAGGCTGAAAAAAATAATTAGTCAAGAAACATTGATCTAACTTTTCTTGGTTCTAGTGAGCCAAGAAAGATTGGTCTCAATTTTCTTGGTTGTGGTGGAGTAAGGTTTAATTGAATCTCAATGCCCACCTAAACCCCAACCTAAAAATGAAGATGTAAATCTGTTACTTGATGCCTACAAAAAATACAATACAATTGTTCAAGTCCGGAACTCCCATTTAACTATATCTCTTAACTTAAAGATGGAAAACAATATAACATCAATTCAAACCAAGCCTAAATAATCTATTAAATGAGGATTGCTGAAGGCCAATAATCCAAAGAGACTTCCATCGATATTATCATTGGTACACTATTATCAAATTTATGCAAACCTTGGGATCATAAGCAATATCAAATAAAAATGGAAGGTCCTTAAGTTTTAGGTGGTTATGAATTGAGCCCGTGATTTGGATGTATGAATCAATCCGATGATTTGGAGGTTATTCCTCAGCACTACCAAATAAAATAACCCCCAATATTTATATTACTATGTCAAATTAAAAACCTCCCTTGACCCCTTAATACGGGGCAATATATTTTTGAGGTTTTTAAGAGTATTCAACCCCCCAATATGAATGGACGTGATATGATATTGCCTCACTAGTGAACCCCCCGTGGATAATGTTCCCGAGATACTCAACTTCCTTTTGTCCAAAAACACATTTAGATTTCCTGGCATGGAGATGATGGTCAGAGAAAAGTTGCATGACAAGATCTAGATGCTGGAGATGTTCAACCCATGTTTTACTGTAGATGAGGATATCATCAAAGAATACCAGAATGAATTTCTGCAAGTAGAGTCGAAATATTTTATTCATTAAGGCCTGGAATGTGGAAGGAGCATTAGTGAGGCCAAAGGGCATGACCAAAATCTCATAATGGCCATCATGTGTGCAGAAAGCTATTTTAGGGATATCATCCTCATGAACCCGAATTTGATGATACCCAGAACGAAGATCCAACTTGGCGAAAAAGTGAGCCCCATGAAGCTCATCAAGAAGCTCATCAACAACAGGAATTGGAAACTTATCCTTGATGGTGAGGTGATTAAGTGCTCGGAAGTCAATGCAGAGGTGCCATGACCCATCTTTTTTGTGGACAAGAAGAACTGGAGAAGAAAAGGAACTAGTGCTTGGGTGAAAAATACCTTGCTTCAATAAGTCCCGAACGAGCATTTCAATCTCCGTTTTTTGGTGAAATGGGTAGCGATAGGGCCTGATGTTGGGAGGAACGCTACCAGGAAGGAGCTGAATACGATGGTCTTCTGGCCTGGAAGGTGGCAATCCCACTGGTTTAGCAAAGACACCTGTATATCGATCCAAAATTTGTTGTAGATCCAAAGGAGTAGTGGAGACCACTGATGGTTGCATCTGAATGGAATGGATCTGAGCGATGACACCATGTGAATTATTCTTGAGGAGTTTTTCCATGCGATGTGAACTGATGATGCTGAGAGAACCTGGTTGTAATCCTGTCAATGTCTGTTTTTGTCAATTGAGGGAAAACTGCATCCAAAGTTCAGCAAAATCCCATAAGATAGGGCCAAGTGTGTGTAGCCATTGAGCGCCCAAAATCACATCACATCCGCCTAAGGTCAAGGAAAACATGTCAGAGTGCAAGGTATAATATCCCATAGAGATATGCACATTTCGACACTTCCCTTTGCAAGGTAAGGTGCCCCCATTGGCAACCATGAATTCAAAGTTGGAGCAAGGATGGATAAAACAAATAGCTTGTTTGGCGATCCGAGGGTCAATGAAATTATGAGTGCTAGCAAAATCAATGAGTATTGTAAGAGGAAGCTTCTTGAAGTAACCCCTGACCCGCATTGTTTGGGGGGTGGTGATTCCAGCTAAAGCATGGAGAGATATCTCTGGCTGGTCATCCTGAGACAGAGGATCAATAGGCGGTTCCTGAATGTTGACCGGAGCATCCAGTGTTTCTGGATCATCGTCATCAATTTCAGAGGCAGGCGGAGAATCCACATCCAAGAGATAGAGATTTTACTGAACACATCTATGTCCCCGAGTGAATTTCTCATCACAATTATAGCAAAGCCCCTTTTCTCTGCGTGCTTGCATCTCTGTTTCAGACAAACGCTTGATAGGAGTTGGTCGAGGAGCCTGCGGTATAGGTGGTCGTTGAGAACCCATATTTCGGAAGGGAACGAAAGTGGGCTTGGAACGTTGTTGGGCTACAATCTTATCTTCTGTCAACTTAGCCAACCCTAGGGCTTCCATCATTGTGTTGGGACAGAACATTTTGACCTTAGAGAGGATGGCATCCTTTAGACCACTGATAAAACAACTCCGGTAAAAGTCATCAGATAATCCTTCGGTGTGGTTGGCTAGTTTATCAAATTTGGTTTGATACTCTCTCGCAGTGCCAATTTGGCGAAGTTTAGTGAGGGCTCCTATGAAGTCATCAAAAGCACTAGGACCAAATCGTTGCAAAAGGAGCTATCAAAAGTATGGCCATTTTGGCTCTTCATGAGCCTTGATGTACCAACGGTACCATTGAAGAGCTTCATGTTCCAAATGAAAGGATGCCAGTGGAACTTTGTTGACATCAAAAGTATTATGCAGACTGAAATACTGTTCTACATGATAGATCCATCCAGTTGGATTAGTACCATTGAAGCGAGGAAAATCAAGCTTCAGACCATGGAAATTGCTAGAAGAAGAGAACCCATTGTCTGATGAAGACTCGGACTGCCATTTGTTGTTCATAGCTGAATGTTCAAGATGGAGGCCGAGAAATTTTTCATCCAGATCCTGGAGTTTGGCTTGGATGGCTGCAAGTGCATCTTCCATGGTTTTTGCTCCTGCACGGGTGACAACCATAACCAGGAGTTTTTTTTTTTTAGGTTGACTGGGTAGGAAAACAAAAACAGAAACTGCTTTAGTAAAGGAAAATCTGGACTTGGGAAAAAATCTGAAGGGTAATTGGGGTTTGACTAGGTTTTGGACACTGTCGAATAGACACGGAAGCAAAAATGAGGATTTAAGAAGCGGGGTGAAATAATGGGAAAATTTGGTAGAGGGGGACAAATAACATAATTCAGAAAGGAACTCTGTGGTAAAATTTGAAGGTGATTGGGTGAAATCTGATGAATTTATGGCAACCCCTAAAAATAGACAAATGTGGGATTTCGAGCTTTGGGAAGGGGAATTGGGGATAGGGTTCTCAGGAATGAAATATGCAGAATTGGATGACAGGGGTTCCCCGAAAATTTCAAGGGATACAGAGTGAAAACAAGGGAATTTTATTTTATTTATTTATTTATTTATATTTATATTTATTTTATTTATTTTTATTTTTTCCAGACTGGAGCGGCTACGGCTCGGAAGGGATCTGGAACAAATAAATCTGCAACGGCCCAGAAGTGAGTGAAAATAGAGGGATCTGAAACGACGCCGAATGGATTGAAAACGGCCGGATTTGGAATGGCTTGCAGAATGGATCTAAACGGTTGGATCTGAAACGACACAGCAGTGGTCGACAACAGTTCAGCTGAAAATAGATATGGACCCCAGGTATGTGCGGCTTCCTAATAATTCAGGGGTTTCACTCGGCCACCAATGCTATCTGACGGCTTGCGTATTTGGGCAGTACCCCTCACACCACGGCTCAGGTAAAACTGATAACCACTTGGCCACAAACGACAACTCTTGGTTTACCTCACGGGTGGGAACTAGTCAATCAGGTAGGGGTCGTTTCCCTTTTCGCTGGCAGGTCCTCTCAATGGGATAGCTACTTCGGGGTTCCTGTGGTACTCCTCACAATGATTTTTAGGGCTTATTCCCAAGTACTTCCCATAGTTAAGCGGATAGGGATTATTCCCAAATCCGAACCTGCAACAGATGCGAAAAAAAATTTGGCAGAAATTTCACCCAGCGAGCCCAAGAAAGTGCTCTGATACCAGATGTGAAGCACTTGCAACAATTAATTAATAAGAATATGCGAAATAGTAGAAATGAAAGAACTCAGAATCACTTTTATATTGATCGTAGGCCACTTCGAGGGGGAAACCTCCTTTGAGCAAGATCAATACAAATAACTTCATGGTGCCTTCATAGGTCTCAACACACACTTATATACTAAGTCTAGGCACCAATACTATGGATCAAAACCATGGGCCACTACAAACTATGGATCAACAATACTACGGGCGACTTACAAAGAATATGCGCCAACAACAATAACACAAACTGTTGATCAACAAATACTACGGGATGACTTACAAAGCATATGCGTCCAACAACAATATACTAACAAAGTAAAGACATGGGTTCCTAACAGTTTGTTTGGAGACAAAACGAGCCATAGAATGATGACTGTGGCTCAAGTCAACAAACCGTTGACTCCATTGGATGTAGGACATTGGCATAGTGCTAGGGGTTCCCCTCGCCTTTGGTCCCATGGCCCATGTGTCATATTGTAGGTCCACTTTGGAAACTAGGGTTTTGCTTAGTAAGGGAGTGTGCATTTTTTGCACATTGGGGTCAAATTTGCAAAATCATCGACCAGACACTTATGGCTAGCTTTCCCAGTAGGAACTTTCCTAGACACACTTCTAGGACTCCCTAGAACCCGGTTTTGTTTCACGGTTGGAATTCTATGCCCTCGGTAGGTATCCAACAGGTGTCCTTGAAGGCCTTTTGGATGCGAGACAGAATGAGCCATAGAATGACGACCGTGGCTCAGACCGACAAACCATCAACTCCACTAGATTCAAGACATCAGGATAGTGCTAGGGGTGCCTCTCTCCTCCGGTCCCATGGCCCAAGTGTCATCTTGTAGGTCCATTTTGGAAACTAGGGTTTTTCTTAGTAAGGGAGTGAGCAATTTTTGCACATTGGGGTCAAATTTGCAAAATCGCTGACCGGACACTTATGGATAGCATTCCCAGCTAGAACATTCCTAGACACACTTGTAGGACTCCCCAGAATCTGGTTTTGTTGCACGGTTGGAATTCTATGCCCTCGGTAGGTATCTAGCTGGTGTCCCTGAAGGCCTTTTGGACGCGAGATGGAACGCGCCATAGAATGACGATCGTGGATCGGATCGACAAACCATCGACTCCGTTGGATTCAGGACATCAGGATATTACTAGGGGTTCCCATCAACTCTGGTCCCAAGGCCCGGGTGTCATCTTGTAGGTCCATTTTGGAAACTAGGGTTTTGCTTAGTAAGGGAGTGTGCATTTTTTGCACATTAGGGTCAAATTTGCAAAATCATTGATCGAGCACTTATGGATAGCGTTCCCAGCTGGAACCTTCCTAGACACACTTGAAGGAATCCCCAGAACCCAATTTTGTTGCACGGTTGGAATTATATGCCCCCGGTAGGTATCCAACAGGTGTCCCTAAAGGCACTTTGAATGCGAGATGGAATAAGCCATAGAATGACGATCGTGGCTCGGATCGACATACCATCGCCTCCATTGGATTCAGGATATTGGGATAGTGCTAGGGGTGCCCCTCTCCTCCGGTCCCATGGCCCAGGTGTCATCTTGTAGGTCCATTTTGGAAACTAGGGTTTTGCTCAGTAAGGGAGTGTGCAATTTTTGCACATTGGGGTCAAATTTGCAAAATCATCAACCAACCAATTAGGGCTAGCGTTCCCAGCTGGAACCTTTCTAGACACACTTGCAGGAATCCCCGGAACCCAGTTTTGTTGCACGGTTGGAATTCTATGCCTCGGTAGATATCCAATAGGTGTCCATGAAGGACTTTTGGATGCAAGACAGAACAAGCCATAGAATGACAACCGTGGCTCAGATAGAAAAACTGTTGACTCCGTTGGATTTATGACATCGCGATAGTGCTAGGGGTACCCCTCTCCTCCGGTCCCATGGCCGAGGTGTCATATTGTAGGTCCATTTTGGAAACTAGGGTTTTTCTTAGTAAGGGAGTGTGCAATTTTTGCACATTGGGGGTAAAATTTGCAAAATCATTGACTGGGAACTTATGGCTAGTGTTCCCAGCTAGAACCTTCCTAGACACACTTGTAGGACTCCCCGAAACTCGGTTTTGTTGCATGGTTGGAATTCTATGCCCCTGGTAGGTATCTAGTAGGTGTCCCTGAAGGCCTTTTGGATGTGAGACAGAACAAGCCATAGAATGATGACCGTGGCTTGGATTGACAAACCGTCAACTTCGTTGGATTCAGAACATCGGGATAGTTCTATTGGTGCCCCTATTGTCTGATCCCATGGCCCAAGTGTCATCTTGTAGGTCCATTTTGCAAACTAGGGTTTTGCTCAGTATTTCTCCAGAATTTTTCTTGTTTGGCTATTAATATAATTTATGCAGATTATATGTAGTTATTATTATCAATACTGATGTATTGCTATGTATGGTTGAGATTGTAACTAGTTTTGGGGGGGTTTTGAAGCTAGATTGGACTTGATGTAACCTTCAGATTTTCTTTGATTCACAATAATAACAAGAAAATAGTATTTTTTTTCTCTTGAAAAAAAAATATTTATTTTAACTTTTTAATAAAACCAACTATTTTTTTTTTTAAATATTAAACTTAATTCTTTTTCAATCCCTAAAATTAAATAATTTTTTAAATCAAAATCTAGATCCTTATATGATCAAGAAAAAACTATCATGAATGCTACAAGTGTTATTTTAGAGATAAGTATTACAAACTTGTCATGCTTATTGGTCTATTGCTGACTCTTCCACTTACCGTACACATCAGTGGTGGCACAGTTCTATTTGACAATGGGAGGTGCCATTAAAAATCCGATGTTTCTTGTGGATGGCTCTTCATAATAAACAAAGAGGCTAAATGGCCTAAACTCCAATGAGCATGATGGCGACAATGGTGACAATGAGCACAATGACGACGATGGTAATAATGGATGCGAGGATAGATATGGTGACGGTGATAATGAGACAAAGTGCATTAGGTTGATGGTGGATAATGGATGATTTATACCATATTTGAATTTCCACCTGTCAGCCAACTCATGGTCTCTCTCATGCAAGAAGGTCAATTTTACTAATTGTTTATGGGGTAATCCCGTGACCTATTAAAATGAGTTAATAGTTATGTTATCGATTGTATGTGATTCCACCATTTAAAAATAAAATAAAAAAATTCATGTTCTTAATGAATAGGTAAAGGTGAATAGGAAGCACTTTGTCCCAATGATGTTATGTGGGAAATAGAGGATGCCATGAAAAAGGTGTACCTAGTTTGGTTTTGATCTCAAGCTGCATTGAAACCAATGTTATTCCAAATGGGAGGAGATTCATGTAATACCTTGTTTTCGACACATGGAATGTGTTGTATCAAATTGTGTACATATCGTAAATGGGTTTGATCCATGTAAACTAAAATAAATGACACCATGTGTAAATGTTGTAAATATGCATCTCAGGGCCAAGCCTCGACTAATGAATGACTAGTCATGTAGATTTTGTAAATACACTTGTATGAATGATGTGGTAGGATTACCACGATGAACTCAAAGCTACGAAAATCATAATGTTAGAATTTAATATATAGCAATCAAAGATGGTTGCAAAGACCACAGGATGGGTTGTGATTCCACTGGAGAAGAAACATAGAGGGATATTATGAGAAATTAATCGTCCATTACCAAGTTTCATTATAAGAAATCCCATCTTTTCATCATGTGCCTTCAATAAAGTTCATCCACTTCCTTTACCTGTGAATCCAATCATAAATTCATGTGGAAGTTGGTGAGGAAGTCTACCTTGTGTAGTTATGCAAGCTTGGGAAAAGTAAAATTAGTTTATAGAAGTGTGAGGAGTACTTCATTCTTCTACCTCATTGGGGATCATTATCCCATTATTCTCCAATTCTCAAGTTCATACTCTCCGCTCCTCATGTTGTATTCTCTATATTTGTTACCCATTAACCAAATTTGAAAATGACAAAATTAGTAGTATAAAAGAAGAATTTGTAGATGTTGGGGGGGAGAGAGAGGGGTTGTAGATGAACATATTAAAGCTTAGGAAATGTAGAAATTCTTCACCTGTTGGTTAATGTTTCTCATTGGTTTCTTAGGAAACAAGTTGTATTCTTTATCTACTTATTTCCTAAAATCATTTATTGGATTTGATTGTTTCTACCTATACTAAAGACCATTGTAAGGGAAAAATATCCCTAAGGGATTATTGAGTAGAGAAAGAGCATATATTCATTGTGTTAAGTAGGGTAGTGGAAGAGAGTGCTATGATTTTTTATGGTTGGATGAGTTTCCTAGAGTACTATGTAGTCAGAAAATTAACTTAGTTGTGAGAGAACTTGTCTTGGATTCAAGTGAACTTGATCTCCGAATAAAAAAATGGTCCTCCCAAAATCACCTTCATTTTTATTTGGGGTTAAAATTACATCTTGTTTGAAATATTGGCCTTAATAATTGTTGTCGTTGCAATAAAAACCCTAAAATAGTGCTCTAGGTTTCATCCAAAATTGCCATGAAATACATTTGAATCCAAATCATTATACATATGTATAGAACAAAACTCGAAAAAAAAAAATATAAATCCATGAGATAAAACCATAGTGGAACAAAACTCAAACAAATATATAAATTTTCAGGAAAATAGTGGAACATGGTTCCCAATGTACATATGATGGCAACTCACGCCCTATACAAAATACGATAACTTATGTTGTAGATCCAAAATACATGGCAACTAATGCCCTATACAAAATCCGACAACTCGTGTTGTAGATCCAAAATACATGGCAACCCGTGCTGTAGACACAAAGTACATGGAAACTAGTGCCCAAAGGTGCCACATCGTGGCTAATGTAGATAAAATGGCGTGTCAAGCATTGTGACCACCCCGTTCACTCCCCGGTGCATCTCCAAAATCGATCTTTCTCTTCTTGGACCTACTGCTACCTCGGGTCTTCTTCCGTCAAGGAGTAGACCATCCTTCCATGCTTTGAAACAAATGATAGAAGGTACCATTAGTTTCAACCATTTGTTTCATTTACCACATTTATAAAATGAATGTACAATTCAAATCTTAAATAACTTACCGCTGATGCGAGTGGGAGACGAGAAGCAGGTGTCCTGGATCTGCTGAGCCTCTCAAAAATTCCACCCTACAACATTTTTCGCCAATCATTTCATTGAAAAATAATAATTGCTTAAATTAATTTTGGTTAATGCATCAAAAAATTTTCATAAATTAACTTGATTCTCACTATGAACACCTCCGAAAATGGACATGGTTAAGCTTCTGGGATAGCAGGTGGAGAAGTTGGTTGGAAAACCTACTTCGATGCAGTCATGGGGGGGGGGCACAGATGTAGATGGAGGAACTATGGGTGCGACCACAATAGATACATGGGAAGATGATGGAATATTAGTTTCCACAGTAGTGGAGAGAACTAGAGATGATGTGGTGGAAGAGTAAATCGTGGTATGGGGTGGACGAGGACATTGTGGATGATAAAGCCCTACTGATTGTACAATACGAGGTATCGACCAAAAAGGGCCAGGGGGGATGTTGAGGTATGGTGAATGGGATGTTGGTCCTGGAAAGAGGGAGGAGGATGGATATAAGAGAGCTTGTGGACGAAGGGGAGAAACTGGAAGGAAGGGGGGAGTGGACGAATGGGGGAGGATGGACGGAGGGTGGAGTATGGACAGAGAGGGGAGGGTGGATGGAAGGGAGGGGGTGGATGGAGGGAGGGTTCTGGATGGAGGCGAGGGGGGTGAATCATGGGAGAGGGTGGAAACATGGGACTAAAGAGGTCTGCAGTTGTTGGCGGCCCCTGAATACAAATTTATAATATCATAGTTTAGTAAATAAAAAAAAAATTAAACCATAGTATGTCGTAACATTTCAAATTAAAAGCATGCTTTTAACTACACATTGTACCTGTGTATATGGTGATCTGGCGACCCCTGGAGGAGATGGCTAGTCATCGTACTACGTGCATAACTGTGGACACCAAAACGCATGCACGTTATAAACATATTAAACCAATAATTATTCAGTCAATCAAAATATTAAAAAATATTGTACGAACTATCATCATGTATGTCATAAATATAAATACATAAAAATAGAAATTCCATAAGTAATAACAAGATTGTGTGGGGTACTCAAAATACCTTTGTGTGAGATGCCGCAATCTCAATTGCAGCTGCCATTGTTGCATCTAGGTTGGGAGATGTTGCATTCTCCCATGACGGCCTGCCAGCTCTAAATAGATGTACATTGAAATGATAGTTTAAGTCAAGCACACATACTTTAAAATTACTTTACAAATTATCAAGTGATGATTGAAAACACGTTAAAAAAAGTGCTAACCTACTCCATACAGAAGCCCTTGATCGGGCCAGAGCAAGTGTCCCTGCAATGGGGACAAATATGTGGCATTGTTCCCATCGAATTAGAATTCCCAACATGGCTACCACCGGTGACAGGTCTATCACGACTCTATCTTGAAAGCTTTGCACGTGCGTCTCTATCAGGGTTATCCTGTCTCTCCACTGTAGTAGTTGCTACAAAGGCAGCGTGTCTAAGTATTCCCCATGCAACACTCCTCATCACGCCTTGGATCTAATCAATTTTGTGGGGTAACTGAGGCGACTGGGGAGAGGGGTTGGTATCATGCCTAGGAGTTGGTGGCCCTCTCAGTGGGTTCCTCCTAGCAGCAAGTCGATCTTGGGAAGAGCCACGCGTAACACCCTGGAACTCGGTTATGTCAAAATAGTTGACATGTAAACCAAGCAAAAACTCAGCCCACATTTGCCGAAGGAAGTACTGTGGAACCTCCCTATTATTGTAGGGAGGTTTATCGTAAACCAAGAACCACTTGTGCATCCAATTGTCCCTCCATGGTTGGAAATGACACCAATCCATGCATACACGTGGCTTTCTAGTCTCCGATGATTGTTGTATTCTTTGATCGGTGAACATATTGTACAATTGGGCCTCTGTAATATTCGAATCTTTTATTTTCTCCTTGGAAATTCCCGTGGAATAATACTCCCGCATCCTAGCTCTATATTTAGTCATGTCAGTCAATTGGTGATGTGCATGGATGAGGGAGTCAATTGAGCTCTGAATTGAGGTGGAAAGGGACACTCGAGATGGTTCCCGTGTGTTTCTTAGATCTCGAGTGTGCACTCTCATTTCATTTACATAATGGTTCAAGTCATCTTGGTCAAAATTTGGTTGGGGGTTTTGATTTCCTTGGGCATTTGGATTTTGTTGAGGTTTTTCATTGGTTCCAAGATTAGTGTTTTCTTGTGTACCACTAGAATCCATGTTAACATTTTGGTCATTCATTGTGTGGGTTTACAATCTGCAATTGAAATTTCTCTATTGTTTTAATAATTTGGGAATTATTACAAATTTAATAAACAAAAAACAATGAATAAAATGACAAAAAGAATGGAATTCACCTATCAAATTGACTTGTTGATGAGTTGGTGGCCTGTGACGATGCGCATGCGAAGAGGGAGTTGTGCTCGGCTGCAAACGGTGGAATGACAAAGACTCTACCTTGTTTTTTTTGTAATTTTTAACAGAAGCGCGGGCGTACATCTGAGCGCGCATGTGCCAAAAATGCGCACGTGCAGAAGAACGTGCACACCTCGGTTCAGTACCAAACCTAGAAGCATATGCACATTGCATTAGGTGCGTGCATGTTATCTTTTTCTCCTCGCTAGCGCGTCCCCGTTGCAACACTTTTGGGGAGTAAATTTGTGTGACTACCCTTAAAGAAATATTACCAATGGAATTTATGAGTTCATAGTTCTGATTTTACATCCTTAAGCCTCCTCTTGGGTTGGACTTGTACTGTAGATCACAAAAGTATTTGAATGGTAAAGCAGTTCTGCATTCTTCCTAGCTACTAAGCTTAGAACTCTCTAGTCTCTTTTCCTGACTGAACAATATTGAGAGAGATGTCTTGCAGCCCCTTCATCATGCCTTGAAAAAAGAGTTTGAACTCCTCTTTGTCTTCATTGTGAGACATGTATGATCTTCCTTGCAACTTTCCTTCAGTAGAATTTATCTCTTCTCCCTCTTCTCCCTCTTCTCCCTCTGATAGAGGATCCTTCTTCTTGGAATCAGTGTATCTTCTTGGAATCACAGAAATATGTTAATAGTAGGTTCATAGGACCATTCTCTGATACCATTGTAATGAAACAACTAGGATTAGTGATACAAAAACTCTCTACTTCATAGAATCAATTAAAACAATGTTGATGGAAGCTAGTTTGACTGAGGGTGGACAAGATAAAAATATTTGGATGAAACGAAGGATCTGATATTTGTTGATACCTATGCACAAAGTTGATCCATATTTTATGAGCATAACAAAATGAATATAGATTATTATCAGATGCTTAACACAAAATAACAGAGATACAGTAAAAATGGTTTTCTATTCAATAAGGGAATAAGCTAAAACTGTAAAATGCAGCGAAAAACAAGTTTGCTAGAATGGTGGCGGCTTATCTCTGAGAAGAGATGTGATGGCTGCGCTCATTCGCAAGAAGATGGTTACAATGAGGCTCTCAAGGCCTTTTATGATAAACAGGAGTGTCAAAAACCCTAGACATCCAAAAATCTAACCCTAGGAGATGAAGCGCCAAAAGTCATGTGGGCCCTGTTTGGGTAAGTTAGTACATCAACTTCCCGAGGTCGCAACGTTTGCATACGATCTCCGTTTGGGGTGCACGATAGCTCGTTGGAAAGATCTATCCGAGGAATACAACATTCGATTCAAAATTCCATAGTTGGATGGAATTTTAATGATGGAATTTTGCGACCAAAACATGCCCAAAAAACGTCCTTTAGGAACTCAAAACGGCTCCAGAAGTTAAGGACCCGACAAAACTGCTAAAAATAGTAAATTACCAAAATTGCCAGAAAATTGTTTTGAGCTAGTTGGAAAGGTGAGTGGCCACCTATATCCACATAGATCAATCCTCCCTCCTTAGGAAGCAATGGTATCCATTTCGTTGAGTTCCCCCATCAGATGAGGAAATTTCAACTGAATTTGACCTCGGGTGAGCCACTTGCCTTGGTGAAGACGTTGCCCTGCTTTGACAACTCGATAAAGATGGATCCTTTGATGTCGAGTGCCCTTGATCTTTGTGTCCAAAATATGATCACTGGATTCCTATTGCAGGAAGTCAGGGTTGAGCTCTGTTGGTGTCAACTGCTTTGCTATCTCTGAGGTGTCTAATAATGGTGGGAAATATGGCCGAAGGAGAGCCACGTTGAAGACTGGATGCAGACCAAGGAAGGGGGGAATGTTGAGCTCAAAATCATTGTCAGCCATCACCTTGGTTATGGTGTACGATCCATAATAGAGTGGGAGAAGCTTCCGATGGGGCCCTTTAAGGAATTCTTTCTGCAAATGCAACCAAAATTTGTCACCCACTTGAAACTTATGTGGCACCCGATGTTGATCATGGCACTGCTTGTACTTGGAATTAGAATTCTGTAGACTATCCTGAACCTGTTGGAGGATATACTGGATCCATTCAATGAACCGGGTGGCTTTGTCATCTTTTGGGGATGAGTCGGTCGAGGTGGTTTCCAGGGGAAGTGCAACATCCATGGGGCGCAATGGTTGGAATCCAAACCCCACCTGAAATGGGATGTGGCCAATTGAGCTATGCAGGGCTTGGTTGTAGCTATGCTGGACATAGGGAAGACTCTCATCCCATGTGTGGGGGTGTGTTGAATTGTACATGCGCAGGATATGTATGACCATCCGGTTGACAACCTTGGTTTGGCAGTCTATTTTGGGGTGGAAGGCAGTGGATTTGGTGAGCCTGGTATCCAACAGTGACCAGAGGCTCGACCAGAATGAGCTGAGGAACCAAATGTCATGGTCTGAGATAATTCTTTGTGGTATCCCAAAATGTACCCATACTCGTTCAAAGAAGAGCTTGGCAGTGGCTTCTGTTGTGATGTTCTTCTTGCAGGCGGCTAGAATTGCCATATTGGAAAAACGATCAACAACCATAAAAACACAGTCGTTTCCCCTCTTGGTGGACGGGATGCCTAACATGTATTCCATTGAGATGGATTACCACGACCTATCAGGAGTAGGCACAAGGGTGTATAGGCCCTGTTTCTTAGTGGTCGGTTTGGAAATAGTGCAAGCGATGCTGGACCTGATATACTTGCCGAAATCCAGTCGAATTTTCGGCTAGTGGAAATGTTTCTGCAGCACTACCACTATCTTTTTGATGCTAAAGTGTCCTTCCACCCGACTGTAGGGAGCTTCCCAAATCATCTTTGCACGCTCGATTGATGGAACGCAGAGATGGCCTAGACGGCATAAAAACCCATCCTGAAGATGGAAATTAGCGACCATTGAGTTGGTGCTGAACTTTTGGTAGGTGGTGGAGAAGTCAGGGTTTGTCTCATAGAGGTGGGTCCATCCAGAGGTCTTGTGGCCACAAGAGTCTAGCACCGTGGTGAGTGCCGCGACTGGAGGTCGATTGAGGCAGTCAACAAATTGGTTGGTACTCCCTGTTTTATATTTGATGTTGATGTGGAACTGCTGTAAGTATGTTGACCACTTCTGATGGTGTTAATTCTACAACTTTCCTTGGGTCTGCATGAACTGTAGTGGCTTGTGATCAGTGTGGATGACTGTCTCATTCCCAAGAATGCAATGTCTCCACTAGCAGTAGGCTTGGACAATGGAGTACATTTATTTATCGTAAGTAGGGTACTTACGGACAACATTTGATAGTGTCTCACTATAATATGCCACGGGGTGGCTGTGTTGAGTGAGAACAACGCCCACAGCATAATCTAAAGCATCTGTCTTTATCTCAAAAGGATGTTGCAGGTGTGGTAATGAGAGTATCGACGATGAGCAAAAACACTTCTTCAAGTCATCCAAGGCTTGTTGTTGGGACACGCTCCACACAAATTTTTCCTTACCGCCACCCTTGGTTACTTGGCTGAGGACCCATGTGATATGAGAGAATCCCAGCACGAACTGGCGATAGAAATTGGAGAGGCCTAAGAAGCTCCAAATTTTTGTGAGTGTGGTTGGGGCTGGCTAGTCACAAATGACCTGGATCTTGGCTAGATCCACATGCACACCATGTCGATCAACGATGTATCCTAAGTAATGGACCCTGTCCATGCCAAAGGAGCATTTTTAGAAGTTTGCATATAGTTTATGCTACCGTAGGGTGTGCAGAACCTGTTGAATATGCTGCAAGTGTTCTGCCCAAGTCTTGTTGTAGATGGATGTCATCCAGATACACCACTACAAAAGTATTGGTGAAAGGTCGTAGGATATCGTCCATCATCCTCATAAAAGTTGTTGGAGCATTTGTCAAACCAAAGGGCATGACCAACCATTCAAAAAGACCTTATTTTGACTTGAAGGCAGTCTACCATACATCTGTCTTTTATATTGGGACCTAGTGGTAGCCAGACTTCAGATCAATCTTACTAAAGTATTTGGACCATGTGAGCTGATCAAGGAGGTCGTCGATTTAGGGAATTAGGTACCGGTTGCGAATTGTGATTTTATTCAGGGCTCAGTAATCAATGCAAAGTCTCCAGGTCTCATCTTTCTTCTACACCAGCACGATTGGGATCCCACAAGGTGATGAGATGGGATGGATGTGCCCCTTGTGGAGCAATTCTTGGATCTTCCTCTTGATCTCCTCGTTTTCCAATAGAGAGGGGCGATAGACTAGCCCATTGGGTAGCGGTGCGCCTGGGGTCAGATCGATGGGATGCTTGACCTGGTAGTACAAAGGTGCCCCGGTAGGAGAGGAGAAGATATATGAGTATTCTTCCACCACATTATGCACTTGGTTCTGTTTTGTGGAGATATCGGTCGTGGAGGCCCTGGATGTGGCTGTGATCTTTCATGCACTCTGAGAGCGAATCACAAAGAAGACAAATTTCTCGGTCTAAGAGATGACCTTCTTGCACTGCTTGGTAGAGATCAAGGAAATAGTAAAAGGAGGGGCGGCCTACGGTATCCTATACAATTTCCTGTTCAAAGAAATAATAACACTACGAGTCCTAGACTCATATACAACATGACGTTTCCATAAGTAAGGTTGGCCCAAACGAACATCTGAAAATTGGAGAGGAGCAACATCACACAATATCTCATCCTTGAAGGGATTGATGTCGTATGACAGCCAACACTATTGGCTGACGCGGAGATCGCTTCCTTTGCGGAGCCATCCAATGGTGTAGGATTGTGGGTGCGGCGTTGTTGGCATGGCCAGGTGCTTGTCGACCTCTACTGAGATGAGGTTCTTCTAGCTACCGCTATCAATGATAAAGTGCAACAGGGTTCCTTTTACCCACATCTGTGAATGGAATAGATGTTCTCCTTCTTCTGGATCATCTGGTTCATCAAGCTGGAGCTTGGTGGTAGCAATGGTGGCACTGGATTCAACGTCAATGATCCGTCTTCCCCTTTCTGGTTTGGAATCAGTGTCAGAACCCGCATCTGATTCATATGCTTTCACTTCGGCAACTAGCGACTGCTTTGAGTGGCAGTTAGGAGTGTTATGCCAAGGGCTCTTATGGAAGTCGCACCACTTCCCCGTATCTTTCTTTGTCTTTCCGGTGTCCTTCTTTGCTTGCGGCTTGGACTAGTTGTCCTGATACTGTCCATATTTTCTCATTCCTTTATTCTGTGGGTTGGGGCCACCCTTTACTATCTTTTTCTGTGAGGGGTTCCCAGGCCAAAATTGCCGCGTCATTTGTTTGAGCTTCTGCTCGATTTTGACGACATATTGGTAGGCCACGCCCAAGGAAGATATGTCCAGAAATTCCATTTTGGTCTAGATGTATCTATGCAGACCATCACGATACTTGAGCACCAGATGTCACTCTGAATCTTTGATACCCAGCTTGGTGCGCAAGGTATTGAAGATATTTGTGAACTCTGGCACTGCTTGGTCTCTTTCTTGTCACAGTGTGGTCCATTTGGTCTACAAGTCATCATAACTTCCAACAGGGTATTATTGTTCCTTAATAGCATCCCTGAAGGATTCTCATGTGGTCATGACTGAAAATAATGAGCGTTCCTCTATGTCCTTTTGCTCACAGAACGTTTCCCACCAATCTTTGACATGGGGAACGGCTTTGAGGAGCGCAAAAGTAATCTTTTCTCTATTTGAAAAGTTATGGACAGAAAAATACCCTTCTAGTAGATTCAACCACTTATCTACAACATCTGCGTCTATCTGAGCTTCAAATATAGGAATATCGAAGTTTATTTGTACCTTGAAGGGGGCGGCACTTGCGCTCAAGGAAAATGCATCGCTTGTTGGTAGCCGCCGAAGGATTTGCATGAAACTATCCATCATCTCGTCCCTTTGTTGCGTGAGGGCTCCCGTAAGCAAAATTTTGAAAGGATCTCCTATCCCGTCATATTTCTTTTCTCCTAGCATGAGAGGTCGCTTGGGCGTGCGAGAGATTTTGTCCTCAAGAGAAACAAGCTCGAGACCCAATTCTTTGTACCCTGACCTCATTGGGGACATGCATTAAGACAACAAGGAGCAGACTGCACTAATACCACTGATCCATATTTTATGAGCAAAACGAAATGAATACAGATTATTATCAGATGCTTAACAAAAAATAAAAGAGATACAGTAAAACTGGTTTTCTATTCAATAAGGGAATAAGCTAAGACTGTAAAGTGCAGCGGAAAACAAGCTTTCTAGAATGGTGGTGGCTTATCTCTGAGAAGAGATGTGACGGATGCGCTCATTCACAATAAGATGGATACAATGAGGCTCTCAAGAACTTTTACAATAAACAAGAATGTATAAAACCCTAGACATCCAAAAACCTAACCCTAGGAGATGAAGCGCCAAAAGTCACGTGGGCCCCATTTGGGTATGTTAGTACATCAACTTCTCGGGGTTGTAACTTTTGCATACGACCTTCATTTGGGGCGCACGATATCTTGTTGGAAATATCTATCTGAGGAATACAACGATCATGAAAAAATACCATTGTTATATTGAATTTTACAACCACCACATGCCCAAAAAAATGTTGTTTAGGGCCTCAAAACGGCTCCAGAAGTTCAGGACCCGACAAAACTGCTAAAAATAGTAAATTACCAAAATTGCCAGAAAACTGTTTTCAGCTAGTTGGAAAGGTGGGTGGCCACCGATATCCACCTGGATCAATCCTCCCTCCTTAGGAAGAAATGGTCTCGATTGCATTGAGTTCCCCCATTAGATGAGGAAATTTCTGCTGAATTTGGCCCGGGTGAGCCACTTGCCTTGGTGCAGGAGCTACCCTGCTTTGACAACTCGATAAAGTTGGATCCTTTGATGTCGAGTGCCCTTGATCTGAGTGTCTGTAATATGATCACTGGATTCTTGTTGCAGGTAGTCAGGGTTGAGCTCTGTTGGTGTCAAGTACTCTGCTATCTTTGAGGTGTCTAATAATGGTGGGAAATATGGAAGAAGGAGAGCCACGTTGAAGACTGGATGTAGACCAAGGAAGGGGGGAATGTTGAGCTCAAAAGCATTGTCACCCACCACCTTGGTGATGGTGTACAGACCATAAAGTAGTGGGAAAAGATTTCGATGGGGCCCTGTAAGGCATTCTTTCTGCAAATGCAACCAAAATTTGTCGCCCACCTGAAACTTATGTGGCACCTGATGTTGATCATGGTGCTGCTTGTACTTGGTATTAGACTTCTGTAGAATCTCCTGAACATATTGGCGGATATGCTGGATCTATTCAATGAATCAGGTGGATTTGTCAGCTTCTGGGGATGAGTCGACCAAGGTGGTCGCCAGGGGAAGTGCAACATCCATGGGGCCCAATGGTTGGAATCCCAACCCCACCTGAAAGGGGTTGTGGCCAGTTGATCTATGTAGGGATCGATTGTAGCTATGCTGGACATAAGGAAGACTCTCATCCCATGTGCGGGGGTGTATTGAATTGCACATGCGCTGTTGGCTTCTTTTTGGACAGAACCGGGTTTTTAGGATGTGTAGCAACAAACACCCCTTTGGTGCACTGGCCCTTTCGGAACCGAGCTGCGCCGCAGTCCGAAGTCTCACTCGAAGTGGCTATGGGGGGGCTAAGGAATCAGGTTTCCTTAACCTAGGTGATGTGGAGACTACAGTCTTCTCCCTTCCCTTCCAGGAGGATACTCCGGAGCGGAACATCTTACTCTTCCACAGACCTCACCGCACTACAGTGCTGGAACTCACTCTTCCCAGCCTGGTTGCGCAGTAGCTCTGCGCCTACGCACGAAGCGTTTTCCCGCTATGCTCGATACACTATGTATCGCCTCTGAGAGTCATTGCGCCCCAACGCATCAACAATCACACTTTGAGCACTGTGACGACAATGTTCTTAGACTCCTTCAAGTATGCGCCAGTACGCTTCTAAGGGAGCTTCGAGGATTTACTCTACATACTTATTCATAAAGATAGCAAAACATTCATAGAAGCATAGACAGTAAAGCAAAGAAATGAAACCACATAAAGCATCACCACGACAACTAGAATTAGGTAGTTCACCGCCAGTAGGGAATCTACGTCCACAGGACTATATTATCTTTAAATGGGGCTAACAAAGTTCTGCTGTGCACACAGCTGCAGCCTTAGATCTTTTTGGGAAACTCCACGCACACAGCTGGGAGCCCTTCTCTTGGATCTATTCTCCTCTTCTATAGATATTACAATGGCAAAGACATATAATTGCATTCCCCTCAGTCCTCTTGCGACTGATACATACAATGGCCTTTACGCCAAGCGGTCTCCCTGCGAGATCACGGCCTTCTTACATACATACAATGAGTCTTAACGGCTTTACAACATATAGTAACACAAAAGACTCAGACATCAGCTTAGACTGCCTGTGTAACCTTCTAACCTTCTAACCTTCCCAATTACACATATATATAGGTGGCCCTAAGGGTCGCACCTTTACAAAACTATGGGTCTTTCCCAACAGTGATCCCCAAAAACCCTAACCACTGACACGACTAGGTGTACTGTAGGCGCCTCTTGCAGTCCTATTGCAGCTTCCTGCAGACTTCATGATTTTCGGTGCAGATTGCGGGTATGGGCGCCGCTTCGTCGTTCTTTGCTCCTTGTCCTTCGCCTTCAATGATTTGGCCCGTTGCTCTTCCTTGGTCCAAGCAACCATAACTCCTGTACTTTTCCTTAATGAGGGTAGCTGAGCCCTCTTCCACCGCTTCATTTATTGTGGTGGTTGAGCTTTCTACCCGGCCACCTTGTTTACTCTTTCCCTTGACATGCACGTGAGCTCCGCGATTTTCGGCCCACAATCTGCGGTGAGCTAGTCCATCTAGCGCCGTACCGTGCACTGTTCATTTCTGCCCAAAAATAGTGCTTTTCCTCAAAATTGGCAGCTTTGCCATAGCTGCGGCCTATGCTCCAATAGGCCCCTAACACTTACTTGTGGCTCATCCTCGAGGCACCCGCACTAGCTTGCGGTCGCTTCAGTTGTTCATCTAACTTGGCTTGGGTCGCAGCGAAGGCTTGCTTCCACTATGCAATAGCAGAGTCCATGTCTTCCACGCACTTTGTAGCTGTCTGCACCATGTCTGCAGTAGCTTCTTCTCCTTCTACGCCATCGACCAACTCTTGAGACTCAGTAAATGCTTTGACCTTGGCCTCTACTTGGGCAGCAAGTTCAGCATACTCATGCATAAACGGCTGAATGATGTTGGAGAGAGTAGCATCTTTGTTTCTGAGCCTGTGCAGTTCTTGCTGGACTTTGCGGACTTCACTCATCTTTCTCATTTTGGCTAAGCCTTTCAAGGGATTAGCTTCTTCGCTCAGAACAGTTAGAGAATGTTCTGCTGCTTCCACCTGTTCTACAAGGGCAAGTTTAGAAGGGAGCTTCTCAAGCTCAGCCCAAGCCTCCATAGCTTGCGTCATTAACTGTTGCGCTTCATCTGTTCTGTGCTACATTTGAATGGAAGCTATGCGCAGTGCTTCAAGTCGTTCTTGCGTCTCATCTATGGGAGGCACTGTAACACGAACTTCCAACTCGACGAGCTGCTTTCTATGGTCCTCAGCCATAACAACTACTTGTTGTTCTAGCGCTTGCGCCCTTCTGCCGATGCGTTGCACTTTCTCAACTAGAGAAAGGTTTGGTTGAATTTGGCAGGCTGGCAGCTCCTGGGCGATTTCATCAATGGCATTCCTCAGCCTAGTGTCTTGTGCTTCATGAAGTTCAAGCTGCACAGAGATCTCCTTGTAGCCTGCCCTTAACTCTACTTCCTGCGTCTGCAGGCTCTGATTAGCATGGAATGTGGAGAGCTCCCTAGCTCTCATCTCAGTAGAGACCTGCTCCTGAACCAAATGTAGAGTTTCCAACGGAATTAGTGACAGATTTATTTCAACAGGGCCGACTGCGCTTACCTGTAGTGCAGCCAAAGGATCCGAGAGTGTCATGCTTGCAGGCGGGATGTGGATAAGAGGGTGCCTGTCTGTGGGTACTTTATCCCTCTCGGTGCGTGTAGATGGTTGCAGCACTTGCGAACCGGATGCTGGCGCATGGGTCTGTGCAACTCATCCTGCGAGACCTTTCAACTCCACAAGTTGCAGGTCCAGAGCACTTCTGATATTGGCCTGCGAGGCACGCAGCACCTGAAATTGCTCCTTCAAGTACTGGTCGAGCCCCGTGGCAAGTGTCTTAGAGGGATCTCCAGTCGCTTTTGCGGGGTGCGGCAACTTCTGCTTCTTGGTAGCCGGTCCCGACGGACCTTCATCATTCTTTTGCGCGGCCTTTTCCTTTCCTTTATCTTTGTCTGGCGCTGCAGGGGGTGGCATCGTGGCAAAAATTTCAGTGGCCTGCTTCCATTCATCTGGCCAGGACTTCACAGTGTCCTCTACGTCTTGGGTAGTCATTCGGTAGAGCCCTACGGCCCATTCTTTCGACTGAATTCCGCGAGGGCAGAAATAGATTTCATGCAAGTTGGTAGAAAAGACCAACTTTGCTCCATAGATTTCTGTCGTCTCCTCAGTAAGCCTCGACATCTGCAGAATGGTATCTCGGAGGAGATGGTAGTACTCGAAGATCATGGCGCGGTTCATCTTGCACTTCACGGGATTATTAGAATCCCAAAGGTTAACATAGGGCATCCCTGTAACCTCTCCTGAACGACGCGAAAGAAAATGAGTGTTGGGCGGTTCCTTCCACCTGACAAAGGCACACAAAATTAGGAGCCAAGTAAAATGGAACAGCAGATTGGTGGTGTCCTGAACGTTCCGACAGTCATCCAAGAATGTATTCTGGAGGAAGAGACACCAATTATACTGCTCTCCCTCCGTCGCTGCAACTGCGAGCTCTACAACAGCTCCAGGAACTTCTTTAGTTCGGCACTTCGTTAAAAGTCTGCCTACGAGCAGACTGCCTGTGAATCTGAGTGCTTCATCTTCAACTATAGTGAGGTCATAGGTCCAACCTCCTCTCGACAATTTATATTTCTGCACCACCTGTGCAGCGAGCTTTCGGTCCCTGTCTTTACCAACGAAATGGACGTTGGGGTCCTTACCAACCTTAGATAGGCCGATAATTCGGTGAATCAGGTCCACATTCAGATCAATTGGCCTCCCTAGCCAAAGATAACCACCGTGAATGTAAGATAGTAGGACCTTGACTACCGCATTAACTTCATTGATACGCCTGAAGTGCGGTAGCTTCAACAGGTTCAACAGTCCAGGCCTTTCAAGATTTAGTGCAAATTCTTGCGGGACGAATTCGTCAATCTTCTTAGCAGGATTATGGACCACTATCAGATAGTGATCTAGCGTGAACTGAGGATACGTTCTGTAATCTCCCAAGTTGAATTCAGAAAACTTAACCAGCGGGAGATGTCCAAGCAGGGATCCTTCTTCTTGCACGACTTCTGCCATTGGTGGCAGCGGAATCGAATACTTGGCATTCTTGGGAATACGCACCTCGGGTGCATCATCTGGGCGCGGAGGAATGTATTTAAACAGAGTGTCCAAGGGCTCTGGGATGAGTTCCTTCGGCTGCTGCTGTTGCTGCTGAGACATCCCCATGCCCGGGGATTGTCTGGGATCAGGAAGCTCGACAATCTTAATCGGGGTACCCATACCGAAATCTAACCCTCTGCGTTTGAAGTGACGGATGAATTCTTCAGTTGACAGTTTGTCCGTCATGAAATTGCATACACGACAAACAATGAACAAAAAAAAGGGCGAAACAACATAGGATGTGAACTCTGAAAACGGGAAAACAGTCTGCACGACACGGCTCTGAAAATAATGACTTACTTTCAAACAGGGCAACTATACAACGCACTAGCAAGGAAAAGTAACCAAAGCATATACGAATGAGGGGTATTTATAGCTAAAGGTGGTGGAAAATGCGGACAAGTGACACTAATAACCGTTGGCGCCTAAGTGGATGAGTTGACAACCCCCCTACCCCCACGCCTCTGTGGTGCATTAAATGTGAGGGATGGGCTCTGACAACCTTCAGGAGATGGGATAAGGCCTTCGGCTCCTTAATTAAATGCGGAACTTAGGGAAATCAAGCCGAATCTGTCAGAGCAAATACAATTAAATGGCAGTCTCGTCCTTCATTAAGATTCATACGCGGCTACATAACTACCGCAATTCAAATTTTTGGCGAGTAACTTTAGCATGGGTAACTGTGCACATGGAGGGCTCCACGGTGAGGAGAACTCCGCAAGAGCGATAAATAGACAACAGGGAACTCCGCAAGAGCGAGAGTTTGACAACTTGGGAGACTTCGCAAGAGCGAGAACAGGCTCACTCAGAACAGACTTTATTGACTGCGTGGATGCTTCGAGGAACTGAGCGGGAAGCCAGAGACTGAAACATGTCTCGCGACTTCCGTGTAGACTGATAAGTGCGATGCCTCTTTCAACTACACTAGGCATCTACACAACTTCTGCAAATGATTAGGTCGACAGGGCGGAGTGGCCGTCGCGATAAAGCTTGAGCCGACTCCCGTTGATCATTGTGGGAAGCAACTCTCCATTAAGCTTTGCAAGCTGAACTGCTCCACCTTCGGTTATCTTCATCGCTTGAAAAGGGCCTAACCAATGTACACGAAACTTGCCTGGAAACTTGATGAATTTACTATCATAGAGGAGTACCAAGTCTCCTTCCTGAAAGACTTTATTCTTAATATGCCTGTCATGCCAAGCCTTCTGTCTCGCCTTCTGCACTTGTTGATGGAATCCAGCTAAAAGCCTGTCGTCTTCTAAGGCAACCAATTGTGACATCCTTTCACTCATAGTATCAATATTTGCCATTTCTGTAATTTGATCAATTCTGAGACTGGGAACAATGTATTCCATGGGCATAACTGCTTCTTGTCCGTACACCAAACTGAAAGGTGTGTGACCTGTTAATTTCTTGCATGTGGTTTTGTAAGCCCATAACACAGCTATGACTCTAAGGTCCCAATCATCTCTTTGTTGATTACAGATCTTGGTCAGGGAATTCTCCAGAATCTTATTGAATGCCTCCACCGTACCATTAGCTTGAGGGTGGTAGGGTGTACTCTTATGGTGACTAATGTGGAATTCTTCAGTAAGGGCCTCTATAGTCTTGTGTAGGAAGTGTGTGCCCTGATCACTCATCAGAATCAGTGGACATCCGAATCTAGTGACAATATTCTCAAAAATGAACTGTGCGGCAGTGATAGCGTCACAATTCTTAACTAGCTTCGCCTCATCCCATCTGGTGAGGTATTTAGTAGCTGTGATTATGTATCTTGCATCGGTTCTCTTTCCTGGTGGGTTGATAGGTCCCACAAAATCAATGGCCCACATATCAAAAGCACGCACTGTTATCTGGGGTCTTAGCGGCATTTCATCTCTTCTTGAAGGTTTTTTTGTTCGCTGGCACACATCGCAACATCTGCAGAATTCCTTAGTATCCTTGTGCAATGTTGGCCACCAAAGTCCTGCGGCTAAGGTCTTCTGCGCAGTCAGCTTTCCTGCGAAATGGCCTCCTACGGTTCTTGAGTGCTCTTCGGCAATTATGGAGTTCTTCTCATGCGGTAAAATGCATCTGCTCAAAACTTCATCAGGGCCCAACTTATAGAGCTGGCCTGCTATCAAAGTGAAGTCTGCGGCTTTGACAACAAGTTGTTTCTTTTGCTGTATTGTGAACTCAACTGACGCTTGTCCTGTAGTGAGAAACTCAAGAATATCGGAATAATATTCGTCTGCTGCTTGAATAGAAAACAGCTGCGCATCAGGCAGATTGTCCTCCAAATTTGTAGGTTCCTCCCCTGACTCTATCCTAGATAAATGGTCAGGTCCTGCATTCAATCTTCTTGGCTTCACAATAATCTCAAAATCATACTCCTAGAAGAGGAGTAGCCATCTGCAAATTCTTCCCCCTAACACTGGCTTATTGACGAAGTACTTCAAGGAAGAATGGTCAATATACATTTTAAAATGAGCACCTAATAGATAGTGTCTGAACTTCTGTTAGGCATACACCATAGCTAGTCCTTCTCTTTCTGTAGTGGTGTAGTTCTTCTCAGCTGTAGACAACTTTCTGCTAGAGTAAGCAATGGGGTGGTCAATACCTCCTTCTCCCGGCCGTGTGAGTACAATCCCCAATGCTATGGAAGAAGCATCTACATGAACATGAAAGGGTTTTCTCCATTCTGGGAAAACTAGAATAGGCACTGTGACCATCTTTCCTTTAAGTGTGTCCAAGCTCTGTTGGCATTCTTCTTTCCATTGGAATTTTGAATCCTTTTTCAGCAGTCTTTCCATAGGCGCAGTGATCTTTGCATAACCCTTGATAAATTAAATTCCTGTAGTATCCTGTATGTCCCAATGTAGTACGCAATTGTTTGACTGAGTTGGGCGCAGGAAAGTTAGCAATGATGGCAACCTTTGCAGGATCCATCATGAGTCCTTGTCTGCATACAATGTGACCCAACAAAATACCAAAAGGAGCACAGAAGATACATTTTTTCAAGTTAAGGGAGATCTGATACTGTCTACATTTTTCTAACATCATTCTTAGATTCCCTATATGGTTCTTTAGTAAACCAAACACAGTCTAGTCATCAAAATAGACTTCTAGGAACTTATGAATGAATTCTTTGAAAACAACAACAACGACTCTAGAGAAGATAGCAGGAGCGTTTTTAAGATCAAATGGAATTACCGTATACTGGAATGAACCCCATTCAGTCCCAAAAGTGGTCTTATGGCGGTCCTCTGGATGGATTCTGATCTGATGGTATCCTGAAAATCCATCAGTGAAGGAGTAAGCCTCTTGTCCTCCAACATTGTCAAGCACTTCGTTTGTAAAGGGCGTAGGAAATGGATCATGCGCTGATGCGTCGTTGAGCTTGCGCAGGTCCACGTAGATTCTTATTTCGCCTTTTGTCTTTTTCTCCTGTACCACCATAGGACTAATCCAATCACTTTCCTCTACTGGCTCAATGATACCAGCTGTGAGCATCTTATCAATTTCTTCTCTGACCTTTTCTTTATATCGCGGGTTCAACCGATACGGGTGCTATTTTACTGGCTTAGCATCCACTTTCAAAGGTATGCGCATAACTCCTAAATATCCTAGGATGCCTTTCATTTCTGTAAACTTGGTAGGAAAGATATCCTGGTACTCCTGTAGTAAATCTGCAATATGGCCAACAGTTTCATCATCCCAATAATCTCCTATAGAGGTAACCTTGGGTTCGGCCTCTGTACCAATGTTAATCTTCTTGAGCTTGATGTGTTTTGTAATGGCAGGGATATCAAGCTGAGGGCCTTCGACTTTGCGCGTCCCTTCTGACTCTGGAATATTGATGTTGCGAGGATCATCATCCTCTTCTCCAGCGGCAAAATTATAGCATTCCAGGGCATGTTCCATCTGGACAACCCAATCTGGTTGAGAATACTCTGGTAAAGGACATTGTCCAAATACCTTCTTTCTAATACACTTTAAAGCCTGATCGATGATTGGATGGTTTGACTCAAAGCTAAAAGTGAGTCGAAAACTTTCGATCATGAGAGGCCAAGTGATAGTGCCTCTGCGCAATTCTGTTTCAGTGTACCAGTTCCTTGGAACTATATCCAACGTGTGGATGAATAGGTGAACCCACTCATCTTCTGGAATATCTGACCATTGCTAAATACATGCTTCAACATGTGACCTGGGGTCACTCTGTCCATCATATTTGCGCAACACTCCTGCTGTAGTCTCTTGAAATCTGCACAGTATCAACCTGCGACAGTCTTGCCATGTGTCGATATTTTCTTTATGCGCACCCCACCATCTTGCGGGTGTAGCGCGCAGTGCTACATCCAATGGTTGTATGCGCTGCTCATCTGGGATTTCTTGTTCATATGCATGTATGAATTCACTTACTCCAGTTAAACCATCAAATATTGGAGTGTTATTCAATTCTGTGCTAATCCATCGAATGGATCTAGTCATCATGGCGCAACGCCTTGCAGAAACCTCATGTAAGCGATTCTGCCAGTTTTCCAATCCTGCTTCCGAATCTGATGTGCACGATCTATCACATCACCAGCCGATATGGCCGTCCACTGTGGGATTGACATAATCATTATGACTAGCAGTCATCTGATACAAACTTCCATGTGGCGCACTTCTTCTTCTGCTCGAATGGGTTCAATATACCGTGGTCCTTGAAGGGTATCAAGTGGTGCAATGACTCTAATCCGGTCATCCTCAAAGGTCATCTGTCTTTTCTTCAAATTAATGACAGCTAGATTATCGAATGCCCAGTCTATGCCTAAGAGTGCTGGATAAGGTCTGTGCTGCTGAGTATTTCATAAACCAGGTTAAGGCTCTCTCTCTTAGTGTGGTTGCTAATTGAACCAGCTTGACATCATCATCATTAATTTGCTTAATCGTCCAAATGGCTTCACATAGAAACCAATGATGTTCAGGGTATTCTAGCCTTGTTCCTCTAAAGGTTGGTAATTTCATGTCATCACCCATCCTTCTTGCGCTAGGTTGATGTGGAGGTGGTGTGGCACTACCTCCAGGATGGTTAAATAAAGGTGGGGCTGAGGTACTAGAAGTACCGTGTGGGCTACTAGAGGGTGTTACTGCGGGGTTATGCTGAGCCCCATCTGGATTTTGCGGTGTAAAAGGGTGATAAGGGATATGAGCACTCCCTTGTCTCTCTATATGGCTCACTCTACGAGCTCGACTATCTTCTGGGCTAGACTCAAAAGAATGCTGGTCGAGGCCTACTTTATACCATTTTCCACTACGAGTGCAACCAATAGCTTCAAGATCACTATCAGACTCTGCGGACATTACTTGTCTATGCTATTCATCGGAAGCTATGCATAGTTTTCCTTTTTCATATAAGAGCATTTTAATCCACAAGTTCAGAGAATTTAAGAACTTACCCCTGTATGCTTTGAAGAAGCTCCTTTCAGCCTCACTGAAGCTCTTTCTCGTATCTACTGCAAACTCGGTGATGAAACCTTCTAGCAGACTGTTCAACCAAAAGTCTATTGCGCGGGACACAGGATTATCTACCCGCTTCACAGTGCTAACCAGCTCAGGCGTCCAAACGATAGGTCGATCAACATGCACAGTGGGTCTAGTATGTGCTAGCTTGGATACCCACTCATGCAACTTGATTGCAAATGTTACAAAGAAGATTTCCTGAAGGTCAGTATAAATATGATTCTGCAACCAGTCCTCTGTCTGAAGCCTAGGGCTTCTATTTTCACATTCAGCGAAGTCTCTAGCCTTTGAATCAAACCACTCTTGAATTTCTTTAGCTGTAGGATTCCAGCACCACATTCCCTTCAAAATAATAGGGTTAAAGCCGGCAATGGATTCATTTGTTGGCTCCCTTTTTCTATAGGTTTCGCATCAATCTTGCACATCGCCGGTATAATAAGTGTCCCGGAAACGGAACCATTTGTTGGCTTCTTTTTGGACAGACCTGGGTTTTCAGGATGCGTAGCAACAAACACCCCTTTGGTGCACTGGCCCTTTCGGAAACAAGCTGCGCCGCAGCCTGAAGTCTCACCCGAAGTGGCTATGGGGGGGCTAAGGAATCAGGTTTCCTTAACCTAGGTGATGTGGAGACTACAGTCTTCTCCCTTCCCTTCCGAGAGGATACTCCAGAGCAGAACATCTTACTCTTCCACAGACCTCACCGCGCTACAGCGTTGGAACTCACTCTTCCCAGCCTGGCTGCGGAGTAGCTCCGTGCCTGTGCACGAAGCGTTTTCCCGCTATGCTCGATACACTATGTATCACCTCTGAGAGTCCTTGCGCCCCAATGCAGCAACACTCACACTTTAAGCGTTGTGACGACAATGTTCTCAGACTCCTTCAAGTATGCGCCAGTACACTTCTAAGGGAGCTTCAAGGATTTACTCTACATACTTATTCATAAAGATAGCGAAACATTCATAGAAGCATAGACAGTAAAGCAAAGAAATGCAATCACATAAAGCATCACCACGACAACTAGAATTAGGTAGTTCACTGCCAGGAGGGAATCTATGTCCACAGGACTATATTATCTTTAAATGGGGCTAACACAGTTCTGCTGCGCACACAGCTGCAGCCTTAGATCTTTCTGGGAAACTCCATGCACACAGTTGGGAGCCCTTCTATTGGATCTATTCTCCTCTTCTACAGATATTACAATGGCAAAGACATACAATTACATTCCCCTCAGTCCTCTTGCGACTGATACATACAATGGCCTTTACGCCAAGCGGTCTCCCTGCGAGATCACAGCCTTCTTACATACATACAATGAGTCTTAATGGCTTTACAACATACAGTAATACAAAAGACTTAGACATCAGCTTAGACTTCCTGTGTAACCTTCCAACCTTCTAACCTTCCCAATTACACATATATATAGGTGGCCCTGAGGGTTGCACCTTTACAAAACTGTGGGCCTTTCCCAACAGTGATCCCCCAAAACCCTAACCATTGTCATGGCTAGGTGTACTGTAGGCGCCTTTTGCAATCCCGTTGCAGCTTCCTGCAGAATCCGTGATTTTCGGCGCAGATCGCGGGTATGGGTGCCACTTCATCATTCTTTGCTCCTTGTCCTTCGCCTTCAATGATTCAGCCCATTGCTCTTCCTTGGTCCAAGCAACCATAACTCCTGTACTTTCCTTAATGAGGGTAGTTGAGCCCTCTTCCGCAGCTTCATTTATTGTGGTGGTTGAGCTTTCTACTCATCCACCTTGTTTACTCTTTCCCTTGACGTGCATGCGAGCTCCGTGATTTCCGTCCCGCAATCTACGGTGAGCTCGTCCATCTGGCGCCATATCGTGCACTGTTCATTTCTGCCCAAAAATGGTGCTTTTCCTAAAAATTGGCAGCTTTGCCATAGCTGCGGCCTATGCTCCAACATGCACAAGATATTTTCGACCATCCGGTTGATGACCTCGGTTTGGCCATTTGTCTAGGGATGGAAGGCAGTGGATTTGGTGAGCTTGGTATCTAGCAGTGGCCAGAGGCTCGACCCGAATGAGCTGAGGAACCGACTGTCACGGTCTGAGATAATGGTCTGTGGGATCCAAAAATGTACCCATACTCATTCAAAGAAGAGCTTGGTAGTGGCTTCTATTGTGATGTTCTTCTTGTAGGCGGTTAGAAACGCCATCTTGGAAAAATGATCAACAACCAAAAAAACATAGTCGTTTCCCCTATTGGGGGACAGGAGGCCCGACATGTAGTCCATTGAGATGGATTCCCACGACCTGTTAGGAGTAGGCAGAGGGGTGTACAAGCCTTGTTTTGAAGTGGTCGGTTTTGTAATAGCGCAAGCTGTGCAGGACCTTATATACTTGTCGACATCCTGTCGATGTTTTAGCCAGTAGAAAGGTTTCTGCAGCACTTCCATTGTCTTTTCGACGCCAAAGTGTCCTGCCACCTAATTGTCGTGAGATTCCCAAATCAACTTCGCGCGCTCGCTTGATGGAATGAAGAGATGGCCTAGACGACACAACAACTTGTCCTGAAGATGGAAATTAGCGACTACTGAGTTGGTGCCCGACATTTGGTAGGTGGTGGAGAAGTCAGTGTCTGTCTCATAGAGGTGGGGCCATATGGAGGTCTCGTGTCCGTAAGGGTCTAGCACCGTGGTTAGTGTCACGACTGGAGGTCGATTGAGGTAGTCAGTAACTCGGTTAGTACTCCTTGTTTTATATTTGATGTTGAGGTGGAACTGCTGTAAGTATGTTGACCACTTATGATGGCAGTCATTCTGCAACTTTCCTTGGGTCTGCATGAACTGTAGTGGCTTGTGATCAGTGTGGATGACTGTCTCCTTCCCAAGAATGTAATGTCTCCACTAGCGGTAGGCTTGGAAAATGGAGTACATTTCTTTGTCGTAAGTAGGGTACATATGGACAGCATATGATAGTGTCTCACTATGATATTCCACAGGGTGGTTGTGTTGAGCGAGAACGGTGCCCACAGCATAATCTGAAGCATATGTCTCGATCTCAAAGCAATGTTGAAGGTCCAGTAATGAGAGTACCGATGATGAGCACAAACACTTCTTCAATTCATCAAAGTCTTGTTGTTGGGACAGGCCCCACACAAAGTTTTCCTTACCGCCACCCTTGGTTACTTGGATGAGGGCCCATGCGATATGAGAGAATCCCAGCATGAACCGACGATAGAAATTGGTGAGGCCCAAGAAGCTACAAAGTTCAGTGCGTGTGGATGGGGCTGGTTATTCACGGATGACATGGATCTTGGATGGATGCACATGCACACCATGTCGATCAACGATGTATCCTACATAATGGATCCTGTCCATGCCGAGGGAGCATTTTTCCAAGTTTTCATATAGTTTGTGTTGTCGTAGTGTGTGCAGAACTTGATGAATATGCTGCAAGTGTTCCGCCCAAGTCTTGCTGTAGATGAGGATGTCATCCAGATACAACACTACAAAAGTATTGGTGAAAGGTTGTAGGATATTGTCCATCATCCTCATAAAAGTTGCTGGAGCATTTGTTAAACCAAAGGGCTTGACCAACCATTCAAAAAGACCTTCTTTTGACTTGAAGGAAGTCTTCCATACATCTGTCTGTTCTATTGGGACCTGGTGGTATCCAGACTTCAGATCAATCTTACTGAAGCGTTTGGCCCCCGTGAGATGATCAAGGAGGTCGTTGATTCAAGGAATTGGGTATTGGTTTCGGATTGTGATTTTATTTAGGGCTCGGTAATCAATGCAGAGTCGCCAGGTCCCATATTTTTTTTGCAGCAGTACGATTGGGCTCCCACAAGGTGACGAGCTGGGATGGATGTGCCCCTTGTGGAGCAATTATTGGATCTGCCTCTTGAACTCCTCGTTTTCCAACAGAGAGCAACGATAGACTGGCCCATTCGGTAGTGGTGCGCTTGGGGTTAGATCAAAGGGATGCTTGACCTGGCAGTGTAGAGGTACCCTGGTAGGAGAGGAGAATATATCTGAGTATTCTTCCACCACCTTATCCACTTGATTCTATTGTGTGGAGAGATCGGTCGCGGAGGCCCAAAATGTGGCTGCGATCTTTCGCTCACTCTGAGAGCAAATCACAAAGAGGACAAATTTCTCGGTCTGAGAGATGATCTTCCTGCACTACTTGGCAAACATCAAGGAAATAACACTAGGAGGGACTGCCTATGGTATCCTGTACAATTTGTTGTTTAAATAAATAATAACACTACGAGGCCTAGACTTATATACAACATGACGTTTCCATAAATAAGGTGTTAGGATATTCCTATACTCCATCCTAGTCCTACTAGCTTTTAAGTTAGTTTCATTTTTTGTCTTTTAGGGTTTACATGCACTTTTAGGGTTTGCATGCATTCTAGGGTTTGCATGCAATTTGCATGCATCCCAGTCATCAGTCCCAACACCTATCCCTCAGTTAGCTAGCCCCCGGAGCTTATTCCCGATTAGTTTCATCCGTCCCAGTGCCTAGTGCGCCCTCCTTTCACCTACTGCATGAGAGAGGCGCACTTCTTCACCTACCAGTCTAGTTTTGTTCAGTTAACAAGAGTTCTCTCCCTGATTTTAGGCTTGACTCACTCTTAACTGACCTTATCACTCTGATGGACCTCGAGTGTGACTAGATAACCTTTTTTGACTCCATTTAGCTCCATGAGAAACCTCCACTGAGCCTCCTTCACTACATTAGTGCTTCCATGTGCCAGTTACACCTACCACACATTCAGTTAGACTTAGTTTGACTTCTGGTTGACTATTACTTGTGCATTGATGACTTCACTGAAGATGAGTTGGACTCCTAGTTATGAATTGATGACACTCCACTGATTATGGATCTATCCATGCAGTCTAATTCGAATCACACCTAGTCTATTCGAATCCTAAGCACTATATATTTACCTTTTTACTATTCAAATTAATGTAGCATGTGTGATTATTCTACCTCTATCTGAGCTCCTTTGGATCTATGTTCTTTTGCTCTATTCTTCTTCTGTCATTCCTAAATTCTTTCATTGTGAGGTTTACATCATCTCTTTGGATCTACTGTGAGAATTTTCACATGGTATCAGAGCCATTTGAGAGTATATTCTACCTCCATTCTTGAGAGTTTTTCGCAGGTATTTTGAAGTTCCAACAGTTGCAGCAGTAGATTCAGCAGTTTCCTTTTGCACTCGTTCCAGTAGTCAAAATGAGCAATTCGAATGATTCTTCCTCTCCTATGATCCTCACTCCTTTCAATTATTTTGAATGGAAGAGTGACATGAGAGTACACTTGAAGTCGAGAGGGTTTTCTAGAATGGTTGATGAAAAAGACACCATACCACATTCAGTTGTAGAGAGAACCAAGTTTCTAAATAAAATGGATGAAGCTTTTGGTTTCATATGACTTCATATGTCTAAAGATCTGTTGTTTGATGTTGAAGTATTGAAGTCTCCAAGTGAGTTATGGACAAAATTGGAGAGTCTTTTTGGCAAACAACATGGGCTAAGGGGACACATTCTCAAAAATGAATTGGTTTCCCTACAACCTAACAATTTCGAAAGCATTCAAGAATTCTTCTCCAAATTTCAGAAATTGGTTTTACAATGCAAGCATTGTGGAATCACTAAAAGTGATGAGCAATTGGTACTCTCTGTATTGAGCAAAATTGGATCTCAATTTTCTGTCTTTGTATCTACTTTCCATTCTGGGTGAATGTCAATCCCTGGATGGAAGTTTCCCACCTTAACAGTCTTTTCTGAAGCTCTCATTCAAGAAGAAGACAAATTGATTCAAATGGGTGCCATCAAGGCCTCCAGATATCTAGCTCTTCTAGCTGGAGAAGCAAGTGGAGCGAATGCAAAAGGGAGGGAAAAAGACAAGGACAAGAAGCCATCTAAATCCAAAAATGACAAACACAAGAGACCTAATTGCTCCTACTGCAAGAGAGGAAACCATCCTGAGAAAGCTTGCATGCACAAGAAAATAGACCTACTAACCAAGCTTCTTGAACAAAACAAAATTGTTGTTCCAAAAGAAGCAAAGATGTCTGATTCTGGAAGTGGATCTGATGATTGCCATTCATTGATGGATGGTTTTTCAAAGTCAAAATCCCTCCTCATAGATTTTGGAGCTTCCAACCACATGGTTTCCTATGAAGAATCCTTTTCCTATTTAGATCTCAAAGATGGGCCTACTATTCACATGGGAGACTCTCAGATTTCTTCCAAAGGATTGGGTACAGTACATATGGAGCATGGTAAGTTCAAAAATGTTTTATTTGTTCCTTCTCTAACAACTAATTTGTTGTTAGTATATCAAATGACTCATACAGGATCACCAAAGCAAGTAACTTTTGGTCCAAACATAGTAGAGATTACAAAGATCTCCACTGGAAAGATTATAGTGAATGGGGTTTCTAATCATGCCTCTAAGGCATATGATTTCTCACACTTCATGCCCTTCTCTCTGACGATTCCTTTAGATTCTGATCAAGATCAGAGTGACTCCTCTTCTAATGAAGAAGAAGATCAAGATTTTGATGTTGAGATCATAGTTCAAGAAGATTCAGATCCAGAACCAACACATATTCTCAGTCCATATTTGAGGTCAATATGGGCTCACACAGTCCTTGCTACTACTGAGAACATAGTTGAGGATTCATCTGTTCACAGAACTACTAGACTTCAGCATCATGCCAACATTGCATTATGCCATCTACCTCTCCATGAGAGATACAGCATAATGATGGGGTTATCTCTTCCATCACTTGGGAAAACTCCCCATGTTCCATTCGCTCTAGTTACAGAAAGAATTACTAAGAGACTTGCTTTGTCCAATACATCCTCTACATAATGGAAGGCACATCAGGAGACTAGATCCACAACTAGCACCTGTTTTGGCATCGTACAGGGGATCAAATTGTCAAGTTTTTTGCAGAAGTTTTCACTAATGAAAGATTCCTTCTTTTCTGTTTAGTATGATGGTTCTTTGAGTTATTTAGTGTTCTTTTGAGGGGGGATATTTTTCCCAGGAGTTTTTCCCCATTTCCTTGGTTTATGGATAGTTCTTTATTTTTCTATCTTATTTGATTGTATGGGTGACCTTTGGTCCTAGTTACCAGGGCCCAAGATGGCTTAAGGGGGGGTGTTAGGGTATTCCTATACTCCATCCTAGTCCTACTAGCTTTTTAGTCAGTTTCATTTTCAGTCTTTTAGGGTTTACATGCACTTTTAGGGTTTGCATGCATTCTAGGGTTTGCATGCAATTTTCATGCATCTTAGTCATCAGTCCCAACACCTAGCCCTCAGTTAGCTATCCCTCGGAGGTTCTTCCTGATCAGTTTAATCCCTCCTAGTGCCTAGTGCGCCCTCCTTTCACCTACTACATGAGAGAGGCACACTTCTTCACCTACCAATCCAGTTTTGTTTGGTTAACAAGAGTTCTCTCCCTGATTTTAGGCTTGACTCACTCTTAATTGACCATATCACTTCGATGGACCTCTAGTGTGACTAGATAACCTGTTCCGACTCCATTTAGCTCCATGAGTGCTCTCCACTGAGCCTCCTTCACTACATTAGTGCTTCCATGTGCCAGTTTGACTTCTAGTTGACTATTGCTTGTGCATTGATGACTTCATTGATGATGAATTGGAATCCTAGTTATGATTTGATGACACTCCACTGATTATGGATCTGTCCATGCAGGCTAACTCGAATCACACCTAGTGTATTCGAATCCCGAGCATTGTATATTTACCTTTTTTACTATTCAGATTAATGTAACATCTGTAATTATTTTTCCTCTATCTGAGCTCCTTTGGATCTATGTTCTTCTGCTCTTATCTTCTTCTGTCATTCCTAAATTCTTTCATTGTGAGGTTTACATAATCTCTTTGGATCTATTGTGAGCATTTTCACATAAGGTTGGCCCAAAAGAACATCTAAAATTTCGAGAGGAACAACATCACATAATACCTCATCCTTGAAGGGCTTGATGTCGTACGACAGTCGACACTGTTGGCTGACGCAGAGATCACTTCCTTGGCGAAGCCATCCAATGGTGTAGGGTTGTGGGTGCGGCATTGTCAGCAGGGCCAGGCGCTTGAAGACCTCTACTAAGATGAGGTTATTTTGGCTATTGCTATCAATGATGAAGTGGAGCGGGGTGCCTTTTACCCACATATGTGAATGGAAGACGCGTTCTCCTTCTGCTGGCTCGTTTGGTTCATCAGAATGGAGCTTGGTGGTAGCAATGGTGGCACTAGGTTCCGGGTCAATGATTTGTCTTCCCCTTTCTGGTTCAGACTCATAGTGATCAGAACCCGCATATGAATCAGATGCTTTCACTTTTTCCACCAGTGACTTCTTTGAGCGACAGTCAACAGTGTTATGCCAAGGGCTCTTATGGAAGTCGCACCACTTCCCTGTATCTTTCTTTGTCTTTCTGGTGTCCTTCTTTGCTTGTGGCTTTGACTGGTTGTCCTAATACTATCCATCTTTGCTATGTCCTTTATTCTATGGGTTGGGGCCACCCTTTCCTGTCTTTTGTTGTGAGGGGTTCCCAGGCCCAAATTACCATGTCTTTTGTTTGAGCTTCTGCTTGATTTTGATGGCATATCGGTAGGCCATGCCCAAGGAAGAGATGTCCAAAAATTCCATTTCGTTCTGGATGTATCTATGCAGACCACCGCGATACTTGAGCACCAGATTTCGCTCTGAATCTTTGATACCCAGCTTGGTGCACAAGGTATGGAAGATATTTGTGAACTCTGGCATTGCTTGGTCTCTTTCTTGTCACAGTGTGGTCCATTTGGTATACAAGTCGTCATAGCTTCCAAGAGGGCAGTATTGTTCCTTAATAACATCCCTGAAGGATTCCCATGTGGCCGTGACTAAAAATAATGAGGGTTCCTCTGTGTCCTTTTGTTCGCAAAAATTTTCCCACCAATATTTGACATGGGGAATGGCTTTGAGGAGCGCAAAAGTAATATTTTCTCTATTCGAAAAGCTATGGACAGAAAAATACCCAATTCTTTCTACCTTGATGTCGTTGGGGACATGCATTAAGACAACAAGGAGCAGACCGCTCTGATACCACTGATCCATATTTTATGATCTAAACTAAATGAATACAAATTATTATCAGATGCTTAACACAAAATAACAGAGATACAGTAAAATTGGTTTTCTATTCAATAAGGGAATAAGCAAAAACTGTAAAATGTAGCAGAAAACAAGCTTGCTGGAATGGTGGTGGCTTATCTCTGAGAAGAGATGTGACAGCTATGCTCATTCGCAAGAAGATGGTTACATTACAATGAGGCTCTCAAGGCCTTTTACGATAAACATGAATGTCAAAAACCCTATACATCCAAAAACCTAACCCTAGGGGATGAAGTGCCAAAAGTCATATGGGCCCCGTTTAGGTATGTTAGTACATCAAATTCCCGAGGTCGTAACTTTTGCATATGATCTCCTTTTGGGGCGCATGATAGATAATTGGAAGCGACCACAACATGCCTAAAAAATCGTCGTTTAGGGCCTCAAAACGGCTCCGAAAGTTCACGACCCGACAAAAATGCTAAAAATAGTAAATTACCAAAATTGCCAGAAAATTGTTTTGAGCCAATTGGAAAGGTGGGTGGCCATCGATATCCACTTGGATCAAAAGTACTGATACCATTGATGTTTCAAAATCAGCAAAGCTGAAATCTACTCCAACGCTCCTAGGCCCCTCATCATATGCAGACTAGTATGGGTATAAGATTTGACTGGATGAAAGGGATGAGTGTTTATGAATTAGAGAGCCTAAATAAAAGTAAATTATAGTAATTACATAGTCAGTTTACATTCCAGAAATTTATATGAATTTATGAATAATTCTCACAAAAGTACTAGTAATTTGACTCTCTAGGATTGCACAACTAGTAAATTTAAGTAGATTCCAAACAGTCAATTAGGGCTCATGAATTTATCAAGTAAGAAATGTATTGGGTCATTTAACATGTTAATTAAAAAATAAACAAGAATCAACTCATTTGGAACTATCCTCATTCATATTTCACAAGTATTCTGAAAACTAGTCAAAATCTAGGAAAATCTAGAAGGGGTGGAGAAAACTATGAATATTTATGAATTATGTAATATTAAATGACATGAATGATATCATATATTTATGTTCACTATAAATAAATAATAAATTATCCAATAGAATCCTCAAATCATTACAAAAACTCTTCTCCTTTCCTACACAACAATCTAGCATTGAAAATGACTTTGAATCTCTGAGATTTGAACCATAGTCTTCATGATGCTTTCTGAAATTTGAACCATCCTTGGTTTAGACATAGAAACTTCAAATAAAATCTATGACAATGGATGAATACCATCATCCTCTCACATAAATTAGGGGCACATCTCCTAGCTTGGACTAGGGGCACATCTCCCAAGTCTCTAAGGCAAAATTGCTCTCATACCAATACTCAAACTGAAAAAATATGTGAATGTGGTGCACACTAGTTTATTTATAAATATCGGATGACTTGAGGAGCAATTATCCATAGCTAATGCGCCCTCCTTGAGTGGATGAGGAAAGCTAGCTTTCCTTCTTTTTCCTTTTTCCTTTCTGCTTTGCTTTCCTCATTTTTCCTTTTCTGATTGCTTTTCTACTTTATGCTTTGGATTTTTCTTCTTTTTCTGAACTTTCCTTCTTTTCTGAATTTCCTACTTTATGTTGTTTTTCCTGATTTGATCTTCCTTTCTTCCTTATTCCCGATTTTCTAGAATTATGTGATTTCTCCTTGACTTCTTCCTCAAGCCTCTTCTTAGTAAAACTTATCCACGAATGCGCCCTAGTGGAGCATTATCTTCATTTATTCAACATAAAATATTAAATGCATCATAAATAATTATTCCAAGTGGATAACAAACTTTGGATAAAATTAAATGGACACTCCTAACTAATTAATTTCCTGTAATACAAAATTTAACCCCATGATACTGAAGTTGTCTCCTCAACCCAAGGGATTGGTTGGGTTAGTATCTTGATCCAATGTTCACTGTTGAGGGGACATGATGGACATGAAAGTCCTCCCCACCCAAGATTGCTTGTCCTCAAGCAATTTCAAACTCGGATGCCACAAAATATGTTCTCCTTCCCAAGTAGCATCCTCACTAGGCATTCCTTCCCATTGCACCAAAAATTATTTAAGGATTCTGATCCTTAGCTTCTTCTCTCGGACCTCCAATATCCTCTCGGGGATCAACACCAAATTCCATTCATCATCAAACAGTGGAAAGTCTTGTGAAACTTTGAATTGCTTCCCTATTGCTTTCTTTGAACATGACACATGGAAAAAATTGTGAATCCGACTGCTCGGAGGAAACTTTATCTCATAAGACACTTCCCCGATATTTATCACAACTTGGTAGGACCCATAGAATATTGGATGAAACTTCTCAACCCCCTTATACTTCAATGACGACTGTCTATAGGGATGCAATCTAAAACATACAAGATATCCAACTTGGAAAGCTCACTCAACTCTATGCTTGTATGCATGTGCTTTTTCCCGGTTCTGTGCTACCTACAAGTTGTCCTTTAGAGTCCTTAGTATTTATTGACTCTATTGGAGCCAATCCTTTTCTTTTTGTGTCTTAAAATCACCAAATATCAGATCAGAAAAACTAAGTGCATCATAATCATAAATAGCTTTGAAGGGAGACATACCAATCGAGAAATGAAAAGTATTGTTGTAACAAAACTCTCCCAAATGGAGCCAAGTGGTCCACGAATTTTGTTAGCCGGTGACATAGTTTATTAAGTACCCTTAAAACCATTGGTTCACTCTCTCTTTTTGGCCATCATTCTATGGATGGTATCTTGTTCTCATGTCCAAACTTGTCCCTACTAACTTGAACAGTTCTTGCCAAAAATTACTAGTAAACTTGCTATCCTTGTCACTGATTATGGAATTGAGTATGCCATGACGTTTGAAGACTTCTTTGATGAAAATTTCAGCCACTTGGATGGATGCAATATTAGTTGTGATAGAAAATAAATGTTCATATTTAGTCAATCTATCAACCACAACAAAAGTACTGTCTTTACCTTGGATTTTTGGAAGCCCAGTGATGAAATCCATCGATACACTTCCCCATTTCTGCTCAGGAATAGGGAATAGTTGTAAGAGCCCAACTAGATGAGTCTTCTCTACTTTATTTTGCTTAAATCAAACACATGACCTGGCATACTCTATCACCTCCTTCTTCATCCCCTTCCATGTGAACCTTTCCCTCACTTTCGTGTAAGTCTTCACAAACCCCGGATGACCGACTAAAGGCACATCACGGGAAACTTCAAGGATCTTCTTCTTTAGTATGGATTCTGGAATTACGAATATTATATCCTTATAATAAATGATTTCATTGAGAATCTTATAAGAATCATCATGAATTGATCCATCAAATAAATCAAAAGCAAAATGGTTCTTTGTTTATTCTACCCCAAGCTATACTTTCCAGTCATCATGAAATTTGAGCAATGCAAGTGTGGGTTTTCTAGAAAGTGAATCAACTACCATGTTCATCTTATCCTTCTTATATTCAATATCTAATTAAAATGCTTGGACCTTGCTTACCCTCTTCTGTTTCCTATCATTCAACTCCTTTTGGGTTAAGAAGTGTCTCAAACTGTTGTGATCAATCTTGATAATGAACTTAACTCCCACCAAATAATGCCTGAACTTGACTAGCGCATGCATAATGGCTAGCATCTGTTTTTCATAGACTGAATACAACCTTTCATGTGGCTGCAATTTTCTTCTCTCAAAGGTCAAGGGGTGCTTATTTTTCATCAAGGCGGCTCCAATTCCATTCTCTGAAGCATCACACTCAATAAAAAAATGTTGAGAAAAATATGGAAGTGAAAGAACAGGACAACTGCTCATTACCTCCTTCATTATGTTGAACACTTGTTCAGATTATTCTGACCAATGGAAAGCTCCTTTCTTAGTGAGGTCTGTCAATGGAGATGTCAACTTGGAAAAGCCTTTGACAAACTTCCGGTAGTAGGTACATAGCCTAATGAACCCTCTTAGTTCATTGATATTTCTAGGACTATGCCAATATAGAATGGCTTGGATCTTTTCCATGTGAACCTTAACTCCATCTTGACCAGTCACATGACCAAGATACAAAATATAAGTCATCCCAAACTCACACTTGGTTAGCTTTGCATAAAAATATCGATATGCCAAGATGGTTAGTATAATATCTAAATGATGCAAATGATCTTCCCAAGTCATACTATAGATCAAAATATCATAAAAGAAAACACATACAAACTTACGGAGCTTCCTGCTTAACACTCTATTCATGCAAGATTGAAAAGTTGTAGGTGCATTTGTTAGGCCAAACGGAATAACCAGAAACTCAAAGTGCCCATGGTGACAATGGAAATATGTCTTCTGTATGTCTTCTTCTTTCATGATGATTTGATGGTAACCAGATCAAAGATCAATCTTTGAAAAGTACTTGGACCTATGGAGCTCATCCATAAACTCATCAATCCTTAGAATAGGATATATGTTCTTTATAGTCTTCTTTTTGAGAGCTCTGTAATCTATGCACATACTCATGGCCCCATCTTTCTTATTCACAAGGACTACCGATGAGGCAAAAGGACTTGAACTTGGCCTAATGAACCCCAAATCAAGAAGTTCCTTGATGGTTCACTCTATCTCATCCTTGAATATTTTTGGGTGCTTGTAGGGATGTACTTTGATAGGTGCAGTTCCTATATCCAACTCAATCCTATGCTTTACTCCTCTATCAGGTGGCCTACCATGAGGGAGATCCCCAAAAACCTTCTCATGCTTTTGGAGTAATTTTTTAATGTCCTTTCGATAATGATGTACCTCAAATGAGTTTCCCTTTGTTGTGATTAGGCATTTTGCAGCCCATTCAATATCTCCATGCCTTAGTATGGATGTCATACTGTGTGCACTTAGCACTTGTTTTGGATAGGTTTTGATCCCTCTAATCACTACCTCCTTCCCATCTTCTCCCTTGAAGATCATCTCAGGGACTTGGTAGTCTATTGAATGCTTACCAATGGAATACAACCAATGTACTCCCAAAATCATGTTAATATAAGCCACATCCATAACATAGAAGCTATCTGTAATGGAATGTTCTCCTACACAAATCTGCAATTTAGGAATCCATATACAACAGTTCATAGAGTTATTACCTGGAATGATAACGGTGAAGCCTCCAAATTTTTCAGTATGTAACTTCCTCCTCTAAACCATAGTTGAGTCAATGAATTTATGTGTTTCTCGTCCATCTACCAACACAATGACTTATTGTCCTTGAACCACTCCCTTGAATTTGAGTGTATGGAAGCGAGGTACCCTTGAAAGTACTGCAATCTTGTAATGCTCAAGGGTAGGTTCTTCTTCTGCAGTCTCATAGGCCACTTATGCATCTACTGGGGCCTCTTATTAATCTTCCTCAGCTTCTCTCTCTGAATAAACCCCAATGTAGTGTGCTTTTCATTTAACACATCTACGTCCTGGAACCCATGGCTCCTGACAAGTGAGGCACAAATTTCTTCTCCTCAATTCATCTTGATCATTAGAATAGTTATCCTTTCTGAAATTTCTAGAAGGAATCTTCATGGGTGGCCTTTGGTTCTTGAACTGAGTAGGACTAACAATCCCAAGAGGAAATTTGTTCCTTGGAAGAGAGTCTTGCAAGTCTCTAGTTCGACTTAGTGCATCTTTCAAGGTAATGGGTTTGTAAGATTTTACCAAGCCTTTCAAAGGTTATGATAACCCTTCAATGAACAACAACATCAGTCTAGATTTTGAAATATCAGTGACCATCACAACTAATTTTTGGAACTCAGAGATGTAAGCTTCAGGAGTTCCAGTTTGCTTCACATGTGCTAGTTCCCTGAAGGCGATCTCAGGATCTATTCTTTTGAATATTTCAAGCAACCTTCTTGTGAACTCTTCATAGGTGGTCACTTGGTCATACCCAAGAGTCCTTAGGACATGAAACCACCAATAATTTTCTTCCCCATCTAAGTTTAGAGTATCCATCTTGATGGCATCTCTCTTAGCCATTGGATTCAACTGAAAATATGTGTCAAGTTTCTGAATCCAAAAGTTAGCAGTACATTTCTGTGAACCATCAAAATAAGGTAAAGAAATCTTACCAATGGAATTTATGAGTTCATAGTTCTTATTTTGCATCCTGAAGCCTCCTCTTGGGTTGGACTTGTACTGCAGATCACAAAAGTCTTTGAATGGTAAAGAACTTCTGCATTCTTCATTCAATGTAAGGTACTCAACATATTTTTCCTCTCATGAAGCAAGACCTCCATTTTGAACCTCAGGTTCCTCTCTTGGATCTTCAGTAAAATTAGGCATAGTAGGCCTAGTGTGAGATTGAGATTCCATCTTGAATTAATCAGGGCGATTGTGAGGCCAGGTCATTAAGAAAATATGGCTACCACTCACCCTCCTTTCACCATGTGGGGTACCATTGCTGCTCCCTTCTCCATTCTTGCTTCCTAGCTGCTAAGCCTAGAACTCCCTGGTCTCTTTTCCTGACTGAACAATATTGAGGGAGATGTCTTGCATCCCCTTAATCATTCCTTGGAAGAAGAGTTTGAACTTCTCTTTGTTCTCATTATGAGACATGTATGATCCTCCTTGCAACTTTTCTTCAGTAAAATTTATCTCTTCTCCCTCTTCTTCGTCTGATAGAGGATCCTTCTTCTTGGAATGTATGTATCTTCTTGGAATCATAGAAATATGTTAAGAGTAGATTCATAGGACCATTCTATGATACCACTGTAATGTACCAACTAGGATTAGTGATACAAAAACTCTCTACGTCACAGAATCAATTAAAACAATGTTTATGGAAGCTAGTTTGACTAAGGGTGGACACGATCAAAATATTTGGATAAAAAAAAGGCTATGATATTTGTTGATACCTATGCACAAAGTAATGATACCATTTATGTTTCAAAATCAACAAAGCTGAAATCTACTCCAACGCTCCTCGGTCCCTCATCATATGCAGACTAGTATGGGTATAAGATTTGACTGGATCAAAGGGATGAGTGTTTATGAATTAGAGAGCCTAAATAAAATTAAATTATAGTCACTACATAGTCAATTTACAGTCCATAAATTTATATGAATTTATGAAGAATTCTCACAAAAGTACTAGTAATTTGACTCTCTAGGATTGCACAACTAGTAAATTTAAGTAGATTCCAAACAGTTAATGAGGGCTCACAAATTTATCAAATAAGACATTTATTGGGTCATTTAACATGTTAATTAACATCAGAAACAAGAATCAACTCATTTTGAACTATTCTCATCCATATTTCACAAGTATTATGAAAACTAGTCAAAATCTAGACAAATCTAGAAGGGGTGGAGAAAACTCTGAATATTTCTGAATTATTGAATATTAAATGACATGAATGATATAATATATTTATATTGACTTTAAATATATCATAAATGATTCAATATACTCCTCAAATCATTACAAAAAATCTTCTCCTCTACTACATAACAATCTAGCATTGAAAATCACTAAGAAGCTCTGAGATTCGAACCATAGTCTTCATGAAGCTTTCTGAAATTTGACCTTGCCCTCGTTCAACTACAGGAACTACGAAAAAAATCAATGAAAATGGTTGAATACCATCATCTTCTCACACAAAGCAGGGGTGCATCTCCCAAGACTTTGAGGAAAAATTGCTCTCATACCAATACTCAACTTGAAAAAATATGTGAATGTGATGCACAATGGTTTATTTATAAAGATTGCATGAATTGAGGAAAAAGTTTCCATAGATAATGCACCCTCCTTGAGTGTATGAAGAAAGATATATTTCCTTCTTTTTCCTTTTTGCTTTGCTTTCCTCCTTTTTCCTTTTCTGATTGCTTTTCTAACTCCTTTTTTTTTTTTTGAATTTCCTGCTTTATGCTTCTTTTCCTGATTTTCTAGATTTATGTGTTTTCTCCTTGAATTCTTCCTCAAGCCTCTTCTCAATCAACCTTATCTAGTAATGCGCCCTAGTGGAGCATTATCTTCATTTATTCAACATAAAAAATATTTAATGCATCATAAATCATTACTCCAAGTGGATAAAAAACTTTGGATAAAATTAAATGCACAATCCTAATTAATTAATTTCCTGGAATACAAAATTTAACCCCATGATACTGAATTTGTCTCCTCAACCCAAGGGATTGGTTGGGTTAGGATCTTGATCCGATGTTCATTATTGAGGGGACATGACACAGGGTTTAGTAAGGGTTTGGGAGAGGGGGGGGAGGGAGAGATATATAGAGAGAGAGGGAGGGAGGGGGATAAGAGGGGGTTAGTTGTATGGGGAGGAGTATGGGCATGTGTGTGTGTGTGTGTGTGTGTGTGAGAGAGAGAGAGAGAGGGAGAGAGAGAGAGAGAGAGCGGGTGTGAGGAACCTGCAACAATTAATTGATAAAATGCACAATAAATGAGATCACATAATATTTTTATTGATCACGGGCCACTTCGAGGGGGCAACCTCCTTTGAGCAAGCTCAATACAAATAACTTCATGGTTCCTTCATTGGCATCAACACACACTCATATACTAAGTCTATGCCCAATACTATGGGTCAATACCATGGAACATATAATACTACAGGACGACTTACAAAGCATATGCGTCCAATACTATGGGTCAATACCATGGGCTAATACAAACTATGGATCAACAATTACTACGGGGTGACTTACAAAGAATATGCATCCAACAACAATATACTAACAAAGTAAAGATAAGGGTTGACACGGGTTCCTAACATCCCCTCTCCCTTAGAAAAATATTTGTCCTTAAAGATTTAGATGTAGAAATTGATGCAGAATCTGAAGGAGTGGTTCCCCTGTAGCATCTTCGGGTTGTATTCTGTGCCATTGAAATAATACCTCTATGATAGATTGAAAGAGACCCTGACTCCTTTTGAGTTTCAGGGAGGATTGCTTGGAAGGCTATAGACGAAGAAGAACCATATCACCTACTTGAAAAGTGTGCTCAGAATGGTGCTGATCGGCTTCTTGTTTAATTTGAATTCTTGTCATGTGAAGATTGTCCTGCAAAATGAGAATAATCTGAGCACGGTTTCGAAGAACTGAGTCAATTTAGTGAATTGGGGATCTGCTGAGGGTGTATGGAAGAAGAACTGGCGGTGCCTGTACATAGATTGCTTCATATGGTGTAATTTTAGATGTGTATTGTACCACCAGAGTGCTTCAAGGAAACCCATAGAAATAGCTGTCCAAATCTGTGTAGGGATGGAAAAGGGTTCGAACAATCCTGAAAGGAGTGGCGTTTCACCCTTTTTGACCTGACAAGTATCACAGTCAGCCACCATCGGTTGAATTTTCATTTTCAGTCCCTGCCAAAAGAAGTTACATTATTCCTGGTCATACATTTTGAGGAACCCAGAGTACCCTGCTGATGAAGAAGCATGGAGTTCATAAAGACATATCCCTGTTGAACAAATTGCAACCAATTTGGAACAAGCAGAGAAATAGCTGTAAGAGGAACTGGGTCATCAAATGTGTGAGAAGGAGTATCTACCACGATATTGTCCTTAACCTTCTTGTAAGTGATCGCATAGGCATAACCCATAAGTTGGATAACCCATTTCAGGTGTGCTGGGGATGAGACCGATTGTTCCAGGAAATATTTCCCTAATACTTATGGTCGCCACTTTTGTACTGCATGCAAAATAGCCATCATTTCCTTCTTAGATGTAGATGCAGTAAATTTTTTACCGGAAAGGTATCTTGAAGGAAAGAATCCCACTGGTTCGACAAAGACACCTACATATCTATCCAAGGAAGTAGTGGAGACTATTGATGGGTGCATCTGAATGGAATGGAGTTGAGCAATAACACCATTTGAATTCTTCTTAAGGATATTTTCTAGGTGATGTGAACTGATGATGCGGATATATCCTAGTTGTAAGCCCATAAATATGTGTTGTTTCCCATTGACTAAAAACTGCATCCAAAGTTTAGCAAAATCCCATAAGATGGGGCCAAGCGTGCGTAACCATTGAACTCCCAAAACCACATCACATCCTCCTAAGGACAAGGAAAACATGTCAGAGTGTAGGTTATAATCTTCCAGAGAGAAACGCACATTGTGACACTTCCCATTGCAAGGTAAGGTGCCCCATTGGAAATCATGAATTCAAAGTTGGAGCAAGGATGGAAAACAAAATCAACTTGTTTGTCGATCTGATGGTCAATGAAATTATGAGTTCTACTAGAATCAATGAGTAATGTAAGAGGGATCTTCTTGAAGTAACCCTTGACCCGCATTGTTTGTGGGGTGGTGACTTCGGCTAAAGCATGGAGAGATATCTCTGGGTCTGGAGACAGAGAGTCAACAGGCGGTTGCTGAATGTCGACTTGATCATCTAGTGTATCTAGAGCTTCTGCACAAAGTTCAGAGGCAGGTAGAGAATCCACATCTAAGAGATAGAGATATTGCTCAACACATCTATGTCCCTAAGAGAATTTCTCATCACAATTATAACAAATCCCTTTGTCTCTATGTTTCCACATCTCTTCTTTAGACAAATGATTGATAGAAGTGGTGCGAGGAGCTGGTGTGATGGGAGGTCGTTGGGAAACCATATTTTTGAATTGAACAAAATTGGATTTGGAGCATTAATGGGCTATGATATTGTCCTCTGCCAACTTATCCAACCCTAGGACTTCCATCATTGTGTTGGGACAGAACATTTTAACCTCTGAGCGGATTTGCTAGGAACCCATGTCAACCCTTCTATTTACTTTCTTAGTATATTGTTGTTGGATGCATATGCTTTGTAAGTCGTCCCATAGTATTTGATTATCCATAGTTTGTATTGGCCCATGGTATTGGTGCCTAGACTTAGTATATAAGTTTGTGTTGAGACCAATGAAGGTACCGTGAAGTTATTTGTATTGAGCTTGCTCCCTCGAAGTGGCCTGCGATCAATAAAAGCGATTCTAAGTTCTGATATTTCTGCTATCTCACGTATTCTCATTAATTAATTGTTGCAGGTTCTTCACATCTGGTATCATAGCACTTTCTTGGGCTTGCTGGGTGAAAGTTATGCCAATTTTTTTTTCGCATCTGTTGCAGATTCGGATCTAGGAATAATCCCTATCTACTTAACTGTGGGAAGTACTTGGGCATAATCCCTAAAACTCATTGTGAGGAGTACCACAGGAACCATGAAGTAGATGTCCCATTGAGAGGACATGCCAGCGAAAAGGGCAACGACCCCTACCTGATTAACTAGTTCCCACCCATGAGGTAAACCAAGAGATGTTGTTTGTGGCAAAGCGGTTATCAGATTTACCTGAGCCATGAAGTGATGGGTACTGCCCCAATACACAAGCCATCAGACAACATTGGTGGCCAAGTGAATCCCTTGAACTGATAGGAAGCTGAATATACCTGGGGTCCATATCTATTTTCAGTTGAACTGTTGCCGATTACTTCCGCGCCATTGCAAATCCATCTGTTGCTGGTCACTTCTGCGTTGTTGCAGATCCATTTCGAAAGCCGGTTCTGATACAACCATTTCAGCTCCATTCTAAAATTCGTTTCAGATCCAGCCATTTTCGATCCATTCTGATTCATTCTAGATCCTGTCATTTCCGATCCATTCCGAAAGTCGTTTCAGATCCATTCTAGAAAAAAAAAATTTGTTTTTTTCGCCATATCTCCCTTGTTTTAACTCTGTTTTCCATGAAACTTCACTTACACCCTTGCAATCCCATTCTACATATTTCATTCCTGAGGACCGTATCCCAAATTCCACTTCTTAAAGCCAGAAATCCCACATTTTTCTATTTTTAGAGTTTGCCATAACTCCTTCGATTTTCACCCAATCACCTTCAAATTTTTCCATCGTGTCCATTTCCTATTTCGGCTTCTTTGTCCTCTCTGACAAATTTTCCCATTCTTTCACCCCGCTTTTGAAATCCTCATTTTCTACTTGCCTATCCATTCCAAAGTGTTCAAAACCTAGTCAAACCCCAATTACCCATCCAAATTTTTCCCAAATCCAAATTTCCCTTTACTAAATAAACTTCTGTTTGTGTTTTTCTATCCATTCCAAAAAAAAAACTCCTGGTTATGGTTGTCACCCCGCGCAGGAGAAAAAACCATGGAGGAAGCATTTGCAGCCATCCAAACCAAACTCCAGGATCTGGATGAAAAATTTCTTGGTCTCCATCCTGAGCATTCAACCATGAACAACAAACGACAGTCCGAGTCTTCATCAAACAATGGGTTCTCTTCTTCTAGAAATTTTTGTGGCCCGAAGCTTGAATTTCCTCACTTCAATGGTACTGATCCGACTAGATGGATCTATTGTGTAGAACATTATTTCAGTTTGCATACTACTTTTGATGTCCAAAAAGTTCCACTTGCATCCTTTCATTTGGAATAAGAAGCCCTTCAATGGTACTATTGGTACAAAAGGCTCATGACGAGCCAAAATGGATAGATTTTTGCCAACTCCTTTTGCACTGATTTGGTCCTAGTGTTTTTGATGACTTCACCGGAGCACTCACTAAACTTCGTCAAATTGACACTATGAGAGAGTATCAGACATAATTTGAGAAACTAGTCAATCACACAAAAGGATTTTCTAATGAATTCTACAGGAATTGTTTTATCAGTGGTCTTAAGAATCAAATCCGCTCAGAGGTCAAAATGTTATGTCCCAACACAATGATGGAATCCCTGGGGTTGGATAAGTTGGAAGAAGACAAGATTACACCCCAACAATGCTCCAAACCCACTTTTGTTCCCTTCCGAAATATGGGTTCTCAACGACCTCTCATCCCGCCAACTCCACGAACAACTCCTATCAAGCATTTGTCTGAAATAGAGAAGCATGCACATAGAGAAAAAGGGATTTGTTATAAATGTGATGAGAAATTCACTTGGGGACATAGATGTGTTCAACAAAAGCTCTATATCTTGGATATGGATTCTTCGCTTGCCTCTAAAATTGGTGAAGAAGGTCCAGATACAATGGATGACTAGGTTGACATTCAGGAACCGCCTATTGACCCCCCATCTTAGGATGACCAACCAGAGATATCTCTCCATGATTTATCCGACGTTACCACCACCCAAACAATGCAGGTCATGGGTTAATTCAAGAAGCTTCCTCTTACAATACTCATTGATTCTGGTAGCACTCATAACTTCATTGACCCTCAGATCACCAAACAGACTGATTGTTTTGTCCATCCTTGCTCCAACTTTGAAGTCATGGTTGCCAATGGGGGCACCTTACCTTGCAAGGGGAAGTGTCACAATGTGCGTATCTCTCTGGAAGATTATAACCTGCGCTCTGACATGTTTTCCTTGTCCCTAGGTGGATGTGATGTGGTTTTGGGCATTCAATGGTTACACACATTTGCATAGAAAGCGGATCTTTTGGGTCGTGATTCGACACGAATAAATACAAAAAAACCTTCGTGCTCTATCAGCTTTACGTGAGGTCTTCCTAATAGGAAAATAAGTTCTCTTAAATCACATGAAAATGGGAGGGATTCAAGTGCTATAATGACATGGGTTTGGCCTCGAGGACCATCAACAAAACAAATTTAAAGCAGAAAATTTGATTTTTAACGGAATTTCCTTCCGAACCAAAAAAAAAGGGGAGGGATCGAGGACCTACCTGTCTTAACCCGAAAGGATTTCTATGGTTCATGCACATAAACATAGGATCGATGCCAGTTCGAGCTCCCAATGGAAAGCAGCAATGCTTTTCAGTCTTGGAAACAATGGAATGAAAAACCCTGTTCTATGTATATATAGCATGAGCACTTAATCCCCATGGAGTGGCCAGTTGGAGGTTTAATGGGCATGGGGCTCAACGTGGAAAGCAATAAATCTGCACGGGCCGCAATTAAAACCCCTACCGACTTAACTTTCGCGCTTACTAAAAATATAGGCTGTATTGCGGGCGAAGATTCAAATGGTATCTCCTACGCAATGGGTGGCGATCTTAAGGGTAACTTCCGCGATCAAAAGTTGCGATGGGGAATTGAACGAGGGTCGGCAAATTTAACTTGAAACTCAGCGCATTGGTTGGCAAAATTAGTCTTAGAATTTGCAACCAAGAAGCGCGACTGAGAAAACAGAGATAAGGCCAAAGAATGGCGCAAAAGAACAACGACGTCATTAAGTCTAAGAACTATGCAACGGTCGAAGCATTCATCTTTAAAATCTGAGACCGATTGGCACAAAGTTAACATTTAGAACCTGGTGCAACCATTGGACGAGTTAATATTAAGAACTGCGCAATGACAACCACTTTAGAGTTAAAAAATGCGACCATCTTTGAAAAAACAACGATTGCATTTGCTCGGCAAAGTTAAGATCAAATGATGCACAATGACCGGCCAAAATAAGGTTAAATTTTGTGCAACTGATGCAAATTTTTTCATCAAGAATTGCGCAATGATGACGCTTTTACCATCAAATTTGCTACCACTACCTAAAAATGAATTTTTTCTTAGTAGAAAAAATCATAAATTTGCTGAAGAAGGATGAAGACATGCAAAGTTTAAACAAAACAAGTTTCAAAAGACCAAAGGACTTTGAAAAATATAAGGAGGGCCCCCTAGTATTTGCAAATTTTTTTTGTGAGGTGATGTTGCAGCAACAACAATTGACGATTCGTTGGGGAATACAAATCTCTGAAACAAACTCTTCTCATGATCAGAAGATTTACAAACTGCTAGCTTGGTGTATAACAAAATTCCTTCATAGTTCAGCTTCTGTGAATGCAGTGATCACTCTTATCATAATGGTCATTTGGGAAAAATGCAACTTTGACTCAAACTTCTCTATTACTCTCTTTGGGCCAGAGTGTGGAGTTCATTTCGAAATCTATCTTTCAGATGTTAACTAATAAATGACTCCATAGGATCGTAACAATATTTCACAGACATATTCGTTTGTTCCTCATTCCCATGCTATCTGCATCTTTTTGGATGTTTCTTAATTTACGACTTTTGTTGTTCGAGCCTTCCAGAAATAAGTTTCTTCGACTTTCAATACTTGATTTAGGTTCTTCAATCCATAATGCCCTTTTGTGTGAGCGAGAGATTTATTTGATTATCATGCTTCACAGGCGGAGAAGAACGTTGCTGGGTTGAATTATTTGAATAGCTTCCTTGATTGAATACCTTTTGCTTCTCTCAGCCGTGCTTTAATTGAGGCGAGAATTTCTAGAAAACTGACTTTTTGATATAAGCTCTTTTGGCTTTTATTTGTAGCATGGGATCATTTTAATTACCATACATCTTTGAGACATGCTTCCTTTCCATGGGTCCATCAAAGTCAACTTCCTGAGATAGGCATTAATGTTAAAGTGAGTGGAGCCCTAAGATAGTAAGAAGGAAATGCTAAATCTTAGTTATTTAATTGGGATTATTTTGACCAAACAGAAAAGGATCTCCTCATTCTTAGAAGCCACTCAGCGAAAGCAAGATCACTAAGATACATTCTCTTTATAAGTGAAATTCTGCCTTTCAAGGTTTTGAGATTTGCTCGGAGTCCTGTCTCACCGCTAAGTCAAGAGTTGGGCTAGGATTTATTAAAGAAAGAATAAAGAAAACTTGAGCAGAAAGAAAGGTAAAAATCAAACTGAACTAACTTAAAAGCCACAAAAAACAACAAAACAGAAAAACAAGAAAAGAAACAAAAGCACTTATTTATGTACAAAAGTCCCTATGGGACTATGCGAAGTATTGATTTAAGCGAGGCCGTTGAGAGGGAGATTCACTTCCGCTTCTTGAAGGTCTTTCAGCTTATATGTCGATGGGACAAGCTTTTCAGAAATTTGATAAGGGCCAACCCATAAATGTTGAAAATTTTTGTGCATTCCGTTACCATCATGTGGATGGTCCCATTTCAGAACTAAGTCACCTACTTCGAAACTTCTCTTGCCATATTTCTGCTTATCAAACCACCTTTTGACTATGTCTTGATGTTGGTGGAACCGATCTTTGGCTTTAAGCTGATATTCTTCAAGCTTCAGTAGGGTATCAAATCTTGATTGTAGGACTTGACTGCTAGAACCTCGATAGGCTTGGGCCAATTGCAAGGATGGGAGTAAAATATTCGGAGGGAGGATGGATTCCTTACCGTAGAATAAGGTGAACGGGGAAACTCCTAAGGCATTCTCTGGGGTGACTCTGTCTACCCATAAAGCATTTGGGAGGGGTGCATCCCAGCTTCTCTGATTTTCAATCACATATTTCTTAAGAATTCGAATGAGATTCCTATTGGTAGACTCAACTAATCCATTTCCTTGGGGATAGTAATTGTCCGAATAATGTAATTTAATTCCTTTCTCATAAGAAAATTCATTTATCTTCAAAGATGAAAAGTAAGTTGCATTATCAAAGACTAGGGAAATTGCAACCCCAAACCTGGTTATGATGTTTTCCTCTAGGAATCTGATAACTACATCTTCATTTATTTTGTGTAGCGGAGCAGCTTCTTCCCATCTTGTAAAATAATCCATTGTTGTTAGAATGTACCAATGCTGCAACAAAGAGTTCGGGTTTATCTCACCAATAATATCTATGCCCCCACTACTCGAATAGTTTAGATATGATGACTGGCTACAGAGGTCCTGTTGCTTTTGGAAATTTCCCGGCACTTCTTTGACATACATCACAATTCTGGGCATAAGCATGAGCATCTCTGAATAAGGTGGGTCAATAATACCTAGATTTGAGAATTTTTTTTGCTGTGGTATCTCCAGAATAATGTCCCCCAGTAGGGTCGTCATGCAATTCCTTAACAATGCTATCAACATCTTCTTTCTCTATAAATCTAAGGAAAATCCCATCATAATTTATTCCAAAGAGTATCCCATCAATGATTTGATAGGATGTTGATTTGAGACGTAGTTCCCTTCTTTGCTTAGAACTCCAGTGTTATGGAAAATATCCTTGCTCCAAATAATGCACTAGGTCTCTATACCAAGATTCAGGAGCTATGAAAATAGGACATACGTCAACCATATTCAGTTCTGCTTCATTTTCCCAATTCAACTCTTCATCAACTGGATGCTCGGTGATTAATTTACATAACCCTTGACCCTTGATTATGGTTGCGGGTTTGAATTCTAAATCATATTCTTGAAGAGCGGTGACCCAGTTTCCTCTCCGTTCCCCCAATTCTTTCTGAATGAACATAGATCTGACGGCGGGGTGGGGAACTATGACTTTAGTTCTAGTTTTTAGGATATATGGCATGAACTGCTTTACCAATTTAAATATGACATATGCTTTCTTGTCTACAACAGGGTAGTTCAGTTCAGTGCCCTGCAGACCAGTGCTCATAAAGGAAATTGAGTATTCGTCTCCTGATTCTACTTCCTGCGTGAGCACAGCTGCGAGAGAGTCATCCGAAGCAAAGGTGTACATAATGAAATCCTTATCGAAGTATGGACTCCTTAAAGAAGGTGCATTAGCTATGGCTTCTTTGATTTATTTAAAAGCCACTTTCTCCAAGTCAGTCCACTTTAACTATACACTTTGATTTATCATCTCCTGCAAAGGTTTAATGGTATGAGTGAAATCTGGAATGAACCTTCAAACAAAATTAATGGTGCCCATAAATGATTGCATAGATTTTTTGCTGTGGGGCATGGGAATCTTGTTGATAGATTGAACTCTCTCTTGATATATTGAGATTCCCTTTTTTGAAATGATATGACCCAAAAGTTTGCCTTCAAGAACAACAAAAGCACTTTTCTTGGGATTTAGAGAAATACCATATTTCCTGCAACGATAAAAAATCTGCTTCAGGTGGAAAACATGATCTTCTCTCTTCTTTGAGAAAAATGTCACATCATCTAGATATAATACAACACAGTGAACTCCTAATCCTCAAAAGGCGATGTCCATTGCTCGCTGGAAAGTAGCTCTTGCGTTTATCAAGCCGAAAGTCATCCTGCGATATGCAAAGGTTCCCCACTTTGTGCGAAAAGTGGTTTTGAGTTGGTCTTTGTCTGCTACTAGCACTTGATTGTACCCAGAAAAACCTTCTAGTAGAGAGAACAACTCTGTTCCTAACACCATCTGTAAAATTTGCTCCATTTGGGGCACAAAATTGTTGATGTATTTGTAACTTCGGAACATATTCTTCTATGTATTACATTTGTACTTTATTGTATATCCATTAGAGATGTTTCATTCCTCTATTTGGAAGTGTCGTCATTTGCATTTCGAAGTGTCGTCATTTGTATTTGCAAGTGTCGTCATTTGTATTGATGGGTTATTAGACCACTAGTGAGGGGTCGGCCCTGATTAGGTCATGTGGTTGGGTTATTAGACTTGAGTAGCAAGTCATCCCCAGTGAATTAATTGCCAGGTCAAGTCAAGTATAAATAAGAGGGGTGTGTCCCTCATTCTATTCATTCACTCACTTCTCAAGCTCGCATAGCTAAGAGAGAAAGTGGCACACTTATGGAGGAGGAGGAGCATCTGCTAGAGACATCTTATTGGGTTTGATCCTTGTGATCGTGTATTGGGGCTTATCTTATCTCTGAGGAAGTTGCAGAGTTTTTCACCTTCTTGGTTTTCCCTGGTGAAACTCTGTGTCTCTTGTGTGCTTGCATTGTTGTGTTTATGATTGATATGATGTACATGTTATTCTCTTAGTGATCCTGAATGATAATAGAATGAAATTATCGAAAAATTTACATGGTATCAGAGCCGATCTAAGAAGAAGGAATTGTGCAGCTGCAGAAGCTAGGGCTTCTTAATATTTGGGTTTCTCTCCACATATCATCAAAGGCAGGAGGCTAGATTGACTCTCCTAGCAAGGGCGCTTCTTTCTGTCGAGACATAATTCAATTCTGAGCATTTTTAGTTTTTGACTTAAAAATTAGCGTTTCCACAAAAAGTGGAATTTATGAAATCTGAGACCATGGCTGGAAGCTCCTTGAAAAAATCGAAGTTTAGAGCTTTGGATCGAACTTTTTGGTTGGGTGAAGCTTCGGGAAATTCAAGCCCTAGTTTGGGGTCCCGTTTAGTGAAGCCGAAAATTAGGGTTTCTGCAAAAGTTGGAATTTCTGAAATCTGAGACCATGGCTGGAAACTCCTCTGAAAAATGACCAAGATTGAACCTTTTGGATGGGTGAAGCTCCGGGAAAATCAAACCCTAATTTATGGTCCTCCCTAGTGAATTCGGAAGATTGAAAAGCAAATTTGAGGGGTGAAACTTTGCAGTTTTCAAATTCTGAGTATACCAACTTGATTAGCTCATCAAGGTGCATCTTTCTATCCTTTCAAAAGTTTGAAATTCAAAGTTTGAATTTTTAGGGTTTCTCTGACAAACCCTAATCGAGCACCAGATCCAGTTTTCAGCAAATCAAGTGGTAAGACCTAAATATTTTCTATTTCCATTTGAAGTACTCTTTAAAGATGTCTAACCACACCAAGATTGAGGATAAGCTTGAAAGGGGCTGATAATCTCCGAGCATGGAAGTATAGGATTGGGTTAATCCTAGAAGAGAATGATTTGAATACGTACATAAAAGAAGAGGTTCTAGTTCCAGAGGGAGATGACGCTAAGGACTTACACAAGAAGGACTTAGTCAAGGAAAAGAGAATCATTGTTGATTCTATTAAGGACCATCTCATACTCCATTTGTATTCCCTAAAGACACCTAAGGAGATGTTTGAATCTTTGACTAAGTTGTTCAAAACAAAGAACATAAATCGGAAGATGACTCTGCGGAACCAATTGAAAGGGGTAAAGATCCAGAATGGAGAGACCATCCAATCCTATTTTCAAAGGTCTCTCAAATCAAGGAACAAATTGAAGCTGTGGATGAAGTGGTGGAGAATGGAGAAATTGTCATGGCCACATTGAATGGCCTACCTTGGTCATGGGACTCCTTCATCCAAGGAATCTGTGCAAGAAAGAAATTGATCTCTTTTAGGAGGTTGTGAGAAGAATGCTCATAGGAAGAAGCTCGGATAATAGCTCGAGAAGAAAAGATGGGGAATGAAGATCAAGCTCTCATAGAACATACCAAGGAGAGGACACTTTTCCTTAGATTGTCCTAAGAAAAAAATGAACAACAATAACTACTACTACAAGCAATCTGACAGGTATGACTTACAGGTATGTTTTGAAATTTGTTCATGATTAAGTTTATAATATGATTGTCTTCATGTTATTGAGTTTAGTAACAATCTTGTTTAATTTTAGACTTGTCTTATCACCCTAGTAAAAGTATGAATGCATGATAGAAGACATTCATTGATTAGGGTTATGACACTTATGATTGTACTAATGCACTGTGGTGTTGTATCAGGATAATGTTATCTACTAACATGAAGGTACAAATCAAGTCCTAGATCAAGACCATAGTGACATGAAGTCAAAGACTCATCCATAGTCATGGATCACATAGAGGTATGTATAATTTGGTTCTACACTGGTTAACTTATGAGTTATGCAGGTCATTGAAGAGAACAAGAAAACATTGCTAGACATAACTAGCGAATATGATGACCAGGTATGTTTTTCCTATATCAAGTTAGAATCCTACCCTATGTAAGGATATTATACTTTTGTATGATTGATAATGATTACTCATGAAGTTACAAGTTTGAGTAATCTATGGTTTATGCATATTATGTTTCTTACCTTGATTGATGATATGACTAACCAGAAGAGTTCTATGGTCAAATATGAATATGCATGTGTAAGAGAAGTCTTCCCCGAAACTTTGAATGCTAATGCTTATTATCTATGTTTGAAATGATCATGACTATACACGTTTAAGATTTTTTTTTTTGATAGTATTAAGATTATACTAATGAATGTATGATTATGTATGAGATCTTGAGGGTGACACAATGATGATATTAGTAAGCATGCATAGTGATCGAGGATGGATATAAGTTCAAGGATAGGTAATCTAGGAAGCAAAGATCAAGAGGGAGCACACTCCAGTAGTTCCTGCAAGGAAGCAAAGATTGAGAGGGATTCCACCCAACAAACAAACAAAGATAAGTATTTGAATTGTCATTTCTTGTATATTTGATTGTTTAACTAATACTATTCAATGATGTATATGCTTATGTTCCTAGACTTAGGTTGTGTATCATGCATATTAGAATAATTGCATTAATGAACAGTATACCACTAATATGCATGTAATGGGTAAGTGGCATATGGCACTGTACAACATTCCATTGCTACTTATATAGAATGAAACCTATTTGCTGACATGTTGGGAGTTGTGCACACTCTTAACAATGTTTTGGTAGAGATTGGAAGGCATCTAGAAAGTTACGTGATATGGATAAATGTTGTTTTGAAGCATTGGCTATTAATTGCATGACTGTATGACTTATTTCTTTATGTGTAAGAATTTGTTTTGAAAACTATGAGATGTTTCTAATCATGCAATTTAACTTATCTTGTAGGATACCATCACCTACAAAAGAAGGACTACAACATTTACTCCAGCAACAAAGCTATCTATTGAAGAATCTGAAGTTCCCAGGATTCGAGATGAAGTAATGATCGAAGAGTACCAGTTGATCATGAAGAATAATGTTTGGGATGTGGTCCCAATACCAGAAGAGAAGTTTGTTGTGACTTCCAAGTGGATTTATAAGACAAAGCATGCTGCAAATGGTAGCATAGAGAAATACAAGGTGAGGTTTGTAGCTCATGGCTTCTCCCAGAAAGAGGGAATAGAATATGAAGAGACTTTCGGTCCTGTATCCAGATACACTTCCATCAGAACAATACTTGCTCTGGTTGCAGTGATGAAGTGGAAGATACACCAAATGGATGTCAAGACAACTTTCTTGAATGGTGTAGTCGAAGAGGAAGTGTATGTGGAGCAACCACTTGGTTTTGAGACACATGACAGGGAGTCATATGTGTGCCGATTGAAGAAAGCCTTGTATGGCTTGAAGCAAGCTCCCAGGACTTGGTATGGTAGGATGGATAGTTTCCTATCCTGTTTGGGCTTTACCAAAACTAAAGGAGATTCCAACCTTTAATACAAGGTTGAGGAAGGCAATTCTGTGATACTACTTTTGTATGTGGATGACTTGTTTGTTACAGGTGAGGATAGTTTGATTGCCGATACAAAGAGGAAGATTGCTGCCAAGTTCAAGATGAAGGAATTGGATATGATGCACTACTTTATAAGCATGGAGGTGTGGCAGAGTGCAGATGGAATCTTCCTTGGACAAGGGAAGTATGCAGTAGAGATCCTAAAGAGGTTCGGGATGATGGACTGCAAGGCCATGGCCACATCTATGGCATCGAACCTGAAGCTTCTGTGTGATGCTTCATCTGAGTCGGTTGATGTCACGATGTATCGTCAGATGATTGGATCCTTGATGTACTTGACGAATACGAGACCAGATATTTGCTTTGCGGTGAACACATTGAGCTAGTTCCTGACGGATCCCAGAGGTGTTCACCTGGTTGCTGCAAAGCATATTCTGAGGTACCTGAAGGGTATGGTTTATTATGGGCTCAAGTATGACACAAATCAAAAGTTTAACCTGGAGGGTTATGTTGATTCAGATTGGGCAGGAAGTGCTATAGATAGGAAGAGCACTTATGGGTGTTGCTTCAGTATGGGATCAGGTGTGATCTCTTGGTTTAGTAGGAAGCAGTCCAATGTAGCACTGGGTACAGTCGAAGCAGAGTATGTTGCAGCTTGTTCAGCTAGTTGTGAGGAAATATGGCTCCGGAAGATACTATCTGAGCTATTTGATCTCTCGTTGGATGCTACTGGTATCTTTTGTGACAACCATAGTTGTGTGAAGTTTTCTAAGAATCCGGTGTTCCACGAAAGGTCGAAGAATATTGAGATCAAATATAACTATATCAGGGATATGGTGCAGAGAGGAGCAGTGAAACTCCTTTATGTTGCAATGGATGAGCAGGTTGCTGATGTGTTGACGAAACCACTAGCTAGAGTGAAGTTTGAGTACTTCAGAGAGAGGCTTGGTGTTCTTCAGATTGAGGATACTTCGAGGAAGAAGTGATGGTTCACATTTGTAGGGGCCTTCCAAGCATGGTGAGAGGAGGATCCTTCACATGGCTGTGGATATAAGCGGTGTGTATTGAGCATCAGGACGATGCTCTAGTTACTGCTTTGCATATGCATCAAGTGGATGCTTTGATTAGTTGGATCATGTATTTGTATAAGCATCAGTTGGATGCTTTGATCAGTTGGATCATGTATTTGTATATGCATCATGTTGGATGCTTGGTATGATCAGGTGGATCATGTATTAGGTAGATACTTGGTATGCATCAGGTGGATGCATTGTATGATTAGGATGATCATGGATGACGAGCTTTAGGATGTTGCTCTAGATGATATGCATCAAGACGATGCAAGGACGATGATCAGGATGATCATGGATGATGAGTATCAAGACGATGCACTGATGATGATCATGTACATCATGATGATGTATGATGAGTATCAGGTTGATACTTATTGGTCGTGGATAGGTTGTGTAGGTAGCATAGAAAATATCCTCAAGATCTAGATAGGTAGAGCGGTGTGCTCGTAACAGCCTGGGATATAGAGATTTGGAAAGGTTGAGTAGTAAGCTCGTAAATAAGTCTTGGGATGCTCTTTCGAGGTTTTGCTACTAGAGGCATGTAATCAGCCCTAGAGATCCGAGAGGTTGAGCAGTAAGCTCGTAATTAGTCCTAGGATTCTCTTTAGAGTACTTGCAGGATGCAAGACACTCTTTAAATGTTTTTCCTAACCACATATAATCAGCCCTAGAGATCCGAGAGGTTGAGCAGTAAGCTTGTAATCAGTCCTGGGATGCTCTTTAGAGTACTTGCAGGATGCAATATGCTGTTTAAAGGTTTTGTGGTGTGTGGGGTCACATATAATCAGTCTTGGAGATCCAATAGGTTGAGCAGTAAGCTCGTAATCAGTCCTGGGATGGTCTTTAGAGTTCTTGCAGGATGCAAGACACTCTTTTAAGGTTTTGTGGTAGTCAACATGTAAAATATCCTATAGTTTGAGCTAGGTTTTGTTGACGCACGTAATAAGTCCTGGGATCCAAAGTATGGCCAGTGATGATGAAGACCTACAGGTGGTGGGCCTACATCCAGCATGAAAAAGGGTTGGCTCTGTAGAACTTCCTATGATCAGCAGATTTCAGAGATAGCCCAGTAATCGAGATGTCAAGTATAGCAGTAGTGATGATGATGCTCCATGATCCAGTGATGTTGATCCAGCTCCATAATTGAAGACTTGTGCCAATATGTATTGATGACCTGTGACGAAAAGAATACCTTCCTAGTTAAGAGGGAGTGTTGATGTATTTGTAACTTCGAAACATATTCTTCTATGTATTGCATTTGTACTTTATTGTATATCCATTAGAAATGTTTCATTCCTCTATTTGGAAGTGTCGTCATTTGTATTTGTAAGTGTCATCATTTGTATTGATGGGTTATTAGACCACCAGTGAGGGGTCAGCCCTGATTAGGTCATGTGGTTGGGTTATTAGACTTGAGTAGCAAGTCGGCTCTAGTGAATTAGTTGGTAGGTCAAGTCAAGTATAAGTAAGAGGGGTGTGTTCCTCATTCTATTCATTCACTCACTTCTCAAGCTCGCATAGCTAAGAGAGAAAGTGGTGCACTTGTGGAGGAGGAGGAGCATCTGCTAGAGACATCTTATTGGGTTTGATCCTTGTGATCTTGTATTGGGGCTTATCTTATCTCTGAGGAAGTTGCGGGGTTTTTCACCTTCTTGGTTTTCTCGGTGAAACTATGTGTCTCTTGTGTGCTTGCATTGTTGTGTTTATGATTGATATGTTGTACATGTTATTCTCTTAGTGATACTGAATGATAATAGAATGAAATTATCAAAAAATTAACAAGGATAGTTGTCTTTATGAGAAGCTTTATTCAAGTTCTGGAAATCCACACATAATCTGATTTCTCCCGATTTCTTCCGATCGGGGACTAGATTAGCAACCCATTCTGGATGTCGGACTTTAAAAATAGTCTTTGCGTCTAACAATTTCTTCAAATCCTTTTGAATTAGAGGCTCAAGAGTCAAATGCATTCTTTTTAATTGTTGTTGAAATGGCTTAACACCTACCTTCATTGGTATTATGTGTTGAATAATGCGAGTATCATATGTCTTTAGATCTTCATAAGTCCATGCAAAGAAATCCTTATATTGCTGAAAAAGTTTGATGAACTTATCTCTCTCGCCCGACGAACAACATTTACCGAGATTAACATATTTTGGTTTAGCCTCTGTACCCAGATTTACTAATTCATGCTGCATTGAAGAGTTGTGAGTTTTAGCATTCACTGGTCTCTTGAACTTGTTCTGCAGATCGAACAAACTTTCAACAGATCTCACTCCCTTGGGCATGAAGTTTACTTTGACTACATCTTTGCTTTGGAGATCTGAATCATGCTCCTCTTCGTCTATTATGGCTTCTTGCAAGACATCCTCATTTGTTAAGAAGCAGATGATCTGATCATCATCATCAAATACTCTGAGATTTGTAATGTTATCCAGAACAGATGGCCTGAAAATCAATTCAATAGAACATTTGTTATTAGTAGGCACTAATCTGGAAGTAGCAGTAGCTAACAAATTAGCTGCAGCATTCTTTAATGTAGAAATGGAGTTAATGTTGAAAGCATCAAAACATGAAATCAAATTCCAAACCCTAGACTGATAACCCTTTAAGTGTAGCGAAAGGAAGTGAATTGTATCTCTCACCTGCCTTACAACTATCTCTGAATCACCAAGGACTTTCAAATATTTAACATTTAAACTAATAGGTTTCTTTAAACCATGGACCAAAGCTTCGCATTCAGCAATGTTATTCATACATTCAAATTCTAGTCTAATTGGAATCGCGAACTTGGGAAACACTTTTGTGACAAACGGAGTGAAAAAAATGGAGCATGGGTGGATGATCATGCGAAAATAAGTCAACCTCAAACTCTAGGCCAAGAGTTTTGAGATTTCAAACTCTCACCCGAGAGTTTAAAAAAACTCTAGGCCGAGAGTTTAAAAAAACTCTAGGCCGAGAGTTTAAAAAAACTCTAGGCCGAGAGTTTAAAAAAACTCTAGGCCGAGAGTTTGAACCAATCATTGCGCTGTATTTTTAAAAAACCTCTCGGATGAGAGTTTGAACTAAACTTTCAGTTGAGAGTTTCGAAGATAATTTTTCACCCGAGAGTTTATGGTCAACAAACCTGCGAAAATATATGGCATCTTTCCGGAACCTACAACTTCAGCAACCCCAAACCCCTGCAAATTCTAAATATTATTTGTCGGACTTGGTAGCAATGGATTCATCTCCGAATCTAGTTTCCAATGATATAATAATTATTTCATTTTGTCTTGAATTTCTATTTATTAATATTTTTTTTCTAAACCTTATCCCTTAAGAATTTTATTACTTTGAAAATCACCCGAAATGAAAATTCAATATCATAACAAAGACAACACAAAAAAATTTGATATTTCACAGAGATCGTAATTGGCTCGTCCTCTTCAAAAGGGTACTTTTATTTTTTCCAATAAGAGTCACATTTGAAAGAAAATGTGAAGAAAACAACATGTGTCGATAATGCACCATTTTTTGAACATACGTTGTTTCGATAAATAATAAAAAATAGTTCCCAAGTCTTAAAAAACTCAAAATATAGTCCAGGATCTAGTGTAGTGTGTGTATATTATGAGCCTACAATTGTTTTCCCTAAAATGAATAACCATATATCAAAAAATCGTCGTCAACATAGGTCACTCATTATCCATACCTAAAATTTTCAAGTATATGCCGTCTGTTGACAACAAATTTGTCCCACGATATGTCCATAAAAAAAATTAAAAAAAATATGAGTAGAAAGCTAATTCAATTCTCTAAAAACTTTGTGTTTAATTCAAGTTGAAATTCTTGAGGGAGATATGGGTTTGAAGAGGTTGAAGTTGAAAAACATAAAATTTAGCAGTTTTGTTTGTAAAAAACAAGCCAAAATTGTTTCCCAACTTCATGTTTTCACCCGTCTACAAGATAAAAAAATGCTTGTTGGCTTCAGGATCAATTAGAACACAACCAGCTCCGGATCCTTCCTGAGTTTTGGAACCCTCAAAGTATAAAACCAAAAAAACATTTACTTCTTTAACTAAGTTAGTATCGCTACCGCATACATCAGTAACTAATCCTACTATGTTACAATCAATATCATCAGCCCGAGAAAAATGAAGGAGATCGGACTGTTCATCTGAAACATGGATAAATTCTTCTAATTGATAATTAGATGGATCAATCTGTAAGAAATAATTTCCCAAAACTGAAGATGAGAAAGATACAACTTCATTCTTTTCCTCTAATTGAGTTACATTTTGTTTGATGTGGGGTTCTCTCAGTATTTTAATCTGATTTTTTCTATTTTGATAAGCAAACCATACTTGAGACCTATCTGTTGCAAAATAACCATTTAGTTTCGTAGACCAGTCCCTGCTCAATATCAAACCGTAAGCCTTAGGAATATCAACTACCATTATATAAACGAATTGGCAAACTCTAGGATCTGCTGACAACCTAATAAGCACATCTTTCATTTCCCCAATGACTTTAACAACAGTTCTATCTAATTGTATAATCTGAGATGGGGACGGGATCGGCTTCCCATTAATATTTTTTCAAATTGATAGTGGCATGAAATTCGAAGAAGCTCAAGAATCTGCCAAACAGTTATGCACATTATGATTTAAAATTTTGAAAATTAAAAGAAAAGGAAAAGTCTGCGATCTAGATTTCTCGCCAATGCTAGCCTCGTTTATCTCGGGGTTTTCCTTAGTGTTTTCTACCGAAGTAATAGCTTGTGGGTAAAATGCTTCCAACAACTTCTTTCTTTGATGGGGCAAACTACACATATCAAATATAGAGACATTCGATTTGGCCTTCTTAATGTCTTCGATTATATCATATCCCATGTCACATTCTTTTGAGACTTTAGGTTGATTTTCTGTTTTGTTCAACGTGACCTTTGGTTGTTTAGCTGTTTTTGTGTTTGGTTCTTTTGTCACTGTTGAGTTTTCCTTAGGTTGCGATAAAATGACAGTTATGTTTCTTTTGGGTATTTCCTTTGCAACCTTGGCTTTAGGTGCATCAATAGTTTGAACGAGCACTGGGCCTTTACTTCTAGTGGTCACATTAATTGATGTGGTTTGAAATTCATAAGCTAGATCTTCGAAAGAAGGTTCTTGCGCGGGTTCCCAATCCCATAAGACCATTGTTCTGTTAGGAGCGGGTTCTTCCTTCTAAAAAATCTTCTCTTCCTGAGGATCTTTCTGATCTGTTATCTCTGCATCTAGCATTGGGTTCATCACTAGGCTCATTGAATTTATCCATTGTGGGAAACTTTTTTCTCAGTGCTGCTCTTGATGGAAGGTACATAAATGATCCATTCCCACCTCATTTAAATTTAGCACAGTAGGATTGTTTACAGGCGGAAGGGGTTGTCCACCCTCGTCTCTTTTCTTATAGAAAGGTTTGAATGGTTTCCTGGAAGTGCTAGTTGTCTTATCTTTCTCTAGATCGATAATTTTATTAGAAAGCTTTTGCATAATTTTGACCATATCTTGCATGTCTGTTGATGGTTCCTCTTTATTTTTGGTTAACAAAAAGGGCTTCTTAACAGCTGCTTGTTTTGTTTCTAGATCCAGAGCATGCTTAGCAATGATGTCCGCTTCTTCTTCTACCTTCTTTTCTTCTTCAAATTTTTCTTTCAAGGTAGTTTTCTTTGTTCTTTTAACAAACATTGCTATGGGAGGATCAAGAGATGTTGTATAATATTCAACTAAATATTCTTCAGCGGGTTTCGTTGCATCACTGAAATTATTCAACAATGTAGTGAATATTTGATTAAATTCTTGAACGTTCTCTTTCTTCTCCATTCTCATGGACAATAATTCTTTCATGAGCATAGTAACTGTTTTCTGATTTCCATACTTTTTTAAAAAGCATTTCTCAAAATCTTCCCAATTCAATATTGAACTAGCTTGTAAACTAAAATTCTAGGAAGATACCTTGGGTTCAAAAGTGTAAGGAAACAGTCCGCAGACTACATCTTCGTGTTGCACATTTAGAAGGCTTAAAGCTAAATAGAAACTCTTAAGGTGATATTCAGCTAAAATGCCTTTCCCGGGATCGTACTTGGGAATTTTTTTTTTGGATTCTTAGGTAAATCATGGAATGGCCCAGCTAAATTTAGTGCTCCTCTCGCTCTCCATGCTGGTACAACCATGGATCTACGTGGAGAATTTGGCGGAGAATCACATGGAGTATGAGGTGGAGAATTATGTGGAGTATGTGGTTCCTCTAGATCTAGAGGATTTTCAAGTCCAATTTCTCCAAGAGGTTCTGTGATTTCTTCCAAAGATAGATCTACCAACTCTTCAAAGTTCTGATTGAGAACTGAATCCCTCATGTACTGTGTTTCTCTTCTAGGGGCTCTCCTTCTGGGGAGTAGGGGAATCATGTTCAAACCACCAAGCTACCTAACATACACATGAGTGTGTCTTCTTAAATTCGCTACTTCAGCAAAAGGAATAGCATAGAGTGTTTCTTGTTGTTCGATCTCAGAATTGGTATCTTCTTTATTTATTAATTCTATATCTAAATTGTCCACGATAGCTGTTTCAAGCATGTCTTCAGTGGGATTTCTTCTAACAAAAGGATCTCCTCTGCCAGCCATGCACTGGTGGCCATCCTTCTAGAGTTAAAAACTATTGATGCCACAAAGATCGTAGCATCAATCAGACAGGGATTCTCCCCGGTAAGTAAGCCCAATTAGATCGCTCACCGTCTGGTGTACAGAATCTGTCCGGTTAACGGCCCAGCTACTGTGTAAGATTTGAAGATTTGTTCTCTTTTCACTGGTTGTGGCCCGATCCACCGTTTATGTATTTTATTTTAAAGATGAGATGCAAGTGTTGTAACCTAAATGCATGCAGTTAAACAAATATGATCTAAAACGATTTAAGCAAATTTAATCTATCCTTATAAGGAGAAAATTTAAAGAATGAGTAATAAACTGGAAATGCAACTAAGAATTTCACAGATAGCTGTTAAATTAAATAGAAGCATTCACAACAGAAAATGAAATATTATCAAAGATAACTTTGATAGAGATAAACATTCTATTACCCATTTTACACAGGAATTTTGCATAGGAAAGTGAAAGCATTCATAATAGATAAATATTTCAGATTAGTTAAGAACGATCTCACAGCCAATGTATGAATAATGCAGAAACAATTCGGCCAATATTCAACACATTTCCATAACAAAAATGCATGCAACTTTCTTTAGGAAAAATAGAGTTTTCTTGATTGATGCAGTAAAATAGTTCACGTACAACATAAGTCTGTTCTTTCACCTGCCAAAAGTCTTCTCATCTCTTCTATTCTTATATTTATAGATTTTACAAAACTCGTCTCTTCTCAAAAACTAACCCTAGGGGGACAAAAAAGTTTGTTCTCTAGTGCCTTAAGAGAGAAAAGATAATTCCAGTTGTTTTCACAACATATTTATACAATAAACAAAATTCCAGCTGTCTTTTCTCAAAATTACAATAAAACAAATTAAGCTCCAGATGGTCCCGTCGCTTCAGTTGATTTCTCTACACCCGCTGACTCGCTTTCTTCAGCAGGGCCGCTTACTTTTGCTAGTTTGTCCAAATCCTGAATATAACTAGTCCACTAGCTAATTTCTTGCAGAATGGTATTTCCTCGCGCAGAGATTATCACTTTCAGCGCTATTTTTTGCTTTCACAAATCTGATTTGAAACTTGCTGCTCCCGCTACAGCCGCTTGAGCAACATCTTCTAGGAAATAGGCATGAACAGAGGTCTTCTGAATGAACTGGTGGAGGTCCTCCGGGGTTACCACCTCTATCTTCTTCAGATATTCTAATTCTTCACTTAAGTTACCCTACAGTTCTGCTAAATGTTGCTCTCTCTCAGGAAATTCATAAATGGTCTGAGGTAAGATCATGTGACATCTATCATGGGTTTCCTGGATTTTGGAGTAGAAAGTATGGTAGTTTTTGATAGTTTTCTGGATCTCAAGACTTAACTTGGTACCACAACCCCTAAAAAACTCGAGGACTCCTGTATCCATGTCCAATTCATCAACAGTTTTAACACGCATGCTTAAGGGGAATCCAAATCTCCCTTTCCTCCACTCAAATTGTTCCTTTATTTCTCCCATGTGCACATACTTATGCTTCAACTTAAGCTCGTCAACCTCAATGGCTGTGATTCTTGTTATCATTTCTTTCACCTTGCAGACCTCTTCTGAAATCAATACTAGCGATCGTTGAGTCTTTTCTTGCATGTCGCAGGATTGTTTGTGAAATGCAGTTAGATCTTGATTCCTCTCATTTGATTCCTTGAGTTGCTCTAAAAGCTCTATTTTTTATTGCTCCAGCCTTTCAAACTGAGGCTTGACAAACTCAATTTACTGGACACTGTTGGCTTCATGACTCTCCAATTCTGTTACGCGGGCCTTTAAGTCTTTCTGCTCGCCTTCTGAGATTTCCAACTATACTTCGAGCTCATTCCTTTCATCTTCGAGCTGGAGAATTTGCAAAGCTATTTCTTTCTTCTCTTCCTGAAGCTTATTGCATCTTAATCTTAACTCGTTTCCTTCTAACACCTCTTTCTGCATGTCACCTTTTATTTTGAAACACAATTCCATGTACTTCTTAGCTTCTTCCACTAGTCAGTCAACATTATCTTTAATATCTTGAGCTGAGGCCACACTACATGTTGCTGTGAAACTAGGGTCGCTGTCGGTCCTTTTAAAAAGCGGGGTTTTTGATACTTTGATCTCCAATCGTCCCTCTTCCATCCTCATCTTCTTCTCTGATCTTTCTACAATAACCATCCTCTTGCTATCCTAAAAGACGGAATCCAAGTTGGCAACTTGGCCTTGCTTTGAAGGAGTGTATGGGGTAAGTGCTAGCTCTTTAGTTGCGATAACCCCTTCATTATCTATCCCTGGTTGGTTTATTGTTGATAGATCTATGTCCATGGGTTGTGAACCGGACATGCCTTGTTCCGCAACTCTCTTAGACTCTTCTTCTTCTTCTCTTGCTCGCTTCTCTTCTAACTCAACTAGCTCTATTGCTTCCTTATCTGCTCTCTTCTTTTTCTCCCATAACTTTTCGGCTTCCTCTTGGTCCAATCTGGGAGCTTCTTCTCGCTAGATCCTCTCCTCTTCATCTCTTCGATCTTTTGCTTCTTGCTCATATTGAGCTCTAGCAACTTCTGCATCTTGCTGCTACTTGACTTCTTGCTTTCTTTTGAGACTTTCTTATTCCTCTTTGACTCCTCCGATTGTGATGTTGCTGCCTCCCGTTCCTTTTGAATCAAACCCATAGGTCTAGGGCTGTAACTTGCTCCGCTTTTAGTATGGTAACATTTTCCCAACTCAGTTGAGTTCCTGGCACTTCAAAAAAATTCTTCATCCTTGTCCCAAAGATGTGTGTACTCAAAATAAGTTCTAACATTGTTACAATGATCAGCAACTCTACCATTAGGATCATGCATTCTAAAGAAATTTTTGTCGAAATGAAAAACTTCTAAGTCTTGAGAAAAGTTTTCACCATCTTTTTCCTTCTGGAGACTATATGCACCGATGGTGAAGGGCATCGGTGGGTACATACCTTTCTTCCTATGATAGAGAATCTTGCTGACCCCACTGACGAAGAGCTACCTTATAGCTTCTTTGTGTACTACAAAATCTGTGACATACCGGGGAAACAAAAAGGGAGGTTGAGATACTCCAGTCATTCGGATATAGGTGCCCTCGAGGGAGAAGTAATAGTCCCCAAACTCTTCTATGATGGGCATGGCATTTTCAGACAAACAATTTGGCTGTTCTTTAAAAATGAGCTGATACAAGGGCACGATGAGCTTTTAGCGAATCTGTTTGTAGTGATTTGCGTATTTGGTTACCCATGTAAGTTGATAAGCTACAAAGAGAGGGGACTCCTTTCTGCTCCAAACGCAACCCAAATTAGGAAAAGGGTGCTAATTGCTTAATAAGCAATCTATCAAATATGAAGACATGAAGAAATCAAATTTCTTCTGGGTCAACCCTCCTTGGGCAGTAGTTAAGTGTGAGACCATGCTATCTAAGATTACGTCATCCCAATTGAAGATTGTTCCAGACGTGGCTACATGAAGCATCACCGGCACCCAGCCAAGCTTGAAGGCGTTTCCTTTTGGCATGTCAAAAATTCGACTTAGCATCAAGGCAATAAGTCCATAAGGAGTCCTCAGAAGCACACTTTCATACTTTCCGTTGGTTCTTTGCCGGATTTGCCTTTCAATTATTAGCATTTTCCTAGCGGACTCCATAGGGTCTATTGTTTGCTTTGCTAACCACTCATTGTTCAGCCAAGCCCTTTCCTGGGGTAGCCTGTAAGTCACCATGATATGCTCTGGAACGAAGGACACAAGACTCATCCCGGTGTTATCATTAATGAATCTTGTATCAGTCTTAACATGAGGAATTATCAAGCCAATAACTTCTGAGCATGGAAATAGCTCAGGACGAGTTGTTTCCTTGTCAAGGCCAGACTTCTTGATGTTCAAGTAGACCATGGTTTCTTCTAGGGATGCTTCGGGGTACTTCTGATCCCTGATAAACCTATATAACTCACCCCATTGAAATTCTGAGGCAACGGCTCCTGTGGCTACTCCGGTGACAGCTTGTGTATCGCTAAACATGGTTTTGAGCGAGGTATCCAACAAAATTTCCACGTCTGAATCTGACTCGGCGAGCTTAGCCTTCTGTCTGGCATATCTCTGGTGCATGTCAAGCTGCCATGGTGAGGAAAGCATAAATGAGGAGTTGACAAATTCAAAAGCAACCATGGTTAGCAAATCAACACATCATTCAAATTCACGGTGCTAAGCAGAAATTGAGTATATACGAGTCTTGGCTTTCAATTTAAAACAATATTTTAGAGACAGCGGTACGAGGAGGAGCATTTAAACAAAACATCCATGCAATGACTCAAAAATGCAATTAAACAATACCGAACACTGCTAGCTAGTCTTTGACAATATCTTATGATAAATTCAATTATTCCACTGGCACTAGTTCTTTGGAAAAATTAATCATGCAAAGCGTTGCTATTGTGGGATAAGGAACTTTCTCGAAACACTAATTGGATTTTTAGAGGTTCAACTTTTAGCAATAAAATGAAAGGCGGGAGGAAGCTTTTTCATAACATTGAAAAAATAACGACTGACAGGCCATATTGCATGTGCGCAGAACGCGGTTCTTTTGAGTCGTGATTCGACGGGAATAAATAAAAAAAACTTTGTGCTCTATCATCTTTATGGGAGGTCTCCCTAATAGGAAAATAAGTTCTCTTAAATCACACGAAAACAGGAGGGATTCAAGTGCTATAACGACATGGGTTTGGCCTCGAGGACCATCAACAAAACAACTTGAAGGAAGAAAATTTGAGCTTTCAACGGAATTTCCTTCCAAACCAAAAACAAAGGGGAGGGATCGAGGACCTACTTGTCTTAACCCGAAAGGCTCCCTACGGTTGATGCACGTAAGCACAAGATCAATGTCAGTTCGAGCTCCCAATGTAAAGCAACAATGCTTAAATCAGTCTTGGTAACAATGGAATGTAAAACCCCATTCTATGTATATATAGCATGAGCAATTAATTCCCATGGGGTGGCTAGTTGGACGTTTAATGGGCATGGGGCTCAAGGTGGAAAGTAATAACTCCGCACGGGCCGCAATTAAAACCCCTACCGACTTAACTTTTGCGTTTACCAAAAATCTAGGCTGCGCCGCGTGCGGCTATTCAAGTGGTATATCCTATACAATGGGCAGCGATCTTAAGGGTAACTTCCGTGATAAAAAACAATGATGGGGAATTGAATGAGGGTCGGCGAATTTAAGTTGAAACTCAATGCAACAATCAACAGAATTAGTCTTAGAATTTGCAACCAAGAAGCGCGACTGAGAAAACGAAGATAAGACCAAAGAATGGCGCAAAAGAATGGCGGCGTCGCTAAGGCTAAGAACTGCGCAACGGTCGGAGCATTTAGCTTTAAGATCCGCGAGCGATTGGCGCAAAGTTAACATTTAGAACCTGGCGCAACCATCGGTCGAGTTAATATTAAGAACTACGCAACGACGACCGTTATAGAGTTAAGAAGTGTGACCAGCTTTGGAAAAAACAATGATCGCCTTTGGTCGGCAAAGTTAAGACCAAATGATGCGGAACGACCGACCAAAATAAGGTTAAAATTTGCGCAACTGTCGCAAATTTTGTCATCAAGAATTGCACAACGACAGCGCTTTTACCATCAAAATTTGCGACCACTGCCTAAAAATGAATTTTGCCTTAGCAGAAAAAATCATAAATTTGCTGAAGAAGGATGAAGACTTGCAAAGTTTAAACAAAACAGGCTTCAAAATACCAAAGGACTTCTTCAAAAAGTAGAAGGAGGGGTCCCTAATATTTACAATTTTTTTTTGGGGGGGGATGTTGCAGCAACAACAACCCAACAACATGAAGAACTCGAGTATTCCAAATAACACTAGTATCATATGTAATGCAAGTAAGCCATTTTTTGTGTGTATGGGTTCTTATACAAAATGAGTTGCTAATATTAACCTTGACAAGATGATTACAAATGAATAATGAAAACAAGGTTGATCCACTAGTCAAATCAATGTATTAATTATATTCCATCATTTCAATCGTAACAACTAACTTATATCGTGTCCTCTTCATGTGTTTACCACATCTCCTAAGCTTATCCCATACTCTTCTATTACTCTTCTTCCTAGTAATCCATCTTCCACAATACTTACTTAAAAACAAAGAAATTGGCATTCAAACTAACTATAAAGATGTTTACTCAAAAACAAAGAAACCAGTATGAACTAACAAACACGCCCATGACCATGATGACAACCACAAGTAATTTAGAAGCTCTAACTATAACACAAATTTTTAATTATTTTAGTCACTTAACCATTGAAAGTGAAATACATTTTTTTAATTATTTTAATCACTTGACAATTAAAAATGAAATATCAAGGTTTATGTGTAGTCCTCAAACGGGTGTACTAATGAAAAAAAAACATAAAAAATAAAATCAATACATTATTAAAATTACAAAGATTTGGCTTAATAATTTACTTTTACAAATCGAAATCTTTATTGGCCTACTCATGCATTTTTACTATTAAACTAAAAAAATATATATTGTAGACTTATACTAGTTATCTAGATTTGGACTATTGATTTGAGAGCATCCATGAGTACTACAAATATACTTGAGTATACTTAGTGAGAATGTTATCACGGTTATACATTTAATATAACATGTTACGATCCCTGTGATAGAGGGTACTTTGGATTCTATGTAAGAGACGACCAGATTGTAATTTGACTTTCAAACAATTCAAAGCGCTCTTATAACGAACTTGACCATGAAATGATTCCAGCATTAGCTTGCAGCTATCCAGCTATCAATATCTTAGATTCCAGCTGTTCTTGATCATGGCATTTCTAGGTGCTTTATAAATTAAGAATTGTGAGAATGGACTATTCAGCAGAAGCCATTGCAGTTTCCTTGTTCACATCGGATCTATACATTGAAGGAGCAGCAGAAAAGGAGGGGTTTATTGGAATTACATTACCACTGTATGAATTCCAAAAAACATTGGCCCAGTATATTCATGAAATCCAAGTCCTCATCTTCTAATTCTTCAGCGATGAGACCGCTATATCCAGGAGGTGAGCAAACTAAATCAAGCTTGTTCAGATGCCGTGTAGATATAAATACCTTAGATTTAATGTTGTCTCAGTTATATATAAATACCTAGATCTAATGTTGTCCCAGCCATGTTTACATGTGCAAAAACAACGCTTTCTCTGTGGTCATATTGATCATGATAGATTCGGCAGATTACAGCGATTTGTTCTGTAGGATCAGACGAAAAGACAAAATGTTTTAAATTTCGAAGTGGCCAAGTGAACAAGTAGTTGTATTGTGTCCATTAAAAGCGTTTAGTTCAGTGAGGATTACGTTTTGATACGATTTGAGAACATAATTGGTAATATCATTAATATCATTACATATATTTGCATACAGAAGGTGCGTTATCACATAATGATGTACCGGCCGAGAGGGAGAGGATTATCCCTATTGCAAAGACAAAGACAAGATGGCATCCAAAACCAGATCAGATCCAGATGCTGGAAGCTATATTCAAATCTGGCATGGTGAACCCTCCCAGAGAATAAATAAAAAGAATCAGAGCTCAGCTACAAGAATTCGGACACGTTGAGGATGTCAATGTGTTCTACTGGTTCCAGAACAGAAAGGCCAGAGCAAAGCGAAAGCGACAACTGCAAGATGCACAAAAGTCTGAATCTCGCGCCAAAGTTGCAAGGGCCCCCGCCCTATCTTCATCTTCATCGACGTCAACAACATCAACGTCAACATCAGTTCAGTCTCAACCTACCACGATTGGAAATCAACATCTCTGCTCTTCTTCTCTGCCGGCTTCCTCATTTGCCGGGCACCATTACAACCAGCAGGTGAACCAAGAGATGGGTACTAAGTGCAGTAACATTCAACCAGTAGGAGCAGGAGAAACAACAGAGAGCAGAGGAATTTTGAATGAAGGTACATAACCACTGGTTGACCAATATGTCTAAACTTCAAGCTGCCATCATATCATACGCAGTTGTGCTTTGTCGTGAGTAAGTCGTTCACTTGTCCATGTCTAATATTAATCTTGGTATGCATCAGGCGCGCGGGGAGGATCCGATCGATATCGACAACTCATTAATAACTGTATTTATCAATGATATCCCAATTCAACTTCCCATGGGTCCGATAAACTTCAGCGCTTTCTTCGGGGATATTGCACTTTTGCTGGATTCTTCTGGCCACTTGGTGCTAGTGAATGAGTTGGGATTCACCATGGAAGGCCTGGAACATGGAGCTACATATTATTTGGTATGCTATATATATATATACATATTCCTTCCATTTATATATATATAAATCAGCATGAATTGAATTAATTCTTAGAATATTAATGTAGACGTATATTGTTCGAATCTCAGTGGCTTTTTGTCTGAGTTTTCCTTCTACTTTTTTTGCAGATATGAAGGCTATTTTATCTGTGGTCGATCTGGTTTCTTTGTTCAACTTCTTATTGAACAGTGCTGCCTATAGTTCTGCAACCAAATACTATATTACTGTCAGCTTCTACAACTTGAGATTTGATATATCGCGGCTATATATATATTTTTATCGGTTGATTGACATTTTATATTCCATATTAGCAGACAAGAGGTGTGTTGCAGTGTGTACAGCAGTCTTTTAAATTTGTTCTGTTTGTCTGGAACTCTAGCATTACGGGGTTGACGACTGGGTGACTCGCGTGGTGCGCTTCTATTTAATGGTTACACGCGGTTCTAAGTAAATAAAGAGTTCAATTGCATGAAGTTCAATTCTTAGATTCTTAGATCCTTTACATAGATTGGTTTTGTTATGTTTTTTAATATTATTGAAGTTTTACATAGATTGTTTTTGGTTTTTTCGGATTTATAGTTTTTATATTTTTAATATTATTGAACTTTCACAAAAATTTATTGTTATATTGATATGAATTAAAAATAATACATATAATAAATTCCAATGCAGAGTAAGTTAACCATATGCTACGTTTATTTTTGTAACACAAACACTAGTTTTGGTCAATCAAGGATTTATTTATTTTTACTCAAATGTTACTGTAAATCCACCACATGTTACTCTCGATACACCACATGCTATCTTTATTTACTGAATTTAGTATTATTGTCATATTTATGATCCATTTTTACTATTATAGTTGGAATCATATATGTCAAGAACTCCGTACTTTTATCAAGAATAGTTTGTCCTTATTTTGGTTAAAAATAAAATTCCTATTTATTATATATATAAAAGTTAAATGCCAAACTCAAAGTGAGATTGATCAACGTCAAAGTAAGATTGATTTAAATTGATTTAAGTGTAACTTCAAAATAGAAATCACATTCGAAGAGTTAATTTGTAAATATATATTAAAATGCTTATATTTCAATTGTAAATATATATTAAAGTAGTTATACTTCAATCGTAGATAATAAACTGCGTGTATATTTAATACAAAATAAGTGTAAACAAAATACTCTTATCTTAAATTTTCACAATGTACGAAATTGACTCAGGTTACTTACATTGAGACAAACACTTCGAAAAAAAAAGGTTTAATGTTAAACATACTTGGTAATATTTTTTTTTAATGATAAACATGAGTGGTTTTTGTCTTAAAAGAATCTATAAAAAACATATGCATTTATTTTAGCAAATATATTAGATGGTCCCTCCTTACACCATTACTTATAGCGATGATACTTAAAATACAAAAGGTTGTTTGGTTAGAACTATTATTTCACTCATATGTTATTGCAAGGGTATGCCACCACTACTACATGTAAGGGTCTTTTCAAACGTTAATTTAGACAATTGTCTCTTACATATCAAACTTCTCCCCCTTATTATGTATGTGGACACCACAAACTAAAAAATTAACCATGTCACCACAATAATGTGACTAAACTTTCGGCTGATTGCTTACTTCACATAATGAACATTTTCCTCCTCCCTCTAGTACTATTCGTGAATCCTTCTCTCAACCCAGATGTCCTCATTCAATGCGAAGTGTCCTGGGACAAGGCGAGGTGTTCCCACGGTTCCTTGGCATGCAATAATGAAGAAGAACAATGATCCATACTTGTTTCCTTCCTCCTTCATCAATATTGGCGCCACGGGGGCAAGTTCGTGCATATTAGGTTGATTTTCTCAAACTTAACAAAGTTTTTTAGGGTTTTACACTTCCTAACATTGATCCATTTTTGTTCCAGAGGATGGGTGCATCAAACCCAACTTTAAGATGTGAATTGATGGAATCCCTTTGAGGTTTATGGTGTACGTCATACTAGGAGTTTGATTCGAGGGCTCAGATGGCGTTTGGATTGAAATGAATGGGTTGAAAATCGCATTTTGGAGCAACAAAAGTGATCTAACCTAAAACAACATGAGTCACTGCTACTCTCTGCAGGAGCATTGCTAAATAATTGAACATTACAACCTAGTGAGTTGGGAAATGAATCATATATGGAAAGGAATCATATATTTGGGTTTTCTAGCTTTTGGATTATCTTATTTTGGGTTTTTTAGGGTATGGATGGATCTCATAAGAGTGACGGTAACACGGTGCCTCTATTTCTCACCCATTCGTATGACATGGTGGATGATAGCTCCAATATGTAATTGATAGTGACTGCATGAAGCCCCCATAATATCAGCTTCATTGTTTGCAACCCCTGAAATTAGCATGAAATTTAATTCCAAGTACTTCAAGCACAACAATTTCTCCAACTTTGTGAGGCAACTCAATAAATATGATATAAGTATGAATTGGGTCATCCTTTTGATGTTTTTCATTATTTGATTGCCCTTAAAATAGTTTTTTTTTTGTTTTTAAATATGTGGGTCATTTTTAAATTATGCATTGTGACCCTGTATTGTTGGATGTCTTAGACCGAAATGTCTTTGTTCTTATTTATATGACCTTATTTATATACGGTCAAGGGTTCCCCACCAAGTTTGCACTATTATTAGATAGAATATGAAGACAAAATATTACACTCTAGTGTGCATTAGTTACAAGCATGTACAACATGTACTCCAAGTTGGAGCTCACTAGGTATAAACCCAATTTGACCTTCTATAGAACCATCGCAGTTGAGTCATTCAAACCAATGCCTAGAGGATAGTTGGTCTTGTTGGCTAGTATTTATTAGTGGGCGACTAGTAAATACTCAAGTGATAACTTGGCCTTACCTGGATGGTAAATTCTCTTATGTGAGCCTGGACTTACCTGGATGGTAAATCAGACCTTTAAAATTGAGTCGAAATAAGGAATCAATTTTAAAAAGTCACTTACTTTTCGATCAATTATTTCATTGATCAAATCCCCTAAAATGCCTTGATCTTGTAAGGTCTTGTCAAGGCCATCTCTCCCCAATCTATTAAAAGGGGTTGACGGGTGATGGAATGAACCACGTAAATGGGCAGTCAAATTTGTCGAAGTAGCGCACTAAAAACCTTGTCATTGTAAGGAATAAAAGTGGTGATGTTACTGTGACTTTGTCACCTCCTTTTCCTAAGATGACATCTTCCCTTACTCATTTTTAAATTCTCCTTTCCTACTATTAATTCTAGACTTCTAGAGGGCATAAAATTTTTGTATCGAAGTGTTTTGAGGTTTCCATTTTTAAGCTGTCTATTTCTCCAAGCTCCACACATTTGAAAGGTGTTTTTGTTTCATCCCATATCTCTATCTACTTCTTCCAAAAATGTATTTCCCTAAATGTCTTCAGAGGCGGAGAAGAAGTGAGTTTGATGCACCAACAAGCCTCCAAGTGCTGCTAATAGAGGCTAAGTGTAGGACGAAATTGAATGCATCCTCTAGATAGCACTCAATTTTCTTTTTCCTATAAAAAACAATTTTACCATGCATAAGACACAACCTGTCATTACTTTTTGAAATGAAACAAAGAGACTATGTGTTATTTATTTTTTAAATGAAAGATATTATATGTATTCATTATTGTTTTAGGATTTAAGTGGTTATTATACATACATAGATACTATTATAAGCACATTGTATTGTATAAAGTGCAAGGTTGTAATTGCAAGTCCATCAAAATGTTAATTGTTCAATGTAATGATTTCTCTAAAGATATATGTGTTCAAACAATGGAAAAGGAAGAAATCAATTCCAAACAACAACATGGTTGAGTTTTAAATGCCCTCTATGGTTTATACAAGAATTGAAATTACTTATACAATGGGAGTAATAAACCGGTATGAGTCAACGAGGGCCGCATCGTTGAGTGATAATACAAACAATTTATAGGTACTTTATAGGAACCATAGGTTATGCAATCTGTTGCAATGGAAAGAATGGAAGTTCATGTTTGAATTGTTTGGAATGATGCGGACTATAGTGGTTACATTTATAATCATAGACCAACAACATGATATGTATTTAACCTATTTGGTGTAGGTGTGAACTAGATTATCAAAAGAGTTGCATTGTCTTCTACACAGCTTTGAATATATGACAATGTTTCAAGCAGCAAAAGCTGCAACCGGTGACGGGATGTTTCACATGTGTATATACACACATAGTGTTCTATTTGTGAGATATACATATGCATATAAAAAATGGTCTTGTTTTCTATAGGATCATTGTGTACTGTCTTTCTTTTAACAATTCAGTTGGAAAGTTTTCTTATGCTTCTTGTATGTATCTAACAATAAAAGAAATTGTTTATTTTCATTTCAATTAGCATATCAGATACCATAACCATATTTTTAACATTCACAAGCTTGCTAGGTAATGGTTTCACAAAGTAGGGATAAATGCCCAATCATTCCTCTTTTCCATTTTTTTAATCAATACATATTTTATGAAATAGCAATATAAGAGCCATGAATCTTCTATTTACAATCAAACATATCTCCACCACTAATAACCAAGAAAATATTCACATTATGAGTTTCTAATTATAGCTTCTAGAAAGAAAATATTTGAAAATCCTACAAGCATGGTCACGACAAAGCATAAATGTTCTAAACTCTCAACATCTAAATTACAGTTTATGAACATTAAACAACATGACATACAAGAAATACACACGAGAGAATGAGTCTTTATCCAAAATATGACACACAAATTTTCCTCTAGGCAGTAGCACTTTGAAACATCTAGCTATGTGAGATATGTTCACCTATCTTAGTTTGGGATATGTTAGCAAATCCACTTGTGAGAATGCTTTCGAGGAACATCCACACTTCTTTGAGGCTCACAAAATTCATAATATCAGTAACAATATTGTTTCAAATGGAATAAGTAGTGAGAACTAGAGAAACATGGAACTCCATGACTTCAATTTTGACCTCAAAAAACCATCCTAGGTACTATGAACTTTAGAGGTAGGATATTTCCATGTTGTGGAAAATCGTGTCCAAGATAATAAGAGTATATGATCTTTGAAATAAGAATTTTATTTTATATTCTCTCAAGAAGTTTTGTGTGGTGTTTTGAGGTTAATATCCGTGAGACCTCAACAAGAGACTTCAAATTGCATTTAACCAATGCCTTGACAAAGAAGCGAGTTTCTTCCCTTGTGTTTCCATCTAGGACATCTACCACATATGATTCTATGACTAATGTGTTTATCCTTCCATCAATGATTTCTTGGTGAAAAGTCTATGATAGAGGAATAATTCTCTAGGAACAAACAAAAAACATGCAGTTGTTGAATGAAACATGTAACATATTTCCATATTGTACATTGTGAACAGACAAGAGTGGTATTTGAAAAAAGAGATGGTAGCATTTCATTCTTCATTTTTCAACAGATTGTCATCTACCAAAACAAAAAATAAGTTTTTGTTGCAGGTGTGATACTAAGAGTACCTTTTCTATCATTTTGTTTCAGGCCTGCATTCTAGAAAACTTATTAGGGTTTCAAGCATGAAAAAATAGTTTTTTGATTTTTTCAAATCCAAGTTTATGCTTTCATCGGTTTGTTGATTTCATCAGTTAATGACACCCACCATATTTTTTCCCATTGCCAAGTTTTCAACATTGCGAAAGATAGGGTTTGTGAAAACTAATAAGTAGGCACATCCTATAAAATAAATGTCTATGAATCTGCACATAAAAGGAACATAAAAATTGAAATATATATCCTTCAAAATATTAAGAATGGCTCCAAGGATCACCATTGCATTGGAGCGTATTTTTAATTATCTTGAGCCTACACACTTTGGACACATTTAGGGAGATAGATAATACTTAGAGTATACTCAAAATAAAACATGTGTCTCAATTGCTAGGTTCAATTGTCTCAAGAGAGGAAGACCTACCATTTTTAAAGTGCTAGGTTCCCAACAAATACTTGGAGAATTAATCTTTCTACAATGAATCTTCTTGGATGTATTGGGAGTTGTGAATACTGTGAAATAGAGATCATAATTTCAAGGAGCCCATATAGCTTTGTCTTTGCAGTCAAGGATGAGCTAAAGAGATAGGTGGTGGTGTAGCTGATATAATAATAATATTCTTTCACGTCATCTCCTATGTCCACACACTTTCTTGATTCCAAATCAGTCAATGTGCTCCCCCACTAGTTGGAAAGGTGATATGATAAGTGTTTAATACCTACATCATGAAAATTATAAAAAAATGGATACTTAGAATTTAAACCAACCACATTGGTAATCATATTCTTGGTTTCAATCCTCAATCTAGGAAAATTAACACACTCGAGCAAAACAAAGAAGGATACATTATTTGTTGTAGCAAAAATCAAATGCATGATTTAAGTTTTGGAGCTTTAGTTCTCCCCCTTGCACCTTTGAAAAAAATGTTGCAAGCTATCATGGATAACATATTTCATTATTGTCATCACCAGAACAATGAAATTCACTATTTCTTGGATGGAAGATTAACATTTTCTAGGCACCCATTATGTGCCAAGGTTATTTATTTTTGTTTGGACAGTAGTATTTAGCTTGGATCTCATCACTTCCTTTATTCAATAAAGAACATTCAATTTCTTTAGTTCAATCTCACTTAGTAATTACTAAATGCTATAGGAAGAAAAGCCTTATTCCTTTGATTTTTCTTGACTATGACAAGTAGATTCAATACCTTGTTTTTTGATGAAGAATGCATCCACCAACTTCATCTTGAACAAGGATGAGAAAGCCATGTTACAAGGTCTTGACTGAATCGACAATTTGTTGCTAATCCTAGGTATTTTTTCTTCACTTGGGTGACTGTAAGCCATTCATAGGAACCCCTAAGATGTTGTTTCATAGATGAGACCTGAGATAACATTTGTTTGATATCCTTGGGGGGTTAAAACAAGGGATGGCATGCATAAATTTGCGCATAATTACCTATGATGTTGTCACATGCATTACTATAGCTATAAAATACAATTTTGAGGTTGACCTTCATTTATACCAAAGCCTCCTAGGAGGTTCTGAAAATGCTATTTTTACTAGTCTTACCCCTTGCTATGCACATACTTTTTTTACATAATAACCTGCTTATACATCATGCTTAGAATTCTTCAAAATTTTGGCTTAGAATTTTCTTTATGAATCCTTATTTCTTTTTGATGGCCTAAGCATGCCCAATAGTGCTCAGACAACCCAGAGAAAACCCAAGTGACCACCCTTGCAAACGTGGGGGTAACAGATGACATGCATTATTATGGTCCAAGTAAGACAATATATGTGATTCGTCTCCTATTATGAATATTTAAAATAGCCACGACTATAATGGGACTATGCGAAGTACTGATTTAAGCGAGGCTGTTGAGAGGGAGATTCACTTCCGCTTCTTGAAGGTCTTTCAGCTTATATGTCGATGGGACAAGCTTTTCAGAAATTTGATAAGGGACAACCCATAAATGTTGAAAATTTTTGTGCATTCCCTTACCATCATGTGGATGGTCCCATTTAAGAACTAAGTCACCTACTTCGAAACTTCTCTTGCCATATTTCTGCTTATCAAACCACCTTTTGACTATGTCTTGATGTTGGTGGAACCGATCTTTGGCTTTAAGCTGATATTCTTCAAGCTTCAGTAGGGTATCAAATCTTGATTGTAGGACTTGACTGCTAGAACCTCGATAGGCTTGGGCCAATCGCAAGGATGGGAGTAAAATATTCGGAGGGAGGATGGATTCCTTACCGTAGAATAAGGTGAACGGGGAAACTCCTAAGGCATTCTCTGGGGTGACTCTGTCTACCCATAAAGCATTTGGGAGGGGTGCATCCCAGCTTCTCTGATTTTCAATCACATATTTCTTAAGAATTCGAATGAGATTCCTATTGGTAGACTCAACTAATCCATTTCCTTGGGGATAGTAATTGTCCGAATAATGTAATTTAATTCCTTTCTCATAAGAAAATTCATTTATCTTCAAAGATGAAAAGTAAGTTGCATTATCAAAGACTAGGGAAATTGCAACCCCAAACCTGGTTATGATGTTTTCCTCTAGGAATCTGATAACTACATCTTCATTTATTTTGTGTAGCGGAGCAGCTTCTTCCCATCTTGTAAAATAATCCATTGTTGTTAGAATGTACCAATGCTGCAACAAAGAGTTCGGGTTTATCTCACCAATAATATCTATGCCCCCACTACTCGAATAGTTTAGATATGATGACTGGCTACAGAGGTCCTGTTGCTTTTGGAAATTTCCCGGCACTTCTTTGACATACATCACAATTCTGGGCATAAGCATGAGCATCTCTGAATAAGGTGGGTCAATAATACCTATATTTGAGAATTTTTTTTGCTGTGGTATCTCCAGAATAATGTCCCCCAGTAGGGTCGTCATGCAATTCCTTAACAATGCTATCAACATCTTCTTTCTCTATAAATCTAAGGAAAATCCCATCATAATTTATTCCAAAGAGTATCCCATCAATGATTTGATAGGATGTTGATTTGAGACGTAGTTCCCTTCTTTGCTTAGAACTTTAGTGTTATGGCAAATATCCTTGCTCCAAATAATGCAGTAGGTCTCTATACCAAGATTCAGGAGCTATGAAAATAGGACATACGTCAACCATATTCAGTTCCGCTTCATTTTCCCAATTCAACTCTTCATCAACTGGATGCTCGGTGATTAATTTACATAACCCTTGACCCTTGATTATGGTTGCGGGTTTGAATTCTAAATCATATTCTTGAAGAGCGGTGACCTAGTTTCCTCTCCGTTCCCCCAATTCTTTCTGAACGAACATAGATCTGACGGCGGGGTGGGGAACTATGACTTTAGTTCTAGTTTTTAGGATATATGGCATGAACTGCTTTACCAATTTAAATATGACATATGCTTTCTTGTCTACAACAGGGTAGTTCAGTTCAGTGCCCTGCAGACCAGTGCTCATAAAGGAAATTGAGTATTCGTCTCCTGATTCTACTTCCTGCGTGAGCACAGCTGCGAGAGAGTCATCCGAAGCAAAGGTGTACATAATGAAATCCTTATCGAAGTATGGACTCCTTAAAGAAGGTGCATTAGCTATGGCTTCTTTGATTTCTTTAAAAGCCACTTTCTCCAAGTCAGTCCACTTTAACTATACACTTTGATTTATCATCTCCTGCAAAGGTTTAATGGTTTGAGTGAAATCTGGAATGAACCTTCAAACAAAATTAATGGTGCCCATAAATGATTGCATAGATTTTTTGTTGTGGGGCATGGGAATCTTGTTGATAGATTGAACTCTCTCTTGATCTATTGAGATTCCCTTTTTTGAAATGATATGACCCAAAAGTTTGCCTTCAAGAACAACAAAAGCACTTTTCTTGGGATTTAGAGAAATACCATATTTCCTGCAACGATAAAAAATCTGCTTCAGGTGGAAAACATGATCTTATCTCTTCTTTGAGAAAACTGTCACATCATCTAGATATAATACAACACAGTGACCTCCTAATACTCAAAAGGCGATGTCCATTGCTCGCTGGAAAGTAGCTCTTGCGTTTATCAAGCCGAAAGTCATCCTGCGATATGCAAAGGTTCCCCACTTTGTGCGAAAAGTGGTTTTGAGTTGGTCTTTGTCTGCTACTAGCACTTGATTGTACCCAGAAAAACCTTCTAGTAGAGAGAACAACTCTGTTCCTAACACCATCTGTAAAATTTGCTCCATTTGGGGCACAAAATTGTTGATGTATTTGTAACTTCGGAACATATTCTTCTATGTATTACATTTGTACTTTATTGTATATCCATTAGAGATGTTTCATTCCTCTATTTGGAAGTGTCGTCATTTGCATTTCGAAGTGTCGTCATTTGTATTTCCAAGTGTCGTCATTTGTATTGATGGGTTATTAGACCACTAGTGAGGGGTCGGCCCTGATTAGGTCATGTGGTTGGGTTATTAGACTTGAGTAGCAAGTCATCCCCAGTGAATTAATTGCCAGTTCAAGTCAAGTATAAATAAGAGGGGTGTGTCCCTCATTCTATTCATTCACTCACTTCTCAAGCTCGCATAGCTAAGAGAGAAAGTGGCACACTTATGGAGGAGGAGGAGCATCTGCTAGAGACATCTTATTGGGTTTGATCCTTGTGATCGTGTATTGGGGCTTATCTTATCTCTGAGGAAGTTGCAGAGTTTTTCACCTTCTTGGTTTTCCCCGGTGAAACTCTGTGTCTTTTGTGTGCTTGCATTGTTGTGTTTATGATTGATATGATGTACATGTTATTCTCTTAGTGATCCTGAATGATAATAGAATGAAATTATCGAAAAATTTACATGGTATCAGAGCCGATCTAAGAAGAAGGAATTGTGCAGCTGCAGAAGCTAGGGCTTCTTAATATTTGGGTTTCTCTCCACATATCATCAAAGGCAGGAGGCTAGATTGACTCTCCTAGCAAGGGCGCATCTTTCTGTCGAGACATAATTCAATTCTTAGCATTTTTAGTTTTTGACTTAAAAATTAGCGTTTCCACAAAAAGTGGAATTTATGAAATCTGAGACCATGGCTGGAAGCTCCTTGAAAAAATCGAAGTTTAGAGCTTTGGATCGAACTTTTTGGTTGGGTGAAGCTTCGGGAAATTCAAACCCTAGTTTGGGGTCCTGTTTAGTGAAGCCGAAAATTAGGGTTTCTGCAAAAGTTGGAATTTCTGAAATCTGAGACCATGGCTGGAAACTCCTCTGAAAAATGACCAAGATCGAACCTTTTGGATGGGTGAAGCTCCGGGAAAATCAAACCCTAATTCATGGTCCTCCCTAGTGAATTCGGAAGATTGAAAAGCAAATTTGAGGGGTGAAACTTTGCAGTTTTCAAATTCTGAGTATACCAACTTGATCAGCTCATCAAGGTGCATCTTTCTATCCTTTCAAAAGTTTGAAATTCAAAGTTTGAATTTTTAGGGTTTCTCTGACAAACCCTAATCGAGCACCAGATCCAGTTTTCAGCAAATCAAGTGGTAAGACCTAAATATTTTCTATTTCCATTTGAAGTACTCTTTAAAGATGTCTAACCACACCAAGATTGAGGATAAGCTTGAAAGGGGCTGATAATCTCCGAGCATGGAAGTATAGGATTGGGTTAATCCTAGAAGAGAATGATTTGAATACGTACATAAAAGAAGAGGTTCTAGTTCCAGAGGGAGATGACGCTAAGGACTTACACAAGAAGGACTTAGTCAAGGAAAAGAGAATCATTGTTGATTCTATTAAGGACCATCTCATACTCCATTTGTATTCCCTAAAGACACCTAAGGAGATGTTTGAATCTTTGACTAAGTTGTTCAAAACAAAGAACATAAATCGGAAGATGACTCTGCGGAACCAATTGAAAGGGGTAAAGATCCAGAATGGAGAGACCATCCAATCCTATTTTCAAAGGTCTCTCAAATCAAGGAACAAATTGAAGCTGTGGATGAAGTGGTGGAGAATGGAGAAATTGTCATGGCCACATTGAATGGCCTACCTAGGTCACGGGACTCCTTCATCCAAGGAATCTGTGCAAGAAAGAAATTGATCTCTTTTAGGAGGTTGTGAGAAGAATGCTCATAGGAAGAAGCTCGGATTATAGATCGAGAAGAAAAGATGGGGAATGAAGATCAAGCTCTCATAGAACATACCAAGGAGAGGACACTTTTCCTTAGATTGTCCTAAGAAAAAAATGAACAACAATAACTACTACTACAAGCAATCTGACAGGTATGACTTACAGGTATGTTTTGAAATTTGTTCATGATTAAGTTTATAATATGATTGTCTTCATGTTATTGAGTTTAGTAACAATCTTGTTTAATTTTAGACTTGTCTTATCACCCTAGTAAAAGTATGAATGCATGATAGAAGACATTCATTGATTAGGGTTATGACACTTATGATTGTACTAATGCACTGTGGTGTTGTATCAGGATAATGTTATCTACTAACATGAAGGTACAAATCAAGTCCTAGATCAAGACCATAGTGACATGAAGTCAAAGACTCATCCATAGTCATGGATCACATAGAGGTATGTATAATTTGGTTCTACACTGGTTAACTTATGAGTTATGCAGGTCATTGAAGAGAACAAGAAAACATTGCTAGACATAACTAGCGAATATGATGACCAGGTATGTTTTTCCTATATCAAGTTAGAATCCTACCCTATGTAAGGATATTATACTTTTATATGATTGATAATGATTACTCATGAAGTTACAAGTTTGAGTAATCTATGGTTTATGCATATTATGTTTCTTACCTTGATTGATGATATGACTAACCAGAAGAGTTCTATGGTCAAATATGAATATGCATGTGTAAGAGAAGTCTTCCCCGAAACTTTGAATGCTAATGCTTATTATCTATGTTTGAAATGATCATGACTATACACGTTTAAGATTTTTTTTTTTGATAGTATTAAGATTATACTAATGAATGTATGATTATGTATGAGATATTGAGGGTGACACAATGATGATATTAGTAAGCATGCATAGTGATCGAGGATGGATATAAGTTCAAGGATAGGTAATCTAGGAAGCAAAGATCAAGAGGGAGCACACTCCAGTAGTTCCTGCAAGGAAGCAAAGATTGAGAGGGATTCCACCCAACAAACAAACAAAGATAAGTATTTGAATTGTCATTTCTTGTATATTTGATTGTTTAACTAATACTATTCAATGATGTATATGCTTATGTTCCTAGACTTAGGTTGTGTATCATGCATATTAGAATAATTGCATTAATGAACAGTATACCACTAATATGCATGTAATGGGTAAGTGGCATATGGCACTGTACAACATTCCATTGCTACTTATATAGAATGAAACCTATTTGCTGACATGTTGGGAGTTGTGCACACTCTTAACAATGTTTTGGTAGAGATTGGAAGGCATCTAGAAAGTTACGTGATATGGATAAATGTTGTTTTGAAGCATTGGCTATTAATTGCATGACTGTATGACTTATTTCTTTATGTGTAAGAATTTTTTTTGAAAACTATGAGATGTTTCTAATCATGCAATTTAACTTATCTTGTAGGATACCATCACCTACAAAAGAAGGACCACAACATTTACTCCAGCAACAAAGCTATCTATTGAAGAATCTGAAGTTCCCAGGATTCGAGATGAAGTAATGATCGAAGAGTACCAGTTGATCATGAAGAATAATGTTTGGGATGTGGTCCCAATACCAGAAGAGAAGTTTGTTGTGACTTCCAAGTGGATTTATAAGATAAAGCATGCTGCAGATGGTAGCATAGAGAAATACAAGGTGAGGTTTGTAGCTCATGGCTTCTCCCAGAAAGAGGGAATAGAATATGAAGAGACTTTCGGTCCTGTATCCAGATACACTTCCATCAGAACAATACTTGCTCTGGTTGCAGTGATGAAGTGGAAGATACACCAAATGGATGTCAAGACAACTTTCTTGAATGGTGTAGTCGAAGAGGAAGTGTATGTGGAGCAACCACTTGGTTTTGAGACACATGACAGGGAGTCATATGTGTGCCGATTGAAGAAATCCTTGTATGGCTTGAAGCAAGCTCCCAGGACTTAGTATGGTAGGATGGATAGTTTCCTATCCTGTTTGGGCTTTACCAAAACTAAAGGAGATTCCAACCTTTACTACAAGGTTGAGGAAGGCAATTCTATGATACTACTTTTGTATGTGGATGACCTGTTTGTTACAGGTGAGGATAGTTTGATTGCCGATACAAAGAGGAAGATTGCTGCCAAGTTCAAGATGAAGGAATTGGATATGATGCACTACTTTATAACCATGGAGGTGTGGCAGAGTGCAGATGGAATCTTCCTTGGACAAGGGAAGTATGCAGTAGAGATCCTAAAGAGGTTCGGGATGATGGACTGCAAGGCCATGGCCACACCTATGGCATCGAACCTGAAGCTTCTGTGTGATGCTTCATCTGAGCCGGTTGATGTCACGATGTATCGTCAGATGATTGGATCCTTGATGTACTTGACGAATACGAGACCAGATATTTGCTTTGCGGTGAACACATTGAGCTAGTTCCTGACGGATCCCAGAGGTGTTCACCTGGTTGCTGCAAAGCATATTCTGAGGTACCTGAAGGGTATGGTTTATTATGGGCTCAAGTATGACACAAATCAAAAGTTTAACCTGGAGGGTTATGTTGATTCAGATTGGGCAGGAAGTGCTATAGATAGGAAGAGCACTTATGGGTGTTGCTTCAGTATGGGATCAGGTGTGATCTCTTGGTTTAGTAGGAAGCAGTCCAATGTAGCACTGGGTACAGTCGAAGCAGAGTATGTTGCAGCTTGTTCAGCTAGTTGTGAGGAAATATGGCTCCGGAAGATACTATCTGAGCTATTTGATCTCTCATTGGATGCTACTGGTATCTTTTGTGACAACCATAGTTGTGTGAAGTTTTCTGAGAATCCGGTGTTCCACGAAAGGTCGAAGAATATTGAGATCAAATATAACTATATCAGGGATATGGTGCAGAGAGGAGCAGTGAAACTCCTTTATGTTGCAATGGATGAGCAGGTTGCTGATGTGTTGACGAAACCACTAGCTAGAGTGAAGTTTGAGTACTTCAGAGAGAGGCTTGGTGTTCTTCAGATTGAGGATACTTCGAGGAAGAAGTGATGGGACACATTTGTAGGGGCCTTCCAAGCATGGTGAGAGGAGGATCCTTCACATGGCTGTGGATATAAGCGGTGTGTATTGAGAATCAGGACGATGCTCTAGTTACTGCTTTGCATATGCATCAAGTGGATGCTTTGATTAGTTGGATCATGTATTTGTATAAGCATCAGTTGGATGCTTTGATCAGTTGGATCATGTATTTGTATATGCATCATGTTGGATGCTTGGTATGATCAGGTGGATCATGTATTAGGTAGATACTTGGTATGCATCAGGTGGATGCATTGTATGATTAGGATGATCATGGATGACGAGCTTTAGGATGTTGCTCTAGATGATATGCATCAAGACGATGCAAGGACGATGATCAGGATGATCATGGATGATGAGTATCAAGACGATGCAGTGATGATGATCATGTACATCATGATGATGTATGATGAGTATCAGGTTGATACTTATTGGTCGTGGATAGGTTGTGTAGGTAGCATAGAAAATATCCTCAAGATCTAGATAGGTAGAGCGGTGTGCTCGTAACAGCCTGGGATATAGAGATTTGGAAAGGTTGAGCAGTAAGCTTGTAAATAAGTCTTGGGATGCTCTTTCGAGGTTTTGCTACTAGAGGCATGTAATCAGCCCTAGAGATCCGAGAGGTTGAGCAGTAAGCTCGTAATTAGTCCTAGGATTCTCTTTAGAGTACTTGCAGGATGCAAGACACTCTTTAAACGTTTTTCCTAACCACATATAATCAGCCCTAGAGATCCGAGAGGTTGAGCAGTAAGCTCGTAATCAGTCCTGGGATGCTCTTTAGAGTACTTGCAGGATGCAATATGCTGTTTAAAGGTTTTGTGGTGTGTGGGGTCACATATAATCAGTCTTGGAGATCCAATAGGTTGAGCAGTAAGCTCGTAATCAGTCCTGGGATGCTCTTTAGAGTTCTTGCAGGATGCAAGACACTCTTTTAAGGTTTTGTGGTAGTCAACATGTAAAATATCCTATAGTTTGAGCTAGGTTTTGTTGACGCACGTAATAAGTCCTGGGATCCAAAGTATGGCCAGTGATGATGAAGACCTACAGGTGGTGGGCTTACATCCAGCATGAAAAAGGGTTGGCTCTGTAGAACTTCCTATGATGAGCAGATTTCAGAGATAGCCCAGTAATCGAGATGTCAAGTATAGCAGTAGTGATGATGATGCTCCATGATCCAGTGATGTTGATCCATCTCCATAATTGAAGACTTGTGCCAATATGTATTCATGACCTGTGACGAAAAGAATACCTTCCTAGTTAAGAGGGAGTGTTGATGTATTTGTAACTTCGAAACATATTCTTCTATGTATTGCATTTGTACTTTATTGTATATCCATTAGAAATGTTTCATTCCTCTATTTGGAAGTGTCGTCATTTGTATTTGTAAGTGTCATCATTTGTATTGATGGGTTATTAGACCACCAGTGAGGGGTCAGCCCTGATTAGGTCATGTGGTTGGGTTATTAGACTTGAGTAGCAAGTCGGCTCTAGTGAATTAGTTGGTAGGTCAAGTCAAGTATAAGTAAGAGGGGTGTGTTCCTCATTCTATTCATTCACTCACTTCTCAAGCTCGCATAGCTAAGAGAGAAAGTGGTGCACTTGTGGAGGAGGAGGAGCATCTGCTAGAGACATCTTATTGGGTTTGATCCTTGTGATCTTGTATTGGGGCTTATCTTATCTCTGAGGAAGTTGCGGGGTTTTTCACCTTCTTGGTTTTCTCGGTGAAACTATGTGTCTCTTGTGTGCTTGCATTGTTGTGTTTATGATTGATATGTTGTACATGTTATTCTCTTAGTGATACTGAATGATAATAGAATGAAATTATCAAAAAATTAACAAGGATAGTTGTCTTTATGAGAAGCTTTATTCAAGTTCTGGAAATCCACACATAATCTGATTTCTCCCGATTTCTTCCGATCGGGGACTAGATTAGCAACCCATTCTGGATGTCGGACTTTAAAAATAGTCTTTGCGTCTAACAATTTCTTCAAATCCTTTTGAATTAGAGGCTCAAGAGTCAAATGCATTCTTTTTAATTGCTGTTGAAATGGCTTAACACCTACCTTCATTGGTATTATGTGTTGAATAATGCGAGTATCATATGTCTTTAGATCTTCATAAGTCCATGCAAAGACATCCTTATATTGCTGAAAAAGTTTGATGAACTTATCTCTCTCGCCCGACGAACAACATTTACCGAGATTAACATATTTTGGTTTAGCCTCTGTACCCAGATTTACTAATTCATGCTGCATTGAAGAGTTGTGAGTTTTAGCATTCACTGGTCTCTTGAACTTGTTCTGCAGATCGAACAAACTTTCAAGAGATCTCACTCCCTTGGGCATGAAGTTTACTTTGACTACATCTTTGCTTTGGAGATCTGAATCATGCTCCTCTTCGTCTATTATGGCTTCTTGCAAGACATCCTCATTTGTTAAGAAGCAGATGATCTGATCATCATCATCAAATACTCTGAGATTTGTAATGTTATCCAGAACAGATGGCCTGAAAATCAATTCAATAGAACATTTGTTATTAGTAGGCACTAATCTGGAAGTAGCAGTAGCTAACAAATTAGCTGCAGCATTCTTTAATGTAGAAATGGAGTTAATGTTGAAAGCATCAAAACATGAAATCAAATTCCAAACCCTAGACTGATAACCCTTTAAGTGTAGCGAAAGGAAGTGAATTGTATCTCTCACCTGCCTTACAACTATCTCTGAATCACCAAGGACTTTCAAATATTTAACATTTAAACTAATAGGTTTCTTTAAACCATGGACCAAAGCTTCGCATTCAGCAATGTTATTCATACATTCAAATTCTAGTCTAATTGGAATCGCGAACTTGGGAAACACTTTTGTGACAAACGGAGTGAAAAAAATGGAGCATGGGTGGATGATCATGCGAAAATAAGTCAACCTCAAACTCTAGGCCAAGAGTTTTGAGATTTCAAACTCTCACCCGAGAGTTTAAAAAAACTCTAGGCCGAGAGTTTAAAAAAACTCTAGGCCGAGAGTTTAAAAAAACTCTAGGCCGAGAGTTTAAAAAAACTCTAGGCCGAGAGTTTAAAAAAACTCTAGGCCGAGAGTTTGAACCAATCATTGCGCTGTATTTTTAAAAAACCTCTCGGATGAGAGTTTGAACTAAACTTTCAGTTGAGAGTTTCGAAGATAATTTTTCACCCGAGAGTTTATGGTCAACAAACCTGCGAAAATATATGGCATCTTTCCGGAACCTACAACTTCAGCAACCCCAAACCCCTGCAAATTCTAAATATTATTTGTCGGACTTGGTAGCAATGGATTCATCTCCGAATCTAGTTTCCAATGATATAATAATTATTTCATTTTGTCTTGAATTTCTATTTATTAATATTTTTTTTCTAAACCTTATCCCTTAAGAATTTTATTACTTTGAAAATCACCCGAAATGAAAATTCAATATCATAACAAAGACAACACAAAAAAATTTGATATTTCACAGAGATCGTAATTGGCTCGTCCTCTTCAAAAGGGTACTTTTATTTTTTCCAATAAGAGTCACATTTGAAAGAAAATGTGAAGAAAACAACATGTGTCGATAATGCACCATTTTTTGAACATACGTTGTTTCGATAAATAATAAAAAATAGTTCCCAAGTCTTAAAAAACTCAAAATATAGTCCAGGATCTAGTGTAGTGTGTGTATATTATGAGCCTACAATTGTTTTCCCTAAAATGAATAACCATATATCAAAAAATCGTCGTCAACATAGGTCACTCATTATCCATACCTAAAATTTTCAAGTATATGCCGTCTGTTGACAACAAATTTGTCCCACGATATGTCCATAAAAAAAATTAAAAAAAATATGAGTAGAAAGCTAATTCAATTCTCTAAAAACTTTGTGTTTAATTCAAGTTGAAATTCTTGAGGGAGATATGGGTTTGAAGAGGTTGAAGTTGAAAAACATAAAATTTAGCAGTTTTGTTTGTAAAAAACAAGCCAAAATTGTTTCCCAACTTCATGTTTTCACCCGTCTACAAGATAAAAAAATGCTTGTTGGCTTCAGGATCAATTAGAACACAACCAGCTCCGGATCCTTCCTGAGTTTTGGAACCCTCAAAGTATAAAACCAAAAAAACATTTACTTCTTTAACTAAGTTAGTATCGCTACCGCATACATCAGTAACTAATCCTACTATGTTACAATCAATATCATCAGCCCGAGAAAAATGAAGGAGATCGGACTGTTCATCTGAAACATGGATAAATTCTTCTAATTGATAATTAGATGGATCAATCTGTAAGAAATAATTTCCCAAAACTGAAGATGAGAAAGATACAACTTCATTCTTTTCCTCTAATTGAGTTACATTTTGTTTGATGTGGGGTTCTCTCAGTATTTTAATCTGATTTTTTCTATTTTGATAAGCAAACCATACTTGAGACCTATCTGTTGCAAAATAACCATTTAGTTTCGTAGACCAGTCCCTACTCAATATCAAACCGTAAGCCTTAGGAATATCAACTACCATTATATAAACGAATTGGCAAACTCTAGGATCTGCTGACAACCTAATAAGCACATCTTTCATTTCCCCAATGACTTTAACAACAGTTCTATCTAATTGTATAATCTGAGATGGGGACGGGATCGGCTTCCCATTAATATTTTTTCAAATTGATAGTGGCATGAAATTCGAAGAAGCTCAAGAATCTGCCAAACAGTTATGCACATTATGATTTAAAATTTTGAAAATTAAAAGAAAAGGAAAAGTCTGCGATCTAGATTTCTCGCCAATGCTAGCCTCGTTTATCTCGGGGTTTTCCTTAGTGTTTTCTACCGAAGTAATAGCTTGTGGGTAAAATGCTTCCAACAACTTCTTTCTTTGATGGGGCAAACTACACATATCAAATATAGAGACATTCGATTTGGCCTTCTTAATGTCTTCGATTATATCATATCCCATGTCACATTCTTTTGAGACTTTAGGTTGATTTTCTGTTTTGTTCAACGTGACCTTTGGTTGTTTAGCTGTTTTTGTGTTTGGTTCTTTTGTCACTGTTGAGTTTTCCTTAGGTTGCGATAAAATGACAGTTATGTTTCTTTTGGGTATTTCCTTTGCAACCTTGGCTTTAGGTGCATCAATAGTTTGAACGAGCACTGGGCCTTTACTTCTAGTGGTCACATTAATTGATGTGGTTTGAAATTCATAAGCTAGATCTTCGAAAGAAGGTTCTTGCGCGGGTTCCCAATCCCATAAGACCATTGTTCTGTTAGGAGCGGGTTCTTCCTTCTAAAAAATCTTCTCTTCCTGAGGATCTTTCTTATCTGTTATCTCTGCATCTAGCATTGGGTTCATCACTAGGCTCATCGAATTTATCCATTGTGGGAAACTTTTTTCTCAGTGCTGCTCTTGATGGAAGGTACATAAATGATCCATTCCCACCTCATTTAAATTTAGCACAGTAGGATTGTTTACAGGCGGAAGGGGTTGTCCACCCTCGTCTCTTTTCTTATAGAAAGGTTTGAATGGTTTCCTGGAAGTGCTAGTTGTCTTATCTTTCTCTAGATCGATAATTTTATTAGAAAGCTTTTGCATAATTTTGACCATATCTTGCATGTCTGTTGATGGTTCCTCTTTATTTTTGGTTAACAAAAAGGGCTTCTTAACAGCTGCTTGTTTTGTTTCTAGATCCAGAGCATGCTTAGCAATGATGTCCGCTTCTTCTTCTACCTTCTTTTCTTCTTCAAATTTTTCTTTCAAGGTAGTTTTCTTTGTTCTTTTAACAAACATTGCTATGGGAGGATCAAGAGATGTTGTATAATATTCAACTAAATATTCTTCAGCGGGTTTCGTTGCATCACTTAAATTATTCAACAATGTAGTGAATCTTTGATTAAATTCTTGAACGTTCTCTTTCTTCTCCATTCTCATGGACAATAATTCTTTCATGAGCATAGTAACTCTTTTCTGATTTCCATACTTTTTTAAAAAGCATTTCTCAAAATCTTCCCAATTCAATATTGAACTAGCTTGTAAACTAAAATTCTAGGAAGATACCTTGGGTTCAAAAGTGTAAGGAAACAGTCCGCAGACTACATCTTCGTGTTGCACATTTAGAAGGCTTAAAGCTAAATAGAAACTCTTAAGGTGATATTCAGCTAAAATGCCTTTCCCGGGATCGTACTTGGGAATTTTTTTTTTGGATTCTTAGGTAAATCATGGAATGGCCCAGCTAAATTTAGTGCTCCTCTCGCTCTCCATGCTGGTACAACCATGGATCTACGTGGAGAATTTGGCGGAGAATCACATGGAGTATGAGGTGGAGAATTATGTGGAGTATGTGGTTCCTCTAGATCTAGAGGATTTTCAAGTCCAATTTCTCCAAGAGGTTCTGTGATTTCTTCCAAAGATAGATCTACCAACTCTTCAAAGTTCTGATTGAGAACTGAATCCCTCATGTACTGTGTTTCTCTTCTAGGGGCTCTCCTTCTGGGGAGTAGGGGAATCATGTTCAAACCACCAAGCTACCTAACATACATATGAGTGTGTCTTCTTAAATTCGCTACTTCAGCAAAAGGAATAGCATAGAGTGTTTCTTGTTGTTCGATCTCAGAATTGGTATCTTCTTTATTTATTAATTCTAGATCTAAATTGTCCACGATAGCTGTTTCAAGCATGTCTTCAGTGGGATTTCTTCTAACAAAAGGATCTCCTCTGCCATCCATGCACTGGTGGCCATCCTTCTAGAGTTAAAAACTATTGATGCCACAAAGATCGTAGCATCAATCAGACAGGGATTCTCCCCGGTAAGTAAGCCCAATTAGATCGCTCACCGTCTGGTGTACGGAATCTGTCCGGTTAACGGCCCAGCTACTGTGTAAGATTTGAAGATTTGTTCTCTTTTCACTGGTTGTGGCCCGATCCACCGTTTATGTATTTTATTTTAAAGATGAGATGCAAGTGTTGTAACCTAAATGCATGCAGTTAAACAAATATGATCTAAAACGATTTAAGCAAATTTAATCTATCCTTATAAGGAGAAAATTTAAAGAATGAGTAATAAACTGGAAATGCAACTAAGAATTTCACAGATAGCTGTTAAATTAAATAGAAGCATTCACAACAGAAAATGAAATATTATCAAAGATAACTTTGATAGAGATAAACATTCTATTACCCATTTTACACAGGAATTTTGCATAGGAAAGTGAAAGCATTCATAATAGATAAATATTTCAGATTAGTTAAGAACGATCTCACAGCCAATGTATGAATAATGCAGAAACAATAACCATCCTCTTGCTATCCTAAAAGACGGAATCCAAGTTGGCAACTTGGCCTTGCTTTGAAGGAGTGTATGGGGTAAGTGCTAGCTCTTTAGTTGCGATAACCCCTTCATTATCTATCCCTGGTTGGTTTATTGTTGATAGATCTATGTCCATGGGTTGTGAACCGGACATGCCTTGTTCCGCAGCTCTCTTAGACTCTTCTTCTTCTTCTCTTGCTCGCTTCTCTTCTAACTCAACTAGCTCTATTGCTTCCTTATCTGCTCTCTTCTTTTTCTCCCATAACTTTTCGGCTTCCTCTTGGTCCAATCTGGGAGCTTCTTCTCGCTAGATCCTCTCCTCTTCATCTCTTCGATCTTTTGCTTCTTGCTCATATTGAGCTCTAGCAACTTCTGCATCTTGCTGCTACTTGACTTCTTGCTTTCTTTTGAGACTTTCTTATTCCTCTTTGACTCCTCTGATTGTGATGTTGCTGCCTCCCGTTCCTTTTGAATCAAACCCATAGGTCTAGGGCTGTAACTTGCTCCGCTTTTAGTATGGTAACATTTTCCCAACTCAGTTGAGTTCCTGGCACTTCAAAAAAATTCTTCATCCTTGTCCCAAAGATGTGTGTACTCAAAAGAAGTTCTAACATTGTTACAATGATCAGCAACTCTACCATTAGGATCATGCATTCTAAATAAATTTTTGTCGAAATGAAAAACTTCTAAGTCTTGAGAAAAGTTTTCACCATCTTTTTCCTTCTGGAGACTATATGCACCGATGGTGAAGGGCATCGGTGGGTACATACCTTTCTTCCTATGACAGAGAATCTTCCTGACCCCACTGACGAAGAGCTACCTTATAGCTTCTTTGTGTACTACAAAATCTGTGACATACCGGGGAAACAAAAAGGGTGGTTGAGATACTCCACTCATTCGGATATAGGTGCCCTCGAGGGAGAAGTAATAGTCCCCAAACTCTTCTATGATGGGCATGGCATTTTCAGACAAACAATTTGGTTGTTCTTTAAAAATGAGCTGATACAAGGGCACGATGAGCTTTTAGCGAATCTGTTTGTAGTGATTTGTGTATTTGGTTACCCATGTAAGTTGATAAGCTACAAAGAGAGGGGACTCCTTTCTGCTCCAAACGCAACCCAAATTAGGAAAAGGGTGCTAATTGCTTAATAAGCAATCTATCAAATATGAAGACATGAAGAAATCAAATTTCTTCTGGGTCAACCCTCCTTGGGCAATAGTTAAGTGTGAAACCATGCTATCTAAGATTACATCAGCCCAATTGAAGATTGTTCCAGACGTGGCTACATGAACCATCACCGACACCCAGCCAAGCTTGAAGGCGTTTCCATTTGGCATGTCGAAAATTCGACTTAGCATCAAGGCAATAAGTCTATAAGGAGTCCTCAGAAGCACACTTTCATACTTTCCGTTGGTTCTTTGCCGGATTTGCCATTCAATTATTAGCATTTTCCTAGCGGACTCCATAGGGTCTATTGTTTGCTTTGCTAACCACTCATTGTTCAGCCAAGCCCTTTCCTGGGGTAGCCTGTAAGTCACCATGATATGCTCTGGAACGAAGGACACAAGACTCATCCCGGTGTTATCATTAATGAATCTTGTATCAGTCTTAACATGAGGAATTATCCAGCCAATAACTTCTGAGCATGGAAATAGCTCAGGACGAGTTGTTTCCTTGTCAAGGCCAGACTTCTTGATGTTCAAGTAGACCATGGTTTCTTCTAGGGATGCTTCGGGGTACTTCTGATCCCTGATAAACCTATATAACTCACCCCATTGAAATTCCGAGGAAACGGCTCCTGTGGCTACTCCGGTGACAGCTTGTGTATCGCTAAACATGGTTTTGAGCGAGGTATCCAACAAAATTTCCACGTCTGAATCTGACTCGGAGAGCTTAGCCTTCTTTCTGGCATATCTATGGTGCATGTCAAGCTGCCATGGTGAGGAAAGCATAAATGAGGAGTTGACAAATTCATGAGCAACCATGGTTAGCAAATCAACACATCATTCAAATTCACGGTGCTAAGCAGAAATTGAGTATATACGAGTCTTGGCTTTCAATTTAAAACAATCTTTTAGAGACAACGGTACGAGGAGGAGCATTTAAACAAAACATCCATGCAATGACTCAAAAATGCAATTAAACAATACCGAACACTGCTAGCTAGTCTTTGACAATATCTTATGATAAATTCAATTATTCCACTGGCACTAGTTCCTTGGAAAAATTAATCATGCAAAGCGTTGCTATTGTGGGATAAGGAACTTTCTCGAAACACTAATTGGATTTTTAGAGGTTCAACTTTTAGCAATAAAATGAAAGGCGGGAGGAAGCTTTTTCATAACATTGAAAAAATAACGACTGACAGGCCATATTGCATGTGCGCAGAACGCGGTTCTTTTGAGTCGTGATTCGACGGGAATAAATAAAAAAAACTTTGTGCTCTATCATCTTTATGGGAGGTCTCCCTAATAGGAAAAGAAGTTCTCTTAAATCACACGAAAACAGGAGGGATTCAAGTGCTATAACGACATGGGTTTGGCCTCGAGGACCATCAACAAAACAACTTGAAGGAAGAAAATTTGAGCTTTTAACGGAATTTCCTTCCAAACCAAAAACAAAGGGGAGGGATCGAGGACCTACCTGTCTTAACCCGAAAGGCTCCCTACGGTTGATGCACGTAAGCACAAGATCAATGTCAGTTCGAGCTCCCAATGTAAAGCAACAATGCTTAAATCAGTCTTGGTAACAATGGAATGTAAAACCCCATTCTATGTATATATAGCATGAGCAATTAATTCCCATGGGGTGGCTAGTTGGACGTTTAATGGGCATGGGGCTCAACGTGGAAAGTAATAACTCCGCACGGGCCGCAATTAAAACCCCTACCGACTTAACTTTTGCGTTTACCAAAAATCTAGGCTGCGCCGCTTGCGGCTATTCAAGTGGTATATCCTATACAATGGGCAGCGATCTTAAGGGTAACTTCCGTGATAAAAAACAATGATGGGGAATTGAATGAGGGTCAGCGAATTTAAGTTGAAACTCAATGCAACAATCAACAGAATTAGTCTTAGAATTTGCAACCAAGAAGCGCGACTGAGAAAACGAAGATAAGACCAAAGAATGGCGCAAAAGAATGGCGGCGTCGCTAAGGCTAAGAACTGCGCAACGGTCGGAGCATTTAGCTTTAAGATCCGCGAGCGATTGGCGCAAAGTTAACATTTAGAACCTGGCGCAACCATCGGTCGAGTTAATATTAAGAACTACGCAACGACGACCGTTATAGAGTTAAGAAGTGTGACCAGCTTTGGAAAAAACAATGATCGCCTTTGGTCGGCAAAGTTAAGACCAAATGATGCGGAACGACCGACCAAAATAAGGTTAAAATTTGCGCAACTGTCGCAAATTTTGTCATCAAGAATTGCACAACGACAGCGCTTTTACCATCAAAATTTGCGACCACTGCCTAAAAATGAATTTTGCCTTAGCAGAAAAAATCATAAATTTGCTGAAGAAGGATGAAGACTTGCAAAGTTTAAACAAAACAGGCTTCAAAATACCAAAGGACTTCTTCAAAAAGTAGAAGGAGGGGTCCCTAATATTTACAATTTTTTTTTGGGGGGGGATGTTGCAGCAACAACAACCCAACAACATGAAGAACTCGAGTATTCCAAATAACACTAGTATCATATGTAATGCAAGTAAGCCATTTTTTGTGTGTATGGGTTCTTATACAAAATGAGTTGCTAATATTAACCTTGACAAGATGATTACAAATGAATAATGAAAACAAGGTTGATCCACTAGTCAAATCAATGTATTAATTATATTCCATCATTTCAATCGTAACAACTAACTTATATCGTGTCCTCTTCATGTGTTTACCACATCTCCTAAGCTTATCCCATACTCTTCTATTACTCTTCTTCCTAGTAATCCATCTTCCACAATACTTACTTAAAAACAAAGAAATTGGCATTCAAACTAACTATAAAGATGTTTACTCAAAAACAAAGAAACCAGTATGAACTAACAAACACGCCCATGACCATGATGACAACCACAAGTAATTTAGAAGCTCTAACTATAACACAAATTTTTAATTATTTTAGTCACTTAACCATTGAAAGTGAAATACATTTTTTTAATTATTTTAATCACTTGACAATTAAAAATGAAATATCAAGGTTTATGTGTAGTCCTCAAACGGGTGTACTAATGAAAACAAAACATAAAAAATAAAATCAATACATTATTAAAATTACAAAGATTTGGCTTAATAATTTACTTTTACAAATCGAAATCTTTATTGGCCTACTCATGCATTTTTACTATTAAACTAAAAAAATATATATTGTAGACTTATACTAGTTATCTAGATTTGGACTATTGATTTGAGAGCATCCATGAGTACTACAAATATACTTGAGTATACTTAGTGAGAATGTTATCACGGTTATACATTTAATATAACATGTTACGATCCCTGTGATAGAGGGTACTTTGGATTCTATGTAAGAGACGACCAGATTGTAATTTGACTTTCAAACAATTCAAAGCGCTCTTATAACGAACTTGACCATGAAATGATTCCAGCATTAGCTTGCAGCTATCCAGCTATCAATATCTTAGATTCCAGCTGTTCTTGATCATGGCATTTCTAGGTGCTTTATAAATTAAGAATTGTGAGAATGGACTATTCAGCAGAAGCCATTGCAGTTTCCTTGTTCACATCGGATCTATACATTGAAGGAGCAGCAGAAAAGGAGGGGTTTATTGGAATTACATTACCACTGTATGAATTCCAAAAAACATTGGCCCAGTATATTCATGAAATCCAAGTCCTCATCTTCTAATTCTTCAGCGATGAGACCGCTATATCCAGGAGGTGAGCAAACTAAATCAAGCTTGTTCAGATGCCGTGTAGATATAAATACCTTAGATTTAATGTTGTCTCAGTTATATATAAATACCTAGATCTAATGTTGTCCCAGCCATGTTTACATGTGCAAAAACAACGCTTTCTCTGTGGTCATATTGATCATGATAGATTCGGCACATTACAGCGATTTGTTCTGTAGGATCAGACGAAAAGACAAAATGTTTTAAATTTCGAAGTGGCCAAGTGAACAAGTAGTTGTATTGTGTCCATTAAAAGCGTTTAGTTCAGTGAGGATTACGTTTTGATACGATTTGAGAACATAATTGGTAATATCATTAATATCATTACATATATTTGCATACAGAAGGTGCGTTATCACATAATGATGTACCGGCCGAGAGGGAGAGGATTATCCCTATTGCAAAGACAAAGACAAGATGGCATCCAAAACCAGATCAGATCCAGATGCTGGAAGCTATATTCAAATCTGGCATGGTGAACCCTCCCAGAGAATAAATAAAAAGAATCAGAGCTCAGCTACAAGAATTCGGACACGTTGAGGATGTCAATGTGTTCTACTGGTTCCAGAACAGAAAGGCCAGAGCAAAGCGAAAGCGACAACTGCAAGATGCACAAAAGTCTGAATCTCGCGCCAAAGTTGCAAGGGCCCCCGCCCTATCTTCATCTTCATCGACGTCAACAACATCAACGTCAACATCAGTTCAGTCTCAACCTACCACGATTGGAAATCAACATCTCTGCTCTTCTTCTCTGCCGGCTTCCTCATTTGCCGGGCACCATTACAACCAGCAGGTGAACCAAGAGATGGGTACTAAGTGCAGTAACATTCAACCAGTAGGAGCAGGAGAAACAACAGAGAGCAGAGGAATTTTGAATGAAGGTACATAACCACTGGTTGACCAATATGTCTAAACTTCAAGCTGCCATCATATCATACGCAGTTGTGCTTTGTCGTGAGTAAGTCGTTCACTTGTCCATGTCTAATATTAATCTTGGTATGCATCAGGCGCGCGGGAGGATCCGATCGATATCGACAACTCATTAATAACTGTATTTATCAATGATATCCCAATTCAACTTCCCATGGGTCCGATAAACTTCAGCGCTTTCTTCGGGGATATTGCACTTTTGCTGGATTCTTCTGGCCACTTGGTGCTAGTGAATGAGTTGGGATTCACCATGGAAGGCCTGGAACATGGAGCTACATATTATTTGGTATGCTATATATATATATACATATTCCTTCCATTTATATATATAAAATCAGCATGAATTGAATTAATTCTTAGAATATTAATGTAGACGTATATTGTTCGAATCTCAGTGGCTTTTTGTCTGAGTTTTCCTTCTACTTTTTTTGCAGATATGAAGGCTATTTTATCTGTGGTCGATCTGGTTTCTTTGTTCAACTTCTTATTGAACAGTGCTGCCTATAGTTCTGCAACCAAATACTATATTACTGTCAGCTTCTACAACTTGAGATTTGATATATCGCGGCTATATATATATTTTTATCGGTTGATTGACATTTTATATTCCATATTAGCAGACAAGAGGTGTGTTGCAGTGTGTACAGCAGTCTTTTAAATTTGTTCTGTTTGTCTGGAACTCTAGCATTACGGGGTTGACGACTGGGTGACTCGCGTGGTGCGCTTCTATTTAATGGTTACACGCGGTTCTAAGTAAATAAAGAGTTCAATTGCATGAAGTTCAATTCTTAGATTCTTAGATCCTTTACATAGATTGGTTTTGTTATGTTTTTTAATATTATTGAAGTTTTACATAGATTGTTTTTGGTTTTTCGGATTTATAGTTTTTATATTTTTAATATTATTGAACTTTCACAAAAATTTATTGTTATATTGATATGAATTAAAAATAATACATATAATAAATTCCAATGCAGAGTAAGTTAACCATATGCTACGTTTATTTTTGTAACACAAACACTAGTTTTGGTCAATCAAGGATTTATTTATTTTTACTCAAATGTTACTGTAAATCCACCACATGTTACTCTCGATACACCACATGCTATCTTTATTTACTGAATTTAGTATTATTGTCATATTTATGATCCATTTTTACTATTATAGTTGGAATCATATATGTCAAGAACTCCGTACTTTTATCAAGAATAGTTTGTCCTTATTTTGGTTAAAAATAAAATTCCTATTTATTATATATATAAAAGTTAAATGCCAAACTCAAAGTGAGATTGATCAACGTCAAAGTAAGATTGATTTAAATTGATTTAAGTGTAACTTCAAAATAGAAATCACATTCGAAGAGTTAATTTGTAAATATATATTAAAATGCTTATATTTCAATTGTAAATATATATTAAAGTAGTTATACTTCAATCGTAGATAATAAACTGCGTGTATATTTAATACAAAATAAGTGTAAACAAAATACTCTTATCTTAAATTTTCACAATGTACGAAATTGACTCAGGTTACTTACATTGAGACAAACACTTCGAAAAAAAAAGGTTTAATGTTAAACATACTTGGTAATATTTTTTTTTAATGATAAACATGAGTGGTTTTTGTCTTAAAAGAATCTATAAAAAACATATGCATTTATTTTAGCAAATATATTAGATGGTCCCTCCTTACACCATTACTTATAGCGATGATACTTAAAATACAAAAGGTTGTTTGGTTAGAACTATTATTTCACTCATATGTTATTGCAAGGGTATGCCACCACTACTACATGTAAGGGTCTTTTCAAACGTTAATTTAGACAATTGTCTCTTACATATCAAACTTCTCCCCCTTATTATGTATGTGGACACCACAAACTAAAAAATTAACCATGTCACCACAATAATGTGACTAAACTTTCGGCTGATTGCTTACTTCACATAATGAACATTTTCCTCCTCCCTCTAGTACTATTCGTGAATCCTTCTCTCAACCCAGATGTCCTCATTCAATGCGAAGTGTCCTGGGACAAGGCAAGGTGTTCCCACGGTTCCTTGGCATGCAATAATGAAGAAGAACAATGATCCATACTTGCTTCCTTCCTCCTTCATCAATATTGGCGCCACGGGGGCAAGTTCGTGCATATTAGGTTGATTTTCTCAAACTTAACAAAGTTTTTTAGGGTTTTACACTTCCTAACATTGATCCATTTTTGTTCCAGAGGATGGGTGCATCAAACCCAACTTTAAGATGTGAATTGATGGAATCTCTTTGAGGTTTATGGTGTACGTCATACTAGGAGTTTGATTCGAGGGCTCAGATGGCGTTTGGATTGAAATGAATGGGTTGAAAATCGCATTTTGGAGCAACAAAAGTGATCTAACCTAAAACAACATGAGTCACTGCTACTCTCTGCAGGAGCATTGCTAAATACTTGAACATTACAACCTAGTGAGTTGGGAAATGAATCATATATGGAAAGGAATCATATATTTGGGTTTTCTAGCTTTTGGATTATCTTATTTTGGGTTTTTTAGGGTATGGATGGATCTCATAAGAGTGACGGTAACACGGTGCCTCTATTTCTCACCCATTCGTATGACATGGTGGATGATAGCTCCAATATGTAATTGATAGTGACTGCATGAAGCCCCCATAATATCAGCTTCATTGTTTGCAACCCCTGAAATTAGCATGAAATTTAATTCCAAGTACTTCAAGCACAACAATTTCTCCAACTTTGTGAGGCAACTCAATAAATATGATATAAGTATGAATTGGGTCATCCTTTTGATGTTTTTCATTATTTGATTGCCCTTAAAATAGTTTTTTTTTGTTTTTAAATATGTGGGTCATTTTTAAATTATGCATTGTGACCCTGTATTGTTGGATGTCTTAGACCGAAATGTCTTTGTTCTTATTTATATGACCTTATTTATATACGGTCAAGGGTTCCCCACCAAGTTTGCACTATTATTAGATAGAATATGAAGACAAAATATTACACTCTAGTGTGCATTAGTTACAAGCATGTACAACATGTACTCCAATTTGGAGCTCACTAGGTATAAACCCAATTTGACCTTCTATAGAACCATCGCAGTTGAGTCATTCAAACCAATGCCTAGAGGATAGTTGGTCTTGTTGGCTAGTATTTCTTAGTGGGCGACTAGTAAATACTCAAGTGATAACTTGGCCTTACCTGGATGGTAAATTCTCTTATGTGAGCCTGGACTTACCTGGATGGTAAATCAGACCTTTAAAATTGAGTCGAAATAAGGAATCAATTTTAAAAAGTCACTTACTTTTCGATCAATTATTTCATTGATCAAATCCCCTAAAATGCCTTGATCTTGTAAGGTCTTGTCAAGGCCATCTCTCCCCAATCTATTAAAAGGGGTTGACGGGTGATGGAATGAACCACGTAAATGGGCAGTCAAATTTGTCGAAGTAGCGCACTAAAAACCTTGTCATTGTAAGGAATAAAAGTGGTGATGTTACTGTGACTTTGTCACCTCCTTTTCCTAAGATGACATCTTCCCTTACTCATTTTTAAATTCTCCTTTCCTACTATTAATTCTAGACTTCTAGAGGGCATAAAATTTTTGTATCGAAGTGTTTTGAGGTTTCCATTTTTAAGCTGTCTATTTCTCCAAGCTCCACACATTTGAAAGGTGTTTTTGTTTCATCCCATATCTCTATCTACTTCTTCCAAAAATGTATTTCCCTAAATGTCTTCAGAGGCGGAGAAGAAGTGAGTTCGATGCACCAACAAGCCTCCAAGTGCTGCTAATAGAGGCTAAGTGTAGGACGAAATTGAATGCATCCTCTAGATAGCACTCAATTTTCTTTTTCCTATAAAAAACAATTTTACCATGCATAAGACACAACCTGTCATTTCTTTTTGAAATGAAACAAAGAGACTATGTGTTATTTATTTTTTAAATGAAAGATATTATATGTATTCATTATTGTTTTAGGATTTAAGTGGTTATTATACATACATAGATACTATTATAAGCACATTGTATTGTATAAAGTGCAAGGTTGTAATTGCAAGTCCATCAAAATGTTAATTGTTCAATGTAATGATTTCTCTAAAGATATATGTGTTCAAACAATGGAAAAGGAAGAAATCAATTCCAAACAACAACATGGTTGAGTTTTAAATGCCCTCTATGGTTTATACAAGAATTGAAATTACTTATACAATGGGAGTAATAAACCGGTATGAATCAACTAGGGCCGCATCGTTGAGTTATAATACAAACAATTTATAGGTACTTTATAGGAACCATAGGTTATGCAATCTGTTGCAATGGAAAGAATGGAAGTTCATGTTTGAATTGTTTGGAATGATGCGGACTATAGTGGTTACATTTATAATCATAGACCAACAACATGATATGTATTTAACCTATTTGGTGTAGGTGTGAACTAGATTATCAAAAGAGTTGCATTGTCTTCTACACAGCTTTGAATATATGACAATGTTTCAAGCAGCAAAAGCTGCAACCGGTGACGGGATGTTTCACATGTGTATATACACACATAGTGTTCTATTTGTGAGATATACATATGCATATAAAAAATGGTCTTGTTTTCTATAGGATCATTGTGTACTGTCTTTCTTTTAACAATTCAGTTGGAAAGTTTTCTTATGCTTCTTGTATGTATCTAACAATAAAAGAAATTGTTTATTTTCATTTCAATTAGCATATCAGATACCATAACCATATTTTTAACATTCACAAGCTTGCTAGGTAATGGTTTCACAAAGTAGGGATAAATGCACAATCATTCCTCTTTTCCATTTTTTTAATCAATACATATTTTATGAAATAGCAATATAAGAGCCATGAATCTTCTATTTACAATCAAACATATCTCCACCACTAATAACCAAGAAAATATTCACATTATGAGTTTCTAATTATAGCTTCTAGAAAGAAAATATTTGAAAATCCTACAAGCATGGTCACGACAAAGCATAAATGTTCTAAACTCTCAACATCTAAATTACAGTTTATGAACATTAAACAACATGACATACAAGAAATACACACGAGAGAATGAGTCTTTATCCAAAATATGACACACAAATTTTCCTCTAGGCAGTAGCACTTTGAAACATCTAGCTATGTGAGATATGTTCACCTATCTTAGTTTGGGATATGTTAGCAAATCCACTTGTGAGAATGCTTTCGAGGAACATCCACACTTCTTTGAGGCTCACAAAATTCATAATATCAGTAACAATATTGTTTCAAATGGAATAAGTAGTGAGAACTAGAGAAACATGGAACTCCATGACTTCAATTTTGACCTCAAAAAACCATCCTAGGTACTATGAACTTTAGAGGTAGGATATTTCCATGTTGTGGAAAATCGTGTCCAAGATAATAAGAGTATATGATCTTTGAAATAAGATTTTTATTTTATATTCTCTCAAGAAGTTTTGTGTGGTGTTTTGAGGTTAATATCCGTGAGACCTCAACAAGAAACTTCAAATTGCATTTAACCAATGCCTTGACAAAGAAGCGAGTTTCTTCCCTTGTGTTTCCATCTAGGACATCTACCACATATGATTCTATGACTAATGTGTTTATCCTTCCATCAATGATTTCTTGGTGAAAAGTTATGATAGCGGAATAATTCTCTAGGAACAAACAAAAAATATGCAGTTGTTGAATGAAACATGTAACATATTTCCATAATGTACATTGTGAACAGACAAGAGTGGTATTTGAAAAAAGAGATGGTAGCATTTCATTCTTCATTTTTCAACAGATTGTCATCTACCAAAACAAAAAATAAGTTTTTGTTGAAGGTGTGATACTAAGAGTACCTTTTCTATCATTTTGTTTCAGGCCTGCATTCTAGAAAACTTATTAGGGTTTCAAGCATGAAAAAATAGTTTTTTGATTTTTTCAAATCCAAGTTTATGCTTTCATCGGTTTGTTGATTTCATCAGTTAATGACACCCACCATATTTTTCCCATTGCCAAGTTTTCAACATTGCGAAAGATAGGGTTTGTGAAAACTAATAAGTAGGCACATCCTATAAAATAAATGTCTATGAATCTGCACATAAAAGGAACATAAAAATTGAAATATATATCCTTCAAAATATTAAGAATGGCTCCAAGGATCACCATTGCATTGGAGCGTATTTTTAATTATCTTGAGCCTACACACTTTGGACACATTTAGGGAGATAGATAATACTTAGAGTATACTCAAAATAAAACATGTGTCTCAATTGCTAGGTTCAATTGTCTCAAGAGAGGAAGACTTACCATTTTTAAAGTGCTAGGTTCCCAACAAATACTTGGAGAATTAATCTTTCTACAATGAATCTTCTTGGATGTATTGGGAGTTGTGAATACTGTGAAATAGAGATCATAATTTCAAGGAGCCCATATAGCTTTGTCTTTGCAGTCAAGGATGAGCTAAAGAGATAGGTGGTGGTGTAGCTGATATAATAATAATATTCTTTCACGTCATCTCCTATGTCCACACACTTTCTTGATTCCAAATCAGTCAATGTGCTCCCCACTAGTTGGAAAGGTGATATGATAAGTGTTTAATACCTACATCATGAAAATTATAAAAAAATGGATACTTAGAATTTAACCAACCACATTGGTAATCATATTCTTGGTTTCAATCCTCAATCTAGGAAAATTAACACACTCGAGCAAAACAAAGAAGGATACATTATTTGTTGTAGCAAAAATCAAATGCATGATTTAAGTTTTGGAGCTTTAGTTCTCCCCTTGCACCTTTGAAAAAAATGTTGCAAGCTATCATGGATAACATATTTCATTATTGTCATCACCAGAACAATGAAATTCACTATTTCTTGGATGGAAGATTAACATTTTCTAGGCACCCATTATGTGCCAAGGTTATTTATTTTTGTTTGGACAGTAGTATTTAGCTTGGATCTCATCACTTCCTTTATTCAATAAAGAACATTCAATTTCTTTAGTTCAATCTCACTTAGTAATTACTAAATGCTATAGGAAGAAAAGCCTTATTCCTTTGATTTTTCTTGACTATGACAAGTAGATTCAATACCTTGTTTTTTGATGAAGAATGCATCCACCAACTTCATCTTGAACAAGGATGAGAAAGCCATGTTACAAGGTCTTGACTGAATCGACAATTTGTTGCTAATCCTAGGTATTTTTTCTTCACTTGGGTGACTGTAAGCCATTCATAGGAACCCCTAAGATGTTGTTTCATAGATGAGACCTGAGATAACATTTGTTTGATATCCTTGGGGGGTTAAAACAAGGTATGGCATGCATAAATTTGCGCATAATTACCTATGATGTTGTCACATGCATTACTATAGCTATAAAATACAATTTTGAGGTTGACCTTCATTTATACCAAAGCCTCCTAGGAGGTTCTGAAAATGCTATTTTTACTAGTCTTACCCCTTGCTATGCACATACTTTTTTTACATAATAACCTGCTTATACATCATGCTTAGAATTCTTCAAAATTTTGGCTTAGAATTTTCTTTATGAATCCTTATTTCTTTTTGATGGCCTAAGCATGCCCAATAGTGCTCAGACAACCCAGAGAAAACCCAAGTGACCACCCTTGCAAACGTGGGGGTAACAGATGACATGCATTATTATGGTCCAAGTAAGACAATATATGTGATTCCTCTCCTATTATGAATATTTAAAATAGCCACGACTATAATGTGTTTTACTTCTTTTTACTAGCCTAAGCATGCTATGACTGTAATAGGTGGGCCTATGTTTTTAATTCCTTTTTTAAGGGACTACAATATTTACATTTATCTATAATTAGGACTTCATTAGGATAAAATTCCCAAAAGTTTACTTTTTTAAAGATACAATAGGAAATGAGCAATGTTTGGCAGTCCTCTCTGCATGAAAATCCCTTGTTTCTAAATCTAGGCACAAAAAACCCTATTTGACAGTAAAAAGGGGGGAGAAACAACCATATTTCAACATGCTATGCACCCTTGTGCACTTCTGCACCATCAAAAAACTTTGGTCCTCCAATATGGGAACATTTTAGACTATCCAGTAGCAGTAACAGGACTAATCTTTGAATATGGGATGAATCTAAGGGTTGAAATGCATTTATGGACATGTTTCATCCCTAAAAGGTGATGAACAACAACATAAAACTAGCTTCCGTGAGTTCTGAGCCAAATTTGATGGTTAAAACTTTAATTGTGGGAATGATAAGCTATGGTAAGAGTTCTTAGTTCTCATTTACAAACTATTTGTAAGGGGTTTTGAGTGCATTGTTTTCCCTAGAACAGAAAAGAAACAAATTTGATATAGTCTTTTGAAGTAGGAAAGATGTCAAAATAGAAACAATAGTCATAAAAACCTTAAAAAATATAAGTTTGATGTGCATTAAGGATATGTGTTTATGAAACAAAAGCTCTATAGGGCGCTAATTTAACTTTGTGACCATTCATTTCTTGTTTGGAGTATCGCTCAAATTGTGTGGAGCAATCATGTCAAGTTTCGATAGGTTTGCATGGTAGATTTGGAAACAATTGTTGTAGCATCCTTGGATCCTTCAGTCGGCTTGGATCCTTGAATCATTACAAAAGTGGAATCCAACAAAGTGTTTTATCCATCTCTATATGGAATTTAACCTAAGAAAGATGTATTATACCCATTTTTCGGGATTTGAGGGGAATTCCACGAGTTTCAATTGATATAAACTGGTATATGTTTATTAATACTGTTGTATCCTTCTTTCTTTTGGAGCGAAATCAGATATGGAGGGAAATCCGATATGTTGGCTCTCCTGATTCAAACAATGTCATCTTACATATTGTAACATCAAATCAAGAATGTTGTACAAGATCATGGATCAAATTTGAAGGGTGGGGTCCCTTTTCACTTTGAAGGGCTATTAGGTATTGAACCCTTCAATGCTAACATGTAAAAATAAATCATTCTTTTCATTTGAAAATGTAATATTACATCAAAATTTCATTATTACTTTTATGACTTCCCTAAATATAAATATAATAATCTAGTTTATATTATCAATTTTCATTCTTGCTTTTTGTCGAGGGTTGTTGTTTCTTGTTTTACAGATTACTAAAGTGATCAAACATTTCACTAAACTAACTTTCAAATATGTTTCGTTGCATCTCAAATTGAGTTGTTAATATGTTTTCATGAATTCTCTTGTAGGAAGAAGATAAGAGTAACATCTTATCACATTGGCTTTCAAATATATCAACATTGCTTTTCCTTCTTCAACGCACTTTAAGATGAAATGATTATCCTGCAACACCACAACTTCACTTAACTGCTTCAGTTAGTTCATTGGGAATGATTGCACAAGTATGTACTATTTTTGTAGTAGGTAATTTAGATCTATTATATTCTTCTCTTTCCCTTTTGGATTTAATGTAAATTTATGATTTTAGAAATATGTTGGGTTTGACTTCCAGTTGTATTTTTAAGTGAAATTGTATAGTACACATCTTTGATTTTTTCTCGTTTATGATGTTATACAATTTTGTTGATTATTTCATTTTGTTATTTTTCAATTATTGGACCCATTTTTCATTGTATAGCACTGATACATGTTGCTAAGCAAATTGGCTTTATAACTAGGTCACATCTTTCTGCAAACTTATAAAATTCTTTATGAGTATACCATTATTTATTCGAGGTCCTATGTAAAGTCATTTTAATTATCTTTGAGATGATATTAGTTTGTTTGATACTGTAGTGTGTCCTATTCTTCATCAAATGACTAATTTTAAGTTGAGGCTTTATGGAAATTCTTTCAATGACACTTTATCAATAAAGGTTGCATAGGAAAGGTGTTTCACCATACTTGGATTGTTCATGTGACTTTCAAGTTATTTTCTCTTTCACAATGATTTGGCAACGAGCCCATATCCAGGACCCTTCCGTTGTTCTCATTCATTAGGACTTGGAAGATATGAAATTTTCTCTCTCTTACATAGGACCTAGATCGTCTTGCTTCTATTTCCCATTTTTTTTTATCATGGCATCCACTCTCTATACCCTTTTATTTATTTATTTCTGCAGGGCAATTAGTTTTTTTTTAGATTTATTAGCTAGATACTTGACTCTAGGATTGATCAAGGAGTCATTCTTGCACTTCCACATTGTATCTACATTGGATTGTACCTGGTAGTCTTTTTTACCTACTTTTGTGGTCACTTATTGGACATTAATAAAATTATTTAATCTTATCTTATCTCATAGCCCTATTGATGTTTTGGGAATTGAGATTGTATTGTCATGTCAAAAATCACAAGTCTTCATTGGTTTTTTCATAATCAGTAATGAAATTGTTGTGTTGACATTTTATAAGTCATACCCTCTTTGTGCAATTGGATAGTTATTGTTAGGTTCTTCGATTTTGGTTCATATGTAATGTCAAATTTGTATATGATTTGGTTAGTTGACTGGGTGTTGATTTCTCTAAAACAAGAGAAAAATAGGCACTCAAAAAGGGCTATGATTGAACTGTTATCGCTACAAGAAATACTATTACTGTGGGTGCTTGATTGCACAAGAAGTATTAAATTTAAAATAAATACTTGCTATAATAGGTTTTATTTGCATAACTAGTAATGAATATGCAGGGTATAGCACATTAGTGAGTGGAAGTTGAGTTTGATAGTGTTGATATAGATACCTAAAAAATTCGAAGTAGGAATGGTATAAGGAACACAAGTTCATTCAAAGTATAGTAACCAATATAGTGAGCAGCAGTTTCTGACTAATATCCATTGTTTGTAACCCTTTTCACTAATTATGTGGTTACTTCAAACTATATTTTTCTTTTGAAAGGTTTCATAGAATTTTGGACAAATTTGGAATATTAAATGAAATGATCCAGTGGAACTCTTATTTTCAAAATAAATTTAAAAGATATTATTACCATATTAGACACATTTACACCCCTAAACTTGATTGAAGAACCTGCATATGATATTTCGACGTCTTCCTTTAAGCAAGCATTTAGTATGGCATTTGGAAAGTGGAAACTTTAAGTGAATTTTTGTTTTATCTTGTTAGAGGAATTTTTTTTGCATATATTGTAATACCAGCCAATGCACACGATAGGAGGGATAGGTGTTATAGAAGGGACAAAATGTGTCATGACCCCTGCAAGCTTGTGTATAATATGCAACATGCCTTTATCGTACAAATTGTTGGCTTCTTTGATAAGATTTCTACATCAGTCTTCTAATTTGTTATTTATGAGTGAAAATATAATCTCATGCATGGATTTTGTGAAAGTTTCAAGCATGCCATTTTAGATATTTAAATTTCTCTCTTAGGCTAGATGAGGCATGATTTCCCTGTTAAACTCTCATGCTTGTTAAAACTTGATTTATAAGAAAGGATATTGTATAAGAAGAGTGTATGAAAAGAAGTGTTTTCAACTAAGACACTAGGAATCCAAAGGAGCAATTTTCAAAGTGATTGATAAGATGTAGGCTGCAATAAAATATATTCACTCTAGATTCAGGGTTTCCATTGAGGCAATTGATTCAATATCAAATAAAATCTAAAGATTGAGGGATGGGGAAATGCAACCACAACTTATGAAGTTAATACAAGGGTAAGTATGGTTGTTTTACCTATTAAATTGCATCATTTGTTTTATATGGTATTTCTCTTGGTCTATAATTGGTAACACAGTGTATAAAGTCATGCACTACTACATGGGGGGTCATTTTGAGACATTTGTTTAAGCTGAAATTCTAATTTTGTCTTAAAAGCTTACTACTTTATTTTATTATTAATTAATATTTTACTATTTTGGATTTTCGTCTTTGTTAAGGGGAATTAAAGTTAGGCTGTAAAAATGTAACAATGAGGAGGAGAGAAAAGGTACATATTGGGAAAGCAATAGTTAGGGTTAGTGGAATATATGCACAAAATTTTTGTCAATGGAAGCCTTAGGACATCGAATCCAAGCAGGTTAAGTAGTTGTCGGGTTGCAGAGTTATAGAGGATTTATGTTGATTTAAGTTTTTGTTTCATTAAAATCTGGTTTTTTTTAATAACTTCTCCCTTGGCTTGGACTTTCCCTTGATGCTCATTGGAATAATCTCTAAAGAACTCAACTGCAAATTACTTTTGTCCAAATACCTAGTTTTAACTCCATTCATTAATAATTCATCTCGGCTCCTACTAGACATGGAAACCCGCTAATCGATAGTTTTATTTTTATTTCCCTTAACCATAGGGCATAGGGGAAAAACCTTCACCCAATTATCCTATCCCAACAACATACCAAATTCCCAAGTTGAAATCCTCACCCTTTAGTTTCGAAGGTCCCTGCTAATCCTTAAGCTTAAGAGTCATGATCCATATTTTGCCTACAGAAGCCAAGTAGATATCCAACATATCCACGATATTGACCTCAAATTTGTGTGTTAATTCCATGACTCCCGGCTTTCGCAAACCCTCAGAACCCTTCGAATCCATAACCTCACTACTCGCTTGGTTAAAGCATAAAATCGAACCCATATTCAAACCCAAGCTCTATAGAAGTATCCAAACCTTGAGAACTGTTCGAGATCTGACTTGATTGAGCATTGTGGATTTAAAAACAAGATATGCAGCGGATGTTTTTTGGTCTGTTGACCAACGAAGAAAATAAATAGCTCTAAGATGACATAACGGAGAAATGACCAAGGCAAGGATGTTAGACCAGAGAAATAACTAGAAGAAAGATGTGCGACCAGAGGAAGATGATTTTCTCACTTGTCCAACATTGTCGAGCATGCTTACTCAGTTTTTTTCTCATCATGTTCTACATGTGACCTCTTTAGCGTGTTTTGTTGGAATCAATTTAATACTGGGGCAGGGATGCATAGTATTAACCCAGTTATCAACATTTTTTAACTTCTTTAACAGATTATCTTTTACTTAATATTTATCTTCAGTTATGAATCAGTAAATAAACATACACGCCTATATGCACCAACATAAAAAACACATAACACATGTGATTTTTATGTGGAAACCCAAATGGGATAAAACCACAGAATGCTTATTTATAATGAGAAAGAATACATTCAAGGAAGTACCAACTTCCTATGTTTACCAGCACCGACTAGAAGGAGGAAGCAACCCCCTAGTTTTACAGGCTCCAACCTGAAGGAATCTACCACTCCTTGTGTTTCTCTAGCACCAACTAGAAGGAGGCACAAACCCCCTTCCTCCTTGTTGTTTTACAGGAACCAACCTAAAGGAAGCTCCAACTCCCTGTGTCCATGCCCCGTTCGACTTCCCTGATGTCCAATGTATGATTTTGTCGAACTTCAACCTCATGCACCCTTCTAATCTTCTGATAATTGGTCTTTTGTGCACTACCTTCGTATGCAGTCAATACTCTGTCACTGAGCTACATACATCACTTGAATTCTCATTCCTCTCAAATCATGCTTCTACTGATGACTTACTTCATATTCTGTGTGCTCGCTGATGCTGCAGTCTGCATAATTGATTATCTCATCCTTCTGCTAATTGCATGACTATAATGACCAACTAATACTATGATTTCAATTGATAGTTGGTTGTTCTAAAATAAATCACTAGTAACAGATGGAACTACACACTTACTAATGGGTCCGTTCTGCTTAAGTGCTACAGTCTCTTAGACAATCTATGGCATCATGTGCATCAAATGATTCGTATGTTCCATTTAATTCACTTGTATCTTATTATATGCATCATGATGCACATGCTCGATCCTGTTGTTATTATGTCATCGCGCATCAGATGGCCTTCCCAACTTCACACACTTTCACTTTTGTTCAATATGCATCAGCAAGATATCTGTTCATTATCTGATAAACTTCAGCTCTATCTCTGTACTTCTATATTTCCAACATCTATGACTAATGGCGTGCTTACTGTAATGCTCTCCGTCGAAACATCAAGCACTTGCACATACTTTTGTATTTATTCCTTTCAGTACTTGTGCATCCGTCATAGATCTATAGAACCGTTCTGCGTACCATCAAAACTTTGTTCAACTGCATGTGTGCATTCTGCTCCTCACTAGATTATACTGTTATGTCCTTCAACCATTTGATTCCTTGAATATCAAACCTCAACAAACACTTGAATATCTTATGCTCTCACCATCAAGCTTACTTCAATTCCCCAACTTGCATCTCTATTTATACATGTTCTGCACAGATTGTATGTTCATAAGTTGGTTGTGGCATCCCTTATTCCATACTTCATGAATTGTACATATACAATGTTTCATCTTTTGTACTATTGATGTGCCATCTGTTAGATGTCAAGCGCCTTTGTGGTCCACAACATAGTAGGAATTTACACCTTGGTGGTGTACCTTTGCACCCTCAATGTACCATTTCCTTTGAGGTATGTGCGCATTCATACTTGTCACCTTGATCAGTCTATAACCTTTTTCGTACCATCCCTTGTGGGTATTGCGCCCTTGCAATATTAATTCTTTGGGGATTCTACAAATACTCCAACTTCTACTTGGTGGAATTATGACCCTTTCCTTGTCATCACTTGTGAAACTTGTGCACCTATTGTACCGTCGGCTGTGGAATTTTCTCATAGATTTTTTTCAACTGCTATACCATTTAGGGATCTTGTGCGTGTTCCACTCATTGAAATCATCTTCTAATTGGCTATGCTTGTGTGCTTTCAGAACTATTCAACTATTTGTTGGTTCGTAGTACATGCGCACTTCCGACCATCAACCAAGCAATGCTTAGACTTGCTTGCACACTTGTACCATTTGTTAAACCAACTCCTTGGCTACTTGTGCACATGTACCACTGTAGAACCAACACCTTGTCTTCTTCTGCGCCTGTACCACTGTCCAACCAACTTTTTTGATTGAAACAATGAGAGAGTATGACTTGGTAGACTTGATATATGCGCAAGGACCACATGCAGAAGGATACATTACTTGTGTTCTTCTTTGAACTGGATCTACATGATGTATATTCCTTATGTACCATGATGTATCCTTGGACACACTTCTTCAGACTTAATGCACTTTTGGATATACTTCATTAAACTAACATCCATGTATGTGACCTTCACTATCTTGCACATATACTTATGGTATCCATGTTCTTCTTTATCTTGCGCATATACTTCTTCAAAGTGGCTTCCATATACTTCTTCACACTATTGTAGGAATGTTGTATCCACTTTGACATCAGTTGATATCAATGAATCATACTGAATCAGTTGGCATCCTGTAACGTACCCACCCTTGGACCCAGTGCAAGGAGGGGAAATTGATGCCATTCTATGGGGCTTTTCATAAACTCAGCCATATTTATTAGATTCACATCCATAAAAGAGATGTGTGCAGATGGAAATCAAACAAACATGTATAGCGGAAATGAACTCATCCACACACATATTACATGACTGTTATTCTTTTTAACACAGTCAACAAATTAACACATTTGCAGAAGTAAATACACAATAAAATACTCATCTTGATGCAATGTTGTCCCAAACAACTAGCTATGTCATTGCAATGTTCCTCCTAGCCATAGGTCTCTGCCCAGCCTATATTCTTTCAGCACTCAGAGACCACCCCCGAGTTGGGCATGATATCTACAAGGAAAAGGGAACCCTCAAGCATAGCACAACCCAAAGCAATGGATACCCAACTCCACCCCAACATTCTCTTGCACATCAAACTTAGATATGGCTCTCTAACACACTTTCAGCAGTGGGACTTAGGAACTAAATGGATAGGGGTTTTCCCAAAAACCTGGGTACACCCAAAAACGGATTATGGGAAGAGGGAATCAATCCCAGGGAAGAAAACCGATTTCTCCCACAGATGTATGAGCATTAAGTGGGCCAAACGGACTCAATAAAACCCCAAATCGTTTTCCCTGCTTCCCCACTATTAGCCACAGCAAAAACGCCCTTCCCAGCTAGGAAAACGAAGGTAAACACAGGATAATTCATGGAGGGAAATGCCCAGGAAGCTCTAAACCCATGGGAGAGCAAAGCTGGTTGATGGGTAATGGCTTAGGGAGCAATTCATAGCTCTTTTCTTTCCCAAGAAGCCAAACACGTTTTTCCATACAGGGTGGCTTACCCATACTCGAATTTGGACAACCATACCTCCCATTCCCCAATGCATTAACTACCTCAACCAACTCTTGGGAGAAAACAATGATTGGGTACAAAAGTCAACATGGGTAGTTGAGGGTTCATGGGTTCTCTCATTGACACTTGGCTTGACTCAATTGGTTTAAGGGTTTGAATATCCTCCTCCCAATTCCTTGTAATATCATGCCCCATCTCTTGTTACATTGCATAGCTAGTTGTGGGTATTTATATTAAAATGCATATTTAAAATTCCCATGGTTCTCTAGCACATGGGTAGCATAATTTCAAATACTTGCCTCTTAAAGGTCAAGCGTTCACTAGCGGGGCCTTGGCCTTGAGCTCCACATTATGAATCATACATAATATGTATACATTATTTACATTATAGCCCAAAATATTACAAGGGTCAAAATGGGGGACGTTACACATCCTCTTTGACATTAGTTGACATCAATGACAACCAAATTTAAACAATCTCCCCCTTTGGAATTGATTTCAATACCTTATGAAGTTGTTCTTGATATTCTTTGAGTTGTATGCTTCATTTGCACTTGGTTGTAGTGCTCCCCTTATGTATATGCTCCCCCTGATTACTTTTGGATGTTGGCTACTGCACCTTCTTTTGTTTGTTCTTCTACTACTTCTACGCGAACCATGTTGATTTATGTTACTTCTACGCAGAGCATGCAGTCAGTCATATCCATGTCATGTCTTCAAGTGATTTGCTTCACGCTCTTTCATGTCTACTTTATCTTCTTGCTATATTATTTTCCATTTGCATTTCTCCCCCTTTCATGTTGTCCTGCTGACTTCATGCATCTATTCATGTCTCAGCTTCATGTATCTATCTTTAGCTTCATGTCAAATTCATGTCATGCATTTTATGCCTCAGCTTCATCCATCTATCCCCCTTTGACATGAATGGAAAAGAGGTGTCATTACCTATGCACTGTGCATTCTTATGTTTTTTTTCGTTTGCCTCATCCTTTACTATTTTCAGGGATAACTCCCCCCATATTTATGCTTTGTTTTTTTGTAGAACTTTCGTACCAGTATATTTTCATAATTATCTTTGACTGCTTTCTTGATATAAACGTTGCATTGTTCCTTCATCTTGATCTCTTGTTCATGTCACAATGCTTCATCATTCCTTGCACAGTGATCCATATAGAATTTCTTACTTGTCAACTATGTAGTGTCGAAGTCAGTCTTCTCCTAGTTTTGCACCACACTTCATGCACCTGACTCATTCATATATCGCATTTACTGTGATGTCATAGGGCCTTCTTGCATTTAATGTTGTCATATCCTTTGCCACGATAGCCAAATATATGGCACGCATTTCATTTATCGACCATGTCAGTATAAAAGCAGACATGACACTCAGTTTGTGCAACAAAATTGACGTGTCTCTTCCGTACTCGAACCTTTTGAGGAAATATTATGCATTGTATGGTGCAATTAATTGAATTTATACATTTTTCGTAATGTTTCCAAAAATCTCATTAAAGGTAGAATTTACTTTTGGTGACTCCACCACCTTTTTCGACTTGTGTGACATTGAATAGATTTCTCAGCAATTTAATTTCATGCACGCGACCATCTTTCAATCAACTCTATAAAATGTCTATGAATAATGCCTGGTTCATCACTTCTTGCATACTTGCATTACTGTGTCGCATTTCTATCTGATCCTTCTTCTGATTCTCCTTTTTCCTTCCAATGGACTCCTTCTATCAAAGAATAAACAACTCCCTTGAGGATTTGTGTCATGCCATCCAGACTCAATAGTTTGATTTTTCACCTTGGAGAACTGATATGGGTTCCTGGCATCAACGTATGTAGGACAACCAAATTCTTCATCAATACTCTCAGTCACAAGTGAACCATAGACATTCTGAGCAGCTGATCCTTCTAACTCGTCGGGTTGACAATTTGGAGTGTGAGCAACAATAAATTCTGGATGAATTATCTCATATTCAGCCTCATCATGTTGAACCATCATCATCTACCACTATGCAGCTTCTTCCACTACGTCCCGCTTCTGAAAATACAACACTAGTTCTAGTGGATTTGGAGTTAAGTCTTGCAAACTGATTAGATATGGAGCTTGATCTATAACTGCGACTGTAGAATACTTCATCATTTTCTCAATTTTGATCCTTTACATTCTTCCTTGAATACACTATTCTTGGCTTTGGCATGGAGTCATGACCCATGCAACTTTGTAATCATGCCCAATTTTGAATATAATGAAAAGATCCATTTTTCGCAATCTCATGTCTTTCAGCAATGTATGATTCTTCATGTAAATATTTTTCTATTGAATTCAATCTAACGCTCTCTATTCTGTAATATATCATATGCAGAGTAACTCTACACCAACTTAATGTATGCATGCACTTTCCTTTTTTTGATATTATGATCTTAACACAATGACCACATTCTAACCTCAAACACATTTTAACTAACATCATGCATTCATAACCACACATCTAACTAAAATCCCCTTGAATTCCTTAAGATGCATCATGTTGAACTCAAGGGTATCCCATAGTCCTTATGGGACTAGCCAGAGAGGCAACAATTGCTTGCCGCATTAGATGCACCTAGATTGTTTGCATCTTCAACGCACTTCTAAGGAGATTTCCTTACCCAAGCCTTGTTGTGCATGCTTCTATTTTGATTTCGTTCCAGATATTTTCCACTGAAGTCTCTTTGAGTGTGATAGCTTTTGCGCAACAAATATTCATCCTGATAACTTACTTCTTTTCGACAGTACATGGCCTTGTGTTCAAAACCATCGCATCCATAGCATCTCACAGTTTGACAATATTTTGCAACATGGACAAAATGATTGCATCTTGTGCACTTTACCCTATTGATCATGCCTGAATGACTTATCATGATTTGGGATATTGTTGGAGGGATCCGTTGGGCCCTCTTGATGTCATCATTAGTTTGTATTAGTATAAATTGTACTTACAGAATGAGTGGTGGATAATAACTTCTCCAACCGTCTCAACTATTGTATAAATACATTATCAAGATAAATAAACAACATTTGAATGTTTGACTCATTCCTTTTTCTTGATTATATTTTTGTGTGTGTGTTGTTCTCTCTGCTTTAATGTCATGTGAAATCTAGGCTTTCAGCATCTGGCGCGGTTGATGTCCTCTATGCAGTCTGGGTGACAGTAGCAACGCATAGAGAATGGAGCGAATCCGAAGGACATTGTGAGATGCTTGCTGAATATCTTGCAAGGAATATTACATATTGTTGGTTCATGCATATGATTGGGTGTCGGAACTACTCTCATCCTGGAGAAATTTCCAAGATAAATGACGTGTTCATGAAGACTTATGGTGCTAGTTATCGATGATGGTTGAATCGAACCTGGAATATCGAAGGGAAATATCTACAAATAAAGATTAAAAGATTGCTCACCTGACTGTGGGTTCAAAGAAAATTTTCCGTTGTGAGGATGTTGAAAGCGATTGAAAACAAATAAATTGACTGACCAAAGATCAAATTAATGCTCAAATCTGATTGCGGAGGCTCGTCGATGGTCGCGCCTTCAAGTTGTATAGGTCTGCATGATTTTTTATGAAATTGTATATATTTTCAATTAATAATTGGTTGCCCATTCCAGCCAAGCTATTCTCATTGCTAGCAGACTCCCTCCCTGACAGTTAGGGTAATTTTTAGGGGTGAAATTTCGCCAATTGGCTATTTTTTGGATTTTTTTTCAAAAAATAAATTCGCTATTTGGTCATTTTTAATCTCTAATGTCGCCTATATTTACATAAAATATATTTTTTTATCATAATTTTTCGCGAAAATTTACATGTCAGTAGTAAATTGTATGTTTCATATTTAATATTAGCTTACCTATCTATATACATTTTTTTTTCAATCCAAAATAATCACTGAGAATATTATACTTAAGTATAATATTGGAATCCTTAAAAAACACCCTGCTGACAGTTTGTTTTACAAGATTTGAAATTATCATTTTGTTCCAAGTATCTTTGTTTGTCTATACGTGTCTAACATTGGTATGATGGAAAGACCGGTTGCGTCGACTGTTAGCGTGATAGCAAGGCTGGTCGTGTCGACCATTGATACATGCTTAGCTGGTTGGATACTTTTCCATTAACTTGTGCTGACTACTACTTTATATGTATGAAGTTTTTCATGGATGGTGATTTTTAATGATGTTGCTCGCTGGAACCTTGCGCCGACTTCCATAGTTGACCACAACACCTTTGACTCTTACTGATATAGTATTGACTTTCTCACATATCGAATACATGTTGAAGAATTTCTGAGGGGTGAAAGCATTTTGAAGAAGTTTCATGGTATGGGACACCGTGTAAGTCAGTTGACCAACCCTAAAAACGTCGACCATATACCTATCAATTAATCTATCTATTGATTACTGCAATCAACCGTTAATGTTATTTTTTGATTGAAAGATGTAAACTAGTCAAGATCAATGGCAACTGGTTCGTCGAATAATTATAATATTAAAATTTGGTGGGCTGACTCAATTTTGCGTTGTTTGTAGTTCTGACTTATATAAAATTAATAAAATAACGAAGAAGTGTGCTTAATGGAGAGCTGACCTGCGCAATCATAAATGGAGAGCCAACCTGAGCAATCGTAGACTCATGAAAGGGCAGTCAGTTCCTGTATGATATCAATTAAATAGTATCTAGTCTATTGTTGGTGTGTTATACTTGAGATCCGACCTACAAAACGTCAACCTATAGTGGAAGACTTGATGGGGTAGAAAATATGTGTACATTGACCATATCAGCAGATCAATGCAACCAGTCGGCCATGCATAGTCAAGGGACTAGCGAAATATTGTTGCGTGTTTATATATGAAAAAATACGTTGATTTGTTGGTTGGACGATCCTTAATTATTTTAAGTTAAAATATGTTGTGGTGAGTACTAGATCTTTATGGTTGAGTTTATAACTTATGAATAAACCCTACCATATGGTTGGTCCTTCTGTTGATACTTTGTCGATATAACTTCTATGAATTATGGTGGAAGATTTGAAAATTTTTAAACGGAATAATTATGGTCAACGGGTAATTACTTTTTGGTCGTGTAGGTTGGGCACTTAAATTTCCATTACACTAAGGTTGATGTTTCTAGTCGACAAGTCATTGTGGAGAAAACAAAAACTATGGTCGATCCACAATTATGCAATTAAAATTTATTTGTTAAGTTTGTTGAGTCATTAGTTAATGTGACTCCATTTTTTAACTTTTGAAGTCTAGAGGAGATGAAACCTAAGTCTCTTTTAAGGTAGGTGATCTCTTCATTTTTGTAATGAAGTCAGTCTCTAGCCAACCTTGTTAGTCGAGTCACGTCAATTCCCTCAATAGTCGACCATGACCAGCAGCATATCATGCATTGTGTGTAGACATAAACTTTAACCTGTAGGTATTAGCAATTCAGATGATGACCCATTCAAGCAGAAGACATATTACACTGCAAATATTAGAGTTTAAATGTAAAGATGATGACGCAAAGAAAAATTGAATTGATCAATTCCACCCGGTGAGGAAATGTAGAAGCATATCTTGGAGTGTGCCCTCAGATGTTGAAGGAAGAGAGATGGTACAGAAAGTCGAAGAGCCAAAAGGTACAATCCTAAGTCGAGAAAAGGTTGGCCATATGAAGAATGAGTGAGGCTTTCAACCAAAATGCCTCCTTGCAGTGAGGATAGTTGACCTCCTTTGCAAGAGGTTGAGACTTCGACTGACCACTACCAGATTGTGAAAGGATGCTGACAAGTCACCAGTCATGGTTTCTTTTTGCATACTTTCTCTCTTCAAGACGAAGAAGCGTTTTTTTGGTGGAGGAGATGTTGGAGGGATCCTTCAAGCCCTCTTGATGTCATCATTAGTTTGTATCAGTATATAATTGTGCTTAAAGAATGAGCGGTTGAGAGTAGCTGCTCCAACCATATCAACTATTGTATAAATACATTATCAAGATGAATAAACAACAGTTGAACATTTGACTCATTCCTTTGTCTTGATTATCTATGTTCGTGTGTGATGTTCTCTCTACTTGAATTTCATGTGAAAGCTAGTATTTCAATAGCTATGCTCTCTCTCACAGTCCTTCCTTGGTGTCTTTACATAAACAAGACCTGTTTTGTCTTTTGGTGGTTTCTGAACCTTCAGAATCATGTTAAATATTGTCGTGCTATCTGTTAACCTATTTTGCACTTCATCTTTAGATTTTGTCTTGTCACTTTCTGATTGTGCACAGATAGGGTCACTACTTGCATCTTGTTTTTTCCCCTTTATCTCTGTTAGCTTGTCTTGTAGATGTATTATGTCTTTATCCTTTTCTTCAAGTTGATTTGTCGTCATCCTAATTTTTTGCACCAATTCCTCCAGTGAGGATCTCAATGCAGATTTCTCTTTCTCAAGTACTTGAACCTTTTCTAGTGTGCGACTCAGTTGAACTTCATAACTAGTTATCTTTTCACAGATATCTATGTCAACAGATGGTCTGCCTTGTTCTTCATACATTGACAATTGATCCTGCAAGAGTTTATTATTCTTCTTTGACTTCTTTAACTCATCCAAGGCACTAATAAATTCACCTTCACAGTCAACGTCTGCAATGTCTTCATCATCAGATTGTTTGTCAGTCTTGAATTCTACAATAGGTTTTGGAGGTGTGGCTGGATTTGGAGGTGCTTTGAACGATCCACTGAAGAAATACTTATCTAGTGATCCTAGCTTTCTTTGTGCAACTCAAGTGTTCTTTAAACTAGTCCTCTTCTTTTTGTCTTTGCTCTCTTCTACTACATGGGTAATCAAGAGTACTTCTTTAGGATCTTCGTTGCATTCACTTCCTTTAGTCGCATTACTTCCTACTTCAGTGTATAAACTCTTTGTTTCTTTTGGAATCCTCCTTATATTTTCAGGTCTATGTTCTGAACGCGCAATCTTCCAATTATATGAACTAGATTCCTCATGACTGTCACTATCTCCAATTTTCTTGAAAGGACACTTCGAGGCATAATGACCTACTCCTCCACATCTGAAGCATTTGAAGGGAAACTTGTTCTTGTACTTACCTCATCCTCTTTTCATCTTCTTGGCAAAGTTTGATTCCTCATCATCCAACTCATCACAAAAATCCTTGTCATGATCATGCTTATCCTTTCATGTGGCTTTAAAAGCATCTTCCTTTCCGATGGGAGTTTCTTTCTCAGTTTTCATCTTGTATGCATCGAGAATTCCCTGAAGCGCATCCTTAGTCAAGTATTCAATATTTACTCGATATTCTAGCACATACACTATCGCATCGAATCTTTGATGCAGAGTTCTCAATATCTTATGTACCACTGATTCTTCATCTAGAGTGACCCCAAGACTCTTGATAGCATTAACTATCTCATCTAATCCTAATAAGTAATATGTAATGTTTTCTTCATCTTTAATGGTCTGAGACTCAGACTGCCCACAATAGTTTTGCAGTTTTGCTTTCTTTACCTTATCATCTCCTTCATATATACCTTTGATTTTGTCCGAAACTTCCTTAGTGGATGCGCAGTGCATAACTTTGACAAATTCGTCACCCATCAAGCCAAATAGTAGAGCACTTATGGCTCTAGAATTGCTTTCATAGATTCTCCTTTGCACTGGATTAACTAGTACAATTGTTGGAACATTATAACCAATGCCCATAGATTTCCAAACATCTGTTCCCAACAATTTCAAATAAACTTCCATATGTACCTTCCAAAAAATATAATTGGTGCCATCAATTCTTGCTGCTCTATTAGCAGGGTATTTTTTAAGAATTCTAATATTATACTTAAGTATAGTATTCTAGGCGATTATTTTGGATTTAAAAAAACATATATATAAATAGGCAGGTGAATATTAAATATGGAACATACAATTTACTACCAAAACTTGTAATTGTTGGCGAATATTGCAATAAAAAAACATATTTTATGTAAATATAAGTGATATTAGAGACTAAAAATGACCAAATAGCGAATTTATTTTTTGAAAAAATGCCAAAAAATAGCCATTTGGCAAAATTTCGCCCCTAAAAATTACCATGTCTGTTGGTGGAAAAACCTTGCTGCTTATCCATTTCTGCACTATGATCTATCTTCCAAATGTTAATCTGTTACTGAAGACACCCGCTCTAATACCAATTGTTGGAATCGTTTAATATTGAGAGGGAGATGAATTAGTATTAATGTAGTTATCAACAATTTTAAAATTATTTAACAGATTAGCCTTTACTCAATCTTTATCTTCAGTTATGCATCAGTAAATAAACATCCACACATATATGCGCCAACATAAACAAAACATAACACACATGATTTTTACGTGGAAACCCAAATGAGAGAAAACCATAGAATTCTTCTTTATAATGAGAAAGAATACATTCTAGGAAGCACCAACTTCCTTTTTTTACCAGCACTGACTAGAAGTAGGCATCAACCCCCTAGTTTTATAGGATTCAACCCAAAGGAAGCTACAAATACCTATGTTTCTCCAGCACCAACTGGAAGGAGGCACCGACCCCCTGTCTCCTTGTTGTTTTATAGGCACAAACTTGAAGGAAGCTCCAACTCCTTGTCTCCTTTCCCTGTCCCACCGCCTTGATGTCTAATGTATGGTTCTATCAAACTTCAACGTCATGCCCCCTTTTGATCACCTTATAATCAGTATGTTGTGTGCTACCTTCATATCCAGTCGATACTTTGTCACTGTGCTGCATACATCACTTGAATTCTCATTCCTCTCAAATCACACTTCTACTGCTGACTTACTTCAGATTCTGTGTGCTCGTTGATACTACAGTGTATGCCACTGATTATCTCATCATTCTACTAATTGCATGACTGCAATGACCAATTGATATAGTGTTTTCAATTGATAGTTTGATGTTCTGAAATAAAGCACTATTAACAGATGGAACTGCGCACTTACTGATAGGTTTGTTATTTTTAAGTGCAACCATCTCTTAGACAATATACGACGTCATGTGCATCAAATGATTCATTCGTTCCATTTAACGCACTTGTCTAAGATCATCTGCATCATGATGCACATGCTCGACCTTGCTGCTCTTCTGTTGTTGCGCATCAGATGGTCCTCCCAACTTCGCACACTTTAAATTATGTTCAATATGCATCAGCAAGACATCTACGCATTATCTGATAAAATTTTGTTCTATCTATACGCTTCTATATTTACAACATATGTGACTAATGATGTGCTGATTGTAATGATATCCTTCAAAAAATCAAGCACATGCGCATACTTCGGTATTTCTTCCTTTCAGATTTGTGCATCCATCACATATCTACAACATCTTTCTGCACACCATCAAAGCTTCGTCCAGCTGCATGTGCGCATTATGCTCCTCACTAGATCATACTGTTCTCTCCTCGAGCCCTTTGATTCCCCTAATATCAAACTTCAACAAACACTGGAACCTCTTATTCTCTCGCCATCAAGCTTACTTCAACTCTCCAAATTTTTTCTCTATTTATACATGTCCAGCATGAGTTTTATGTTCATAAGAGTGTCGCAACATCCCTTCTTCCACACTTCACGGATTGTGCATATACCACGTGTCATCTTATGCACTATTCATGTGTCATCTGTTAGATGTCAAGCGCCTTCGCGGTCCACAACATAGTAGGAATTTACACCTTGGTGGTATACCTTTGCACCCTCGATGTACTATTTCATTTGAGGTATGTGCAGATTCATACTCTTCATCTTGATGAGTCTATAACCTTTGCTGTACCATCCCTTGTGGGTATTGCGCCCTTGCAACATTAATTGTTTGCGTATTCTGCGCATACTCCAACTTCTACTTGGTGGTATTATGACCCTTTCCTTGTCATCACTTGTGAAACTTGTGCATCTATTGTACCATCGGCTATGGAATTTTCTCATAGACTTGCTTCAACGACTGTACTATTCTGGGATCCTATGTGCATTCCACTCACTAAAAGCATCTTCTAATTGGCTAGGCTTGCGTGCTTTCAGGACTGTTCAACCATTTGTTGGTTCTTACTCCATGCACACTTCCGACCATCCAACCAAGCAATGCTTAGACTTGCTTCCACACTTGTACCATTTGTTCAACCAACTCCTTGGCTACTGGTGCACATGTACTACTATCCAACCAACAAGTTAGATTCTTGTGCACGTGTACCACTTTCCAAGCAACTCCTTTGATTTCTATAATGAGAGAGTAGGTCTTGGTGGACTTGATATCTGCGCAAGGACCACATGTACAAGGATACATTACTTGTGTTCTTATTTGAAATGGATCTACATGATGCATCTTCCTTATGTATCATGATGTATCCTTGGACACACTTCTTTGGACTGAATGCACTTCCAGATATACTTAATTAAACTAACATCAATGTTTGTCACCTTCACCGTCTCGCACATATACTTATGGTATTCATGTTCTTATTTATCTTGTGCATATACTTCTTCAAAGTGGATTCCATATACTTCTTCACACTGCTATAGGAATGTTGTTTCTACTTTGACATCAATTGATATCAATGACTCATGCTGAATCAATTGAAATTAGTTGACATCAATGAGAACCAAAGTTCAACATGTTTTGTGTTTGGTGTGCTCTTTAGGTTATTGGATTCCTAAGCAAGAAGTGATTTTGAGACACCTATCTCTATACAAGGATTCTTTAGATACTAAAAATTGGTGCAGTTCATGCAAAGAAGGATACCTGAGGTGATGCGGTATGCAAGCAACATGAAAAAAATTCACACTGAGCAAAAAAATGGACAGTTGCTTCAATTATCCTTGTTTAGAGCTTTCAAAAGACATGGGTATGGCCATTTAGGCTGACTTTCTCTCCCCATTGGTTGCATTTTTCTTTTCTTTCTCTATTGCACCAGTTGTTTTTTCCATCTCTACCATCCCAACATAGTTTTGTGTGTTATATTCACTGATTTCACTTTTCATAGTAATAGTTATTACTAGCAGCTTATGAGTTTAATTTGTTCTGTGATATTAATTTATTTAACATTTTCATAGCCAATATAATTAATTGTATGGATGCATATTAATGTTAGGTTTATTTTCCAGGTTTGAAAAGGGTAGGATGATTACATCACTTTTGTATAATGTTTTGGGAAGACAGAGAGGAAAATTTTGTGCTATTACATTGTGCTTGTATCCATCGCTTTCCATTTTTATACCATAATTGTGCTTGCAGCAAAACCATTTGATTTCTATACACGATAATTTCCCATGCTTAGAAGTGAAATGAGTGGAAATTGTGAAATGAGTGGAACTATTGGCAGTTATGTAAACATCCTCGCCTTGTATCTCCTCCATTAGAGAAATATAGATTCCATCTTGGCCTGATGACCACCTGTTGCAAGTTTCCATTTTGGCCTTCTGTCAAACACATAGCCACCTACCTCCTAGTGCTACCTATGTTCAAGGGTGCAACTTATGTGTATGAGAACCTTCTTAGGTCATGAATTCTAAAACCAATGGACTTAGTGCACTTGTTCTATGATATTCTCCATCAAATCCAGATAAATTTCATCGAGGCTTGATGAATAAGACTAGTTGATGCACTAGGTTATGTAGATACCAACCTATATATCAGAAATAATACTACAAGCCGCTATGGATGCTACTTTCAATGATTTAAATACATAGTGATGAGCTTGATAAAAAGTTACCCAACTCTCTATATCACCTATATGATGAACCAATGTATCCATTTACGATAATTTCAAATCCTTCTCATCGCAAATTCCTTGAGCTCCTCAGAAAGGTTAACTCTAGCATAGACTCAGTGTTGACTTAGCGTTGAGGCTACAAGTTAACAACACATATCAAAAAAGACTTTCTTAGGATATACAATCCAAAGCACCATAAAAAAATGAAGGGTGTAAAACATGTAAAGTTGTGCAAGGTCGTTCCATTTGAAAATAAGAATAAATAAGAAATATTCAAGATTATGCATAAGTATCAATAATAAATAGGGGAGAAGTTTACATAGATGTTATGTCCAAACATGTAGCATATTCTGGTGAAGATAAATACGAATGATTCATCCATGAATATTGATAATAGGATGATATATTTAGTACTAACGTTATAGGATCATCAAGATCATTTATGGTTGACAATGGCTCAAGCTTTGGGGCAACTTTAAGCCGACTCAGGAAATGCAACATATTGTTAGGCTTAGACTTCTTGAGCTCGAATGGTAAGTTTTCTCACTACCATAATACATATATGCTTATAGGTTCATTGTGTAGGTCAACCAAGTTTAACATAATTTACTAGTGTGGTAGAAACAAATCATTCATTTTTTAATGAGGTAAACAAAGATAAAGGCATTCTCAAGGTATGCTTTTTTTTCCAACTAACGTCACATACAAGATATCAGGTCTATGGTATATACATGTTAGGCCCCAGATTACCATACTTTTGATGCTTGGGATCACCATAAAAGAGGCATACACCATATGCACTGAGAATAAATTGAAAAGGGATCTATCAATAGATGATTCCTCGACCTTGCCTTTCTTGATTACTGATATTGTGTGCCGAAACAAATATGTTCCGCAATTAATATCCATGCCTGTGAACAGAGAAAAAAAATGGGAATATTGAAGTTATTCGTGAACTTTCAGTAGTACTTAACTCTTTTCCTGAGACAATCATTGCAATTACCTTGAAAGATAAAAAGTGTTTCATCTAATTGTTTAATGTACACAGAGGAAATATCCTACGAAATGAAGATAAGTAATAGATTAATTCAACGTTAAAGAATCTTATAATCTTGCACAAATAAAAAGTGTCCATATTGTTGGAATTAAATCATTGTTGTGCCAACCATATTTGAGAACAACAGCAACTGCATCTTCATAACTTTTTGCATAGATTTGATTCGCATGAATGATTGCAATAACTTCACAGTTAGAAGTATCGTACCTGAATGGTGTTTAATCTTTTTAGTGTCCATGGCCAGGATGCTATCGTCAAAACTATTTTCATAATGTAGATAAAAATACTGTATTGTATGTCTAATGGACTTCCTGAATGCATGTAGTTTAGGATAATATAGTAGATGAATTGCTATACAAGGGTCAAAATATAATGTTGACATGCGAGAACAACTCACCCTGAAATCGCCAGTCGGATCTTTCTAATTCATAAAGATCATAATGTGCACATGCAAGGACTCCATTCATCTGATTGTAAGAGCACACCATAAACTTGCATTCCCCTCTTCCACACAGATCTTGAATGGTGGTTAGAAAGTATCTCTTAGGTCTTGTTGACTAACCGGCAAGCAAAGGCTAGTTGCTCAAATGGTTTCCTTCAACGCTCACGTTATAGTTATATCTATGTGCCAAACTATAAATGAGGCCCATTCAATGAAAAATAAGATATTTGCACATCAACAACTATAACTTTTGATTTTTTAATAGAAAAATATTTTCTCTTGATTTCTTTTTCTGAGGATCTATAACGCAAAAGAATACCAAACACAGATTCAACATCAAATTTAAGAATAAATTTAGCATATCCCAAATGGGGAGTGGTAACTACCAAAGGTATTAACTCCGAATATTAATATATATATATAACTTTAAACATGGGAGAACAGATAAAATTTTCAACATTGAACCTCATATGATTTGCCTTCCCATTACCTCTATATTGTTTGTATTACTTATGCCATCCATGACTATTTTCCCATCACATAAAATTCAGGGCTTTTAAACAACGTTAACATGAAAAAAAAATTATTGTCTCCCCGTTCACATTGAAAGTTGATGTAAAAATTAATGACAAAGGGCTTGTTGGACTTGATCTTGGTATTCTACTGCTCCCCTTGAGAACATGATTATATATTCTATGAATTTTTCTCCCCTTGAGATACTATTGGGTCTTCACTAAGATATGCTCCTCCTTTCATGCTTATAGACAAGGTGGAATATTGTCTTTGTCAGTCCTTGTTGATATAATTTATACAGTTTTATGCAATAGACATGGGTGAAAAACGTGAAGTTGGGTAACACTTCCGTGAGAATCGTGTGTGTAAGAGACATAGCGGAAGTTATTCGACCGAATAAACAAATTTATTCGGCCGAATAAATTTTGTTATTCGCCCGAATAAGTTATACGTTATTTGGTCGAATAACGTTTAACGGTTCACTGTTCTAAATAACGGAGACCTCGATTTGTGTGTGAGGTGTAGTCGGACGAGAAAAATACACAGCATTTTTTATTTATTCGGTTGAATAATTTTTCGGCTGAATACTTATTCAGCCGAATAAGTTTTCTGCATAAAAGCTCGGTCGCGGCTTGTCTTTGTCATTTTTGCTGTAGGATTTTTGGATCTTGTTGTCAGACCCACTGAAGGGCCCGCTAGCACCACCTGTCCCGCAACCTCTTCGGCCACCCCGCCGCGTCTACCTGGCTGGACTCGTCCATGCCACCCTTTGTTCGCCGCTGCTGGACTCGTCCTCGCCACCCTGTGTTCGCCATCCTACACTTTATGTTGGTGGTCCACTGCTGGACTCGTCCTTGCCACCCTCGTCATCTCCCCCTTCTTTCGTCCCCCTTCTTCGCCACCTTGATGTGTCTGTGCATTTTGGAGTGAACTTAGCCACGTTGCTGCGTCTGTGCGTTTTGGACTAAGCCATGTTGTCGGGTGTTGCGTCTGTTCGTAGGTGGACATTCGTTGGTGTGGCTGTTCCTTGGTGGAGTGTTGGTCTGTTGAGTGGTTGTTGGTCGACGTTCGCATTAGAGAGCTGATGTACTATTCGTTGTGCAGTGGATCAGGTAATTTTATTTCAGTTTTTTATTTTTATTTTTTCTTTTTGTAAAAATTTATATGAATGTTGCTTCGTTTGCTTGCAGGTGTCCTTTGCTTTTTCGGTGCTCAGGGTCATTCGTCTTCCTTGCTCGTGTTCGGTTTGGTGTTGACTTTCAGCAATAAAACATAAAAACCAGGTATGCCAAAATGATATCTTTGTTTCTGTAATTTTGGAACTGTTTTTATTAAGAAAAAAGAGAAAACATGAAATATATGTCCCCGTGAGGAGTAAGTAAGAACGAAACAACTCTGTCCATGTGGACAAAGTTCATGAACTCTGTCCAATTGGACAGAGTTTAATTTTTTTTATATGAACAAACAGAGAAATATAAATAGGATTGAGTTGGTTAAACTTGTGAAACTATTGATTTTGCTTATGTGATAAGGAGGAAAAATAAAACTAGTTTTGAAATTCTATTTGCAAATGGTATTTTTTTGCTTTATGTATAGGTTTCCCTTTTCAGTTGAACTCTGAACTCTGTCCACATGGGCAGAGTTCATGAACAGAGTTCATGAACTCTGTCCCTATGGACAGAGTTCATAGATCAATATATTAGTTAAATATTATAAACCATGCTCATGCATAGCTACAGACAAGACTAAACTTTACTTTAGACGTAATAAGAAAGAACTAAAGCTACTACATAGAAAACTTGTAAAAAACCCTGACCTTCCAAAGCAGCAAAGTCAATTGTTATATGGACCAAACAACATGTTTTAAGAATGTCGTGTACACATTATTCTTACGTATTTAGGGAATCCTTGTTAGGAGGTATTTATATCAAAACTTTAGAGTATTGTGCCACATATATATGGAAACATGACTCATTAATAAATTTTCCACATTAATAGTGATGCAATGATTTTAGTCCACCTAGTATTGAGTTCATGCCACAGATTTATGGAAACATGAGACACTAATAAGTTTTCCACATTAATAGTGATCCAATGATAGTCATACACTTAGTATTGAGTTCACTCTAAGTTGACACTCTTCTGAGAATGTCATGCCTTATGATTGTGCATTTTGAATTGAGAATCTAATTCATGGAAAACAATGGTCTTGAGTTTTAGCCTTGTAAAGGTGACCGTTCTCGGTATTATGTTTTTCTTTGGTTTCAACATGGCAAACTCGAGGAACATAATACCAAGAATTGTCACCGTTATCAGGCTGAAACTCAAGACCCTTGTGGAACATGGAAAATTTGGGAAACATGGCAAACTCGAAACATAATACCATGAATTGTCAATTTTTTATGATTCCATGGAATAATGAAAAATATTTGTAGATATAATTTATGTTTAATGTATTAAAATATAAATTAAGTTATTAATTTAAGATTTAAATTAAAAGTTAACAGGTTCATGAACTCATTCTTTGACATAAAGAAATGAACCCTTCACTTAGTATTTAATTCTATTGGTTCCATTGATTTTAAACATAAAAAATACTTAGAAGATTGGTACATTAATTCCTCACACATCCAACAATATTAGCTATACTCTTTTTAAGAACTATTAGATGATATTAGGTAAATCTAGGTCCTTATTAAATAACTTAGTCTCTTTAGCAGCTAGGTCTTAGAATTTGTAGAATTAACATGTAGAATTAGAATATGTAATGAGTTGATATTTGTGTAAGTGTAGACATTATATCAAATGGAAAGAGAGGAGTCTTCGAGGCGGAAGCGTAGGAGGTGTTCACTTTCTTCTGGAGTTGGTGTTTCAATTGATAATCGAAGGTTGTCGACTTCCCCTTGAGATTCAAGTTTATTGTATAGTTCACATTCATTAGATCATCAACGAGGCAATAGGGGTACAAATGATTCCCCTTTAACTTTTGTGGGAGAACGTCGATCTCGACCTTCTATTGGTATGATCAATCTTATAATACATGTACACAAATTGTTTTTTGTGTACGCAAAGTTTGTACATGCTTACACATAACTTTGTTTTATTTGGAGCAGAGCATGGTTCAGAAGATGGTCGTAATTCTACAGAGAGGGAGGAAGAGCGAGCAAGGGAGACATATGAGGGTGCAGAGCAAGGTTCCCAAGAGGCTCGTAATTCTACACATGGTGACGATGGTTGACCCAGGACGCAATATGTTGAACTAACAGAGGGTTGTACACCCATTACAACGTATCCATCTGATTTACCTGAGGAGCTTCCATGGGAAAGTGGTGATCATCAAATGACTCTTGAAAGTTGTAGATCCCACTACGGCAAGTTGGAAAAAGATTTATCTACTATGGAACTCCCTCAAGAGAGTAAACAAAGTTTGGAGATTATTTTGGTATCTTTGCAAAAATTCATTCAGGCATATGAGAATCTCGGACCAATTACGAATGGTTTTGTTTAGTTGATGCGAAGATGAAGGAGTCAAGTGATGGGTTCAGACAAGTACGTTGTTGTGAAGGAGAGAGTAACAAAAGAACATGCCAAATCAATGCTTAACTTCAAAGAAGGTCTAAAGCGAGAAATGTTGAAAGTGTAATATTTCAAGCACCCTGAACTTGCACATCTACTATATGATCAGTTCCTTGTAGCCTATGGTCAGTTTCCATGGAACGATGAAGTTTCCCAATAGTTTGCTAGATTTTTTTATGTGGAGTTTTTTTTAGGAATGAAGCTAGACTATACTGATGTTCATTCTGAAATTTTATGGAGTTGGAAAGAGTCGAATATATGATCGAAAATGTGCTTTTAGAGAACCTACAACTCTTCGACCTCCACCCTAGATATCTCGCCCACCCAGGCTTGTGGCATTAAGATCAGAGATGGAGCCCACATCCCAACTTGGGACAACTGCAGATGAGGTAGATGGAATTGGTTCGAGAGAGGGCTCGTGCCACTATTCGTCAAAATTTTGTTTACAAAATGAATGATGAGGTAGATGGAATGAGCATTGAAAATCTCAGGGCTTATGCCAAGGTTTGTCGTGACATAGCGTCAAATGTTATATCCAATGACACATCGAGTTTAGGAGAGGTTTGTTGATTATGATATGACTTGATCCATTTAATCTTTTATTCATTTTGAATTGAACTTTTTGTTACATTATATGAATGATATTATGTTTTTTTTTATGTATAGTAATAAGTACATTATGTAAATGTTTATTGGTTGTAGTTTTTCAGAATGATGAATGAACATTTTTTTTCGACTCTCCACTAGTGAAAATGTAGAGCATATTGGAGAGCTATATTTATTATTTACATAAACTTATAATTATGTTTGAACTTGATACATTATCCTTTTTTTGAATTTTAATTTAACTATGCATCTTATTGTTAATTTGACTTATCCATGCAAGTTTCTTTAGATATGAACTTTTTAAATGAATTACCATCTCTTGTGAGCTAATGATTTTAATTTTTTTGTTTCGGTTTTAAGTTAATTGCTTAATTTTCTTTTGTTTGCACTATGTTTTATTTATTAATACAATTTAAATTTTAGGGGGGAGATATAGGTTCTTTGCTGAATGTGGATATTGGCACAAAGGTAATTTCCTTCACACTTGAATTGATTTCTGATATAAGTTTAATATTTTAATTTTTTTGGATTTAGTTTAAATTTGTTTAAGTAATCTATGAGATTCATAAATTGATTTTATACATGTTGCAGCTTGGGTCTCTTCAATCTTTTGGAGGCAAAGGGAGGACTCTAGTGCAGGGAAGTGGTGGACATGCATTTTGAGAATTTGATGTAATTTTGTTAATAATTGAATTGTTCTTTGATATATAAGTTTAATATTTTAATTTCTTGAATTTAGTTTAAAAAAATTATGATATTCATAATTTGCTTTTATACATGTTGCAGGCTAGGTGGAGTCCAGGGGAAGGCCCTAGTGGAGGATAGTGGTAGACTTCTTCATTTTTTGTTGATATATAGATTGTAGTTGTTTTGGACATCGAGGAGATTTATTCTTGGATTATATGTATATGTATGTTGAACTTACATGTCCATGAGTTCGTTTTTGATGATTATATACATGTACATTGAATTTACATATTTTGTATTTGCTTTAAATGATCTATTTTTTTGTTAATTATTTAGCATATTTGGTGTGATAAATGTTTAGAATATGTTTTTGCATGTTTATGAATGTATGTAAATTATTAAATTTATGTATGTATATAGATGTAAAATTTATAAGAATGTTAATGATAAAAATGCTAGGAATGTTAAGAATGGATGTTTGGAAGTTTTTATAGGTGCAATCTAAAGTTAAGAAATGTTAAAAATGAATGTTGAGAATGAATGTTATGGTAAGAATGAATGTTAGGAAAGTGTTGAATCCTAATAATGAATGTTAGGAAGTTTTGATCTAGGTGCAAAATCTAAAGTTAAGAATGATAAGAATGAATGTTAGGAAGTGTTGAATGTTAAGAATGAATGTTAAGAAGTGTTGAATGTTAAGAATGAATGTTGAGAAATGTTGAATGTTAAAAATGAATATTGAGAATGAATGTTATGGTAAGAATGAATGTTAGGAAAGTGTTGAATCTTAACAATGAATGTTAGGAAGTTCTGATCTAGGTGCAAAATCTAAAGTTATGAATGATAAGAATGAATGTTAGGAAGTGTTGAATGTTAAGAATGAATGTTAGGAAGTGTTGATAGGTGTAATGTAAAGTAAGGAGTAAGGAATGTTAAAAATGAATGTTGAGGGTCAAGAATGTTTAAAATGTTAAGAATGAATATTAGGAAGTTTTCTAAAATGTTAAGAATGAATGTTTAAAATGTTAAGAAGTGAATGTTAAAATGGTTAGGACTTGTTAAGAATGAATGAATGTTAGGAAGTTTTATAGAAATAGGAGTGTTAGGAAGTTTTGGTAGAAATAAGAATGTTAGGAAGTTTCAGAATGTTACTAAGTCTTGATAGATGCAATCTAATGTTTAGAAATTTGCAATCTAAGTTTTTTATAGGAATTTTAAGAATGAATGTTAGGAATCTTAGGAAGCTTTGAATGTTAGAAAGTTTAGGAATGTTAGGAAATTTTGATAGAAATAAGAATGTTAGGAAGTTTAAACATGAATGTTAGGTTCAAATTTTGATAGGAATGTTAGGAAGTTTTGATATGAATGCTAGGAATATATGTTAAGAATGAATGTTATGAAGTTTTGATAGGTGCAAATAGAAATGTTAAGAAAGAATGTTTGTCTGATATATAGAATCTTGGTTTCAACATAAAACTTGAATTTCATAAAAATGATAAATTGAAATTTGTATAAATGATTCATATTTTGAAATTTTAACTAATGACTCTTATTTTCAATGTTCAGGTACATTTTATGCAGCTGAAATCATGGCAAGTGAGGATTTAACAATTTTTTTGTTTTTTAATCATAAGTAAAGATTACAGGATTGTGAAGCTTATGCTAGATTACAACAATGATTTTAGACAACAATTTGATGAATTTTCATCGATTTGTTGTAAATAATTATTGCTCTAATTTAGCATAAGCTTCACAATCCTGGAATCCTTGCTTGTGATTAAAAATTAAATGATCGTTATCTCCATTTGTCATGATTTCAGTTATGTGAAATTACACAAGCGATATTTATTCCACCATAAAACTAGTAATGGATCAACCCATATTATGGATCAAGAATAATAATTTCCCATTTATTAAGTATATTAGAGAAGCATGAAATGGATCAGATGAAATCTAGCAAGTTTTTCGATGATTCTTCACTTACATACTTCAGTGAAAAGTAAAGATTCGAGACGAAGTGTGGGGACAACCACATCCGTTATCTCATATCTTAAGTGGTCTAATAGACATATGGGGACCCAAATAAAGTACTCTACACAGAATTTAAGACGAAATTACACAAATTAAAGTTTTCATTACCAAATAATTTTCGAATTCATTTCAGCATACTAAAATACAATAATTTAATAACTCTTATTCTAGTTCCCATTCAAGATCATAGACATAGTTGAAAAAAAAAAATATTGTACATAACATTTGACATGGACATGGAAAAAAACATTGATCGATTAATTTTTGATATATAGTTAAAAACATCGCAATGGAATGCCGTCCTCAATTATCCGTTCATGGTCATATTTGGACAATTTTCATTTTTTAGTTTTTAATTGTTTTTTTTAGGGAACTTGTACCAATTTTATTCGAGATGCACATACTAAATGACTATATTGACAACATATGACATCGGGTTCATAATCCTGAAAGTAGACATAATTTTCAGTCATATGGGTCTGCTGAACAAAATAGCCCTTTACAATGATGGATCCTCTCTCGTATGTATATCCGTTGTCATTGTAGTCCTCCAATAAATTCATCTTTCCTTCAGTGCATCGCATCAAATAATACTTCACATTTTTGTTGTTGTCTATAGGTGCAATCACAGCGAAAAAATCCCCTGTGCAAATTACAATTGGTTTTAGGGTTTTGTAATCAATTAAATTGACTAATATACATGTATAAGGTGATGGAAAAGAATGAACAATCGAAAAAAGAGTTCTAAGATCATTACCTTCTCTAACAAGATCTTAAATTATGTTGCCATCAGATGATATTGCTATTTCTTCTAATTCTAATTATTCTATGCTTGCTAGTGGCATTTTTCCTTTAGGATTAATCTCTGTGTGTTTCCAATGTTTTATGTAGTTGTTCGTTATGTTTTCACAAATTTCTATAGATTCAACATTTTCATTGCAAATATGACAAAAGCATGATTGCTTTCTAGTGTCAAATGCATACAGGTTTTGGAAGGCTTTTGTTTGAATAGAGTGAAAATCTCTAGTCCCATGTATGGTGCTAGCGTCGTATGGTATTGATCTATTTATATCTTGGACCCCAACAAGCCAAAAAAACCTACACAAATGACAACTTTTGATGTTAGTGTACATTTTTTTAAATTGACAATTAATATAAATTAAAAAAATCATGTACATACCTATGCACATCTTTTGATTATTGATTATAATTATGGTATAGATGTGATTTACACCATTGGACGACCTCTGCAGTTGAATGAAACGTGCAGAAGAATGGTTCATTTTCCATCTTCGAAGTGCTCTTTTTACGCATGCTTTTATACCATCATGTTCACCTTTTCCATGTCCAGTTTCAAAGAAATTCCAGTGATGTTTAATGTTCAATGATTTATGAAGTCGACATAACCAATAAAATAATCTCGAAGATTTAAATTGTTCCGCACATCCATTTGATGATATCCAATGCTCATTGAATTTAACGTCACGTTCTTTTAGTGAATCGTAAAAAATACTTTCAATACAATGCTGAACAAAATGTGTATCGTGTGTACGATCATCGCTGATATAAAAGTGATATTCTTTAATCACATATCGATTGTCACATGTGCTTTCAATGCCATCAACATCCTGTTGAGAATGTCTATATAAAACATGGACAAATATTGAAACTTGGTCTGAATGATAGTATTCACTCTGTATCTCTTTTTGTGGAGCAAATGTGTAGTTTTTTGCAAAATCAACCACTGACAAAATTGTTCCTAGTGGAAAAATTTCACGAGACTGTTTGAATTGAAGGTCTTGCCATCGTGCTCTATGTGAATGCTTGGTGTATTTATAAATTTCACTTTCAAATTTCTTGAGAAAATCTGTCACACATATTTTATCCTCTCGCAAATCAATTCTTTTGGAATGTGCATCACTAAAACTTGTAGCATAATCGATGTATTCATATCTTCTCCAATCAACCGTTACATTTGACATCGAGTGATCATTATCGATAGGATATTTATTGCGGAATAAGACCAGATTTCCACAATGATGACAATGTTTTCCATTGACACATTTCTTATTATAAAATACTTCATTGTGATCTCTCTCACATAGAGTTTGAGATATGAATTCACATACTGTGGGCGGAGGTGGTGAATTCATCCAAAACATTTTAACAAATTCAAGAAACGTGTCGTAATATAATTGAAATTGCACATGATAACGACAATAACATGTGTCACGTATAGTAATAGTTCTAACATACCATGGTTTTTGTTGCATAAATGTAGTGATTAATTCCACGATGATCTTCCTTCAATTTATTGAACAATTGTACTTGTGTCATATCCATTATATGTTTTGGACTACTTTCATATACCCCTCGTGATACTCGTTGTCGTATCACATCCCTTGAATTTGGTGAAAGTCGAGAATGTGCCAACCAATATTCCCGTACAATATCTTTAACACCTGCTCCCATTCTATCTTTGTAAGGTTGTCTACAAATAAATGCTCAGCAAGCAAGTTCATCATTTTCACCTATTAGCATTCTGAATTTGCTATATTTGTATAATGTCTTTCTCGAGGTTCCAACTGCTTTTGCTAGTTGTGTTGTCAAATGTTTTTGTTTAGTACTATTTGAAACAATTGCTATATGAATTGCTCTATGTGAAACATTAATATATTTCTTCCTGGATTTTCCAAATTTTTTTATTGCATCACCTATATTTTCTATCACATTATGTTTCAATTTCGACTCTTTTGTCACCTTTTGAATACCCAATAATGACGTAGCATCTTCTAACTTCTTGGTCACTAATAAACATCTGAAAATTTATGCTTGCCCCGTTATTGAATAATTCTTCAGAACATCATCATAAAATTTTTGAGCATGATATCGTGTAGCATGTATGGGTATTTTTTTGCCATATTTGTTGCAATCAACGTTTTCTAACATTTCATCATCAATGGTGAAAGTACCTATACATCAAGTTAAATTTAATTTAACATGTATCCAAAAATACAATTCATTATAAAAAATGAATTTGGAAAATACATGATATATACATACCTCGTCGAATTTCTGGATCTTGAACTTGATCTTCAATATTGACTTCATCGATATTAGTATGTAAATAACTATTTACATCTTCAACTTCAATTTGTTCTTCTTGTACTCTATTTTCAATTTCCATTTCATCAACATTATCATGTAAATCTGTATTTATATTTTCAATAATTATCTGTTTCGGTTCTGCAACCCTTGCTTTTTTGGCATTATATCTAAGTTTTTGTTTTTCTCTATTAGCATCATCATCACATTTACGATCACCTTTTTTTGAATGATTTCTCTTACTTCCCATAATTGTTTAATCTATAGATAATAAATTAAAGAATCATCACTTTATAGTAAAAAAAAAAAAAAAGATTTAAAAACAGTTATGAAATTTATAAAAACATGAACTTAAATTTACTTCACCTTATCAAAATCTTGTAAGATTGAAGAAAAACTCGGAATTAAATTTTCTTTGAAAAAACCCTTTGAAAAGAAATCTCCTTTGAAAAAACCTTTTTGGAAAGAAGTAAGAATTCCTTGAAAATAAATCATCTTTGAAAAAACCCATTGGAAAAGAATAAGAACACCTTGTAAATAAATCTTCTTTGTAAAAACCACTAGAAAAAAAACTTCTTTGAAAAAATACCTAGGAAAAAAATCTTCTTTGAAAAAACCACTCGGAAAATTACTTTGGAAAAAAACTTCTTTTTAAAAATATCCTGGAAAAAATTTGTGTAAAGAAATAACTCCTTTGCAAAAATACTTTGGTAAAACAACTCTTTGAAAAAAATTCTTTCAAAGAAATAAGAAGAAAAAATACATCTTCTTTGCAAAAATACATTGAAATAAAAACTTCTTTACAAAAATACCTTGGAAAAAAACTCTTTAAATGCATCCCCTGGGAATAAATCTTTTTTGAAAACACTACTTGGAGAAATACTTCCTAAAAAAAACCCCTTTGCAAAAAATATCTAGGAAAAAAATACTTTGAAAAAACCCTTTGCAAAGAAATAACTTCTTTGCAAAAATACATTGGAAAAAAAACTATTTGCAAAGAAATAAGAAGTGCAAAAATTCCTTGGAAAAAAACTCTTTGCAAAATACCTTAGCAAAACAACTCTTTGAAAAGACCTCTTTCAAAGAAATAAGAAGTGCAAAAATAACTTGGAAAAAAACTCTTTGCAAATTATCTTAGCAAAACAACTCTTTGAAAAAACCCATTTCAAAGAAATAAGAAGGAAAAATACAACTCCTTTGCAAAATATTTTGGAATAAAAACTCTTTAAATACAACTCTTGGAAAAAACCTCCTTAGAAATAAACCTTCTTTGCAAAAACCACTTGAAAAAATACTTTGTAAAAAACAACTTCTTTGTATAGAACCATTGTAAGAACCTCATTGGAAAGATACTATGTAAAAAAAAAACTCATTTGCAAAAATATCTAGGAAAAAAAACACTTTGCAAAGAAATAACTTCTTTGCAAAAATGCCTTACAAAAAAACTCCTTCAATATGCCATTTTGAAAAAAAAAAAGAAGGAACATACCTTGTAAAAAAAAATTCTTCAATGAATGTGCTCTTTGGAAAAAAATAAGAAGAAACATACCTTGTAAAAAATCTCCTTAGAAAAACCCCTTCAAAAATATTTTGACCAGAAATATGCGAAGCTAAAATGTGTGAAATTAATGAATCAATTTAGGTTTATTTATACGAGTATAGACAACGTAATTTTTTTTTTTTTCCGGCGGCCGGATTTTTTTTTTTTTCCGACGGACGAATTTTTTTTCCGTTTTGTTATTTGTCCGAACAACCTTTGCTGTAAATGATGGTGCCGTTATGGAAAACTATTATTCAGCCGAATAACCTCTGAGACCTGAACAATCAACGATTCTGCACAATTTTCAGATTTATCAATTTTCAGAAGGTAAAAACAACCTCTTGGACTACAAAATGATTGTCGAACTTGATACCATTAGATTCATCATTGAATCTAGTTTCCGTAGGTATATATTTTGTTCTATATAGGTGAGATCTGATATTTTTAATTTTTTTTTCGTAACATTTGACAAGTTTGGATTCATCTCTTTTGAAAAAGTGGTGAAATGAAAAAGCCATAACTTTAAAAATACACAACCCAAGAAATTGAAAAAAATATGGTGCACTTAATTGGCGTGTCTATTTCAAAAGCGTGTTCGTAGATTTTTTAGTTTTAGAGTCAATTGAGATAAACGTGACGCAACAAAAAACATGTTGAAAATCGACTAGGTTTCCTCATTGAACGAATTCAAAAAAATATAGTAATGAGTATATAGATCCATTGGTTACAAACTTATAGTCATGCACTAGAAAATTGTGTGTAGATTGTCGTAGCATATTTTGTTTTTGCAAAAAATAAGTTTAGCAATGATTTTACGGGCACAACAAAACATGACTATTTTGTAGTCCTTTCATTTTATAAGAACACATTCTCAAACATTTGCGAAATCGATATATCAAATATCAATAAAAAAAATTAAAAAAATTATGAGTAGAAATTTAACATAATTCTCTAAATGTTTTCTTTTTACTGCAAAGTGAAATTGTAAACAAAAATATCACTTTTGTTCGGCCAAAGTTGAAAAACATGAAAAAATCAGATTTATTTTCTCACAAGACCCCCAAAATAGACACCCATCTTCATGGATTCACCCATTGGGGATCTTTGTTTTTGATAAACTTGTTTGCTTGGAAGCATGTAAAAGTCATGAAAACAAAGTGGTGCAGAAAAATAAAAGTTTGAAAAGTATGAAAGTAGTAAGAATAAGATTAGTGGCATCATGGAACTCAGGTCCTAGGATCTGTTACTCAGTTCATGAGATAGTGAAAGTGACTACCACTTGTATTTCTCAAGTATCTCAGTAACGAAAACTATAGAAGGAGAAGCAAATTCTTTCATAGAGGCCTATGATAGTTCGCTAGTATTTGTTCTTGAGGTGTGTAGGATGTTCAAAGAACTGCAGTAAACGTTAAAAAATCATTTTCTTGATTAGTTGAATCCTTTAGAAAGACTATGGTTGAATATGTATCAAATCAGTCATGGTCATATCAATCTAGTCATACTATGGCATAAGGATTCATCATAGTCAATGAGAATTCAATATTCTTATAATTATCAGACCCGACTTCTATAAGCTATCATAAACTTCTATCATAACTTCTTTGACTTTACCTTTATCTTCACTGTCAGTCCACTACAAGAATTAATTCATTACTGTTCATAGTTCAATATTTCCCTTAAAACAATACTTACACTAGAAAACTATTCATAAGGACTTCTGCATGCCCAGGGGGACTTTGATACGACTATTCCTCACAAATATCCACCCATATTTAGAAATAGAAGGGTTATTTTCTTGTTTACTTATGATTCCCATGCCTGGACTTGGAAAACGAAACCCTCTACTGTTGTTTGTAGGACCAAAACATCCCTTTTAGGGTTGCAAGAAGCCCTAAACATGATCAGAATTTGCATTAGTTTTGAGTTCAAGGTGTTTAACACTGTCTTGACCTCCCAAATGTGGGTTTTTATCAATGAGGTTCATGATACTTTATTATTCTGTCAGATCTCCTCTTTTTTTATCTTCAAATTTTGATGCTTATTTAATAAAAACTGACTTCATTATTCTCATAAGTTCTTTAGCATGACTATAGGTGAAATTTTAGTGCCCAAGACTACTACTGTGTGCCCATGATTTCCTTTTATCAATGCCCAACTATGCATAGGATAGACCAATACAAAATGAAGGTAACATGGGTTAAATACTTTATTTTAACTTTGTAATTTTGATCAATAAAACATTCAAATCTTTTAATCTTCACATGTTAAAAATATTACTGCCCCTGCTTATGAAGGAATATTAATAAGTCCTTGTACAAAAATAAAAATATGGTCCAAGAGTATATCCTTTTTAATTGTTCACTACATAGAAAAATTATCATGGGTAGGTTCTGTGTTGAATTCCTGGACTTCAATTTGTCTACAATTTCTCATGCTATGTCCTTTATATATAAATATGGTGTGGTGTATGGTATTCAATCTACACTTTCTTGGCCTACAACATATTCAGTTCAAGTTTGGGGATCTATCTTTCACACTTTTTTTGGTTATGGTTGTTGGTGCTACCAAAATGTGGGACCAAATTCTAAGTTTTGTTCCGTTATTTTTCTTGAATAAGTGGAATAATATCTCACGTTCAAAAGTTGGGGATAGATTGGAATAATATTCTCAGCGATATTCAATTTGATAATTTACTAGTGGAATCTTTCACTTCAATTCAATATCTACCATCCATCTTTGAACTGTTGCTTGATTTTCAAGATTTTCTATTAATTTGTAGGATATAATTTATATATTATCACCTTTTGGAACTCTTTCCTACTTCCATTGGGAATTCAACCATGTTTCCCTCATTTCTCATTGAAACTACCCCACAAGAGCAGGTCTAACTCAAATGTTTTTGAGTATGTAAAACGTGAACCTATGCATGTTTTTAGTATCCATATGTTCCAAAATTTTAAAAAAATATGTGTCCAATTGCCTTAGCTAGTTGTCTAGCTTATTGGTGTAGAGGTCCTTCCACCTTTACCTCCATTTTCCACTTGATTTGTAACATTCATTATGATAGGAATTATGGGGCTTGACTCTTTGGGATGTGACTTCAACCTAAATAGTATATTGGCATTAGTATTGTTGCCTAGTCCTTTCAAAGAGGGATTTCTGTAACTCTACTCGAAGGTTCATTCTATATTAGGAAACATAAATTGAGTTTCTGTATTGGACTTATCTTTCATAAGTACATGTAGTTGTATGGAATTCTAACATGACTTTTAACTTCAACTTAAATTTTTTTTCTTTCCCGAGAGAATTATTTATTGTTAGCCATGACTTCTAACAGAAATTCATTCTTTAGACTTCTATAAATAAGTGGATTAGGATTGATTCTCTTCCAGTAGAATAATGCCAGTTCCTAGTCCAAATCATTAATTGATGTTGTAGTACTGTGGTAGTACTCTCCTGTTCTTACTTTCTAAAATAGACTTGACGAAACATTAGTTTCTTTAGCCATAGTCTCTGACTTTTTACAGGAAAATTAAGACTATGGATCAAGAACTATGATCCTTTCTACCTCTTATATTTCTTGTATCCCCCATTTCTATTGATCTTGCCTCTATCTTTGAACATAACTAGGAGTTCAACTATCTATTTATACGAGATACTGCTTGTCAATTACAAGTAGCTATAACGTCCATATATTTGATAGGTTCAAATTACAAATATTGATATGTTTGTTCATCTTTTAGTGTGTCATTGAAGTTAAAGTTGATTGTTGAAGTTGATTCCTGTTGTGAAAGTTAGGTTGTCAACGTTGGTCTCTTTGGTTGTTGGTGCAACAAGTTTTTGATGCAACATGAATCAATAAGGAAATCTCATGGAATTTCAATGCAATAGAAGATAAAGTATATGTATAAGTATGTAGACGACATAGTTATCTAGGAACACATTCATAATCCTTTGTTTCTGTTTCAAAAATTTTACCCACATGGGTGTTTGGGATTTCATAATTGTTATAAAGAATTTCATATGTTTCTAATCATATATATGTTATCTATGGATTCCATTTAATAAGCAACTAAAATAAACTTTAGCATGATAAATTATTACAAGTTTTATGAGATACTTGACAATTTTAAATAAATTCTATATTAATTTACCTATATTATAAATATATGTTCCTTTTATGCACCGTATGTATTTAGGGACATATACCTTATGCATTTAGGGACATATTCCAAAAATTTCTATTGTGTTGAAACTTCATAAATGTTGCAAATTTTCAAATAATTATGGTCAATATAAAACTTAGTAGTAAAAGAGGCATGGAAAAATTTTCATTTTTAAAACATTCTCATGAAGCCAATGCATGTTCACGATGAATTGATTTAGTGAACTTTTGGTTGTATATTAGGAGTAAGATGTTTAACATTTCGTGATTTTGTGATGAGAATTACAAGCATTTCCTTCCATTTATGGTGCATTAATATTCACTAATTATGTGGATTATAATTCCTCCAATTTTGTTGATAATTTAGATATTTTTATTACTTGTAATAGGTCCCTTTGTTAATGTCTATAGATAATTCATATTTATCATGATCTGTTTATCTTGTGTCAATTCGAGGAAAATAAAGCCAATGAGAGATTTTATTTTGTATGGGGCTCCTAGTATAGGGATGTCATACTTGGCAAAGCCTGTGTCAACAAAAGCATATCCAATAGTTTATTATAGATACTGAGCTAGATCAACTATTTAGTGATTACATTATTCGTTTGATCTCGTAGTGTAATTTGTGAGTGGAAATAAACTCAAAAGTTTATCTTGATGTGCATTTGATTAATTATTTCTAATTCCATTGAAAATATACAAGGCTTGGAATTGGAATTATAGGTCACCATTCCATATGCACATGATGCTTTAGTGTTACTTATGGGTTCTTTGGTTAACCATTACACTTTATGCATTTCTAAGAGAGTGGATGGTTTGGGAAAGAAACATACATGAAAGTTCATGACTTGCACTCTACATGGTGCATAATAAATGGACAAGTATTTTACCAAGGTCACACCAAGATTATATGTAGTAGTAAAGAAAGTTGAGAACATTGACCTCAATCTAGATATGTTGGTAATATACCATGGGGTGTATCTCACAAACTTGGAAATAGTATATTGATAAATTTAGCCCTAATTTTCTTTGTTTGAGAAACTAATTAACAACAATACGAAGCATGCCTAAACAAAATTGGTATTTTCATGAGTTTTTTGGTCATTCAATGTTTCCTTTGAGAGGAATTTAAAAAAAAAAAAAAAACACCCCAAATTTGGGACCTAAAGAACATGGAAAATAGCTCCTCCTCTCGTAATTCTTGAAAATGGATCCTAGCGCTAGCAATTTTTTTTATTTTTATTTTTTTGTGGAAAAAATGTAGGTTAAGCAATTACATTGATAGAAGTGATGTGCTCTACAATTTGACCTCATATGTGCTTCTTTTTACATGTTCATTACATAACACTCTCTATCTAGAGAGTATATTCTACCCATTTAAACCCCATATTTCAGGCCAAAACTGCATTGATGATAATTAGAATGCACTCTGGTTATGTCAAATTTCAAATAATGACATTGATAATCTCTGATATTTAATGATGTCCATAAGGATATTTATATTGTAGGGTTCAAGGTATATGCTGTAGTGTATTTTTTATTGAACATTTTATCTATTCTTATTACTAATATTATTCTTTTAAATGTTGATTTAGCAGTATTCTTCTTTGAACCTTGTTTCAAAATGGATGGGTGAAAGTGAGAAGCTTGTTTCCAATCTATTTCAAAGTGAATTTTCCTTTGGATTTTGTATGAGCTTAGTAATCTTTTCCATTTCCTCCATAATAACATGCTATAAATTAACTAAATCAATTGTTCTCATATTCCCTTTAATCAAATATTCCAATTTGGAAACCCAAAAAGATAGGTCTTCACTTTCATTGAAGGTTAAGGATGAATCTTCTAGTGGTTTTAGCAGAGGGTGAATTTTTCCACCACCTTTTTGTGCCATGTGGAACAATAAGAACATACATCTACAATATTTATCACACCTTTTATATCACCCAAAATAGATCCTTCTACTAAAAGTTATTCACGTTTAAAATGGCATACCTTTTTCACTTTGATTTGGAGACTGACTTGCTAGCCGACCTTCCAACTTAGGTAACTCTGAAATTTCAGATCCTATGAAGCTAAATTTTTTTTTTTGCAGTATCATGATATGTATTTTCTTCAATTCAATTGATATGGCATTCCATGTGCCCAATTTTTTTTATCCAATTCAAAAATTGCTACTATATATATTGTGGTCTATCTACTTTCTGATGTAATTGATCTTACTCTATTTTGATCTCGTGTGCTCCAGATATAATTGTTTTACCTATAAAACCTATTTGAGACTACTTTTTGGACTAGTTAGAAACCCTAAATTCCAAGCGGTATATCTTTGAAGGTGGGTTCCTATAATGAATAAGGATCTGAAACTCGTACTATGGATATTTCACTTTGTCCTCTATATCCCCTGTGAGTTTCACTATCTGAAACATCTAGCAAAAAAATTATTGTAAAAATTACAAGATGAAACATTATGGAAGTTGTTGGCTTGGTTTTCCAACCAAGCTTAGTGGATTGGGCACCTGCTAACTAGTAGCAACAGTTTCAATATTAAGCAAAAACAATAAACTAAATCTAAAACTAAAACTAAACTAGCATGTGCATTTTTGAATTAAAAAACAAGAACAAGAAATATAAGAAATAATTTTGTATTGAAAATGGGGGCAATCAAGTGCTTGCAATAATAATACCTCCAAGTGATGAAGATAGTTGAGAAGCTTCAAGGGTGAGTAGCTCCAAACTCCAAAGGGTCCTTTCTCCAAGGTTGCTACAATAGCCAAAAGCTCAAGGGAGATTTTGGCAGCATGAGGATGGGAAGATGGATGGATGTGAAATGAGGAGCCCCTACCACCTTTTTATAGGTTTTGGTGGTGGGGAATACCATTGTGGTTTTGTGGAAACCAATGGTATTGACCAACATGGTTTAGGTACTTTTCCCTCCTTTTTCCTTTTTTGAATAAAATTAATATTTTTATTCCCTTTTTAATATTTTTGGAAATTTTGGACCCTTTTTTAGGGTTTTTTTATGCTTTTTTAGGAAAAATAATATTTTTGAGTGGGAAAAGGGGTGTATTAAGGTTTTTTGGTGACCTTTTGTTGGATTTAGAGGCTCAGATGGTGGAAAAAGTGGACAAATGGGTCATGTGAATAAGGAAATGAGCTAGTGAGCACTTTTTAGGTGTTAATAGATTGCCCCCTGATGTGTGAGGGCAGGAGCTCATCGTATGGCTGATAGACATCATAGTTTTTTTGTCTTTTTTCTGGGGTTTTGGGGAGGAGAAGAGACCGATTGGAGACTGGATCCGCGGCCCTTGGAAGCTGCAAAAAATAAACAATATTACATGGCCTCAATATGAATGAGGAATAATCCTGATAATGGACGAGGTGGGCATACCCATGCTCGTATCAAGACATATATAAACAATTAGTCCCAAGAAGGGGGATGTGAGAAAATACATAAAAAATCTGCTGGTACATCATAAGGGTCCAGAGGGGACATCATTTTGGGATGTACTCATGATCATATCATGACTGATCTCAATAACTGATACACTGGAATAGAGCAGCAACCATTCTGACGAAGGTCTCAACAGGGTTGATGAACTGCTGAAACTGAAGGTGTCCAACATCTATAGGGACTCAATGACTGAGAGTCATCTCTGAGAAGTACATGTACATGTAACTATATACTTGAGGGAGTATAAAAATGGGGTACATATGAATACTGTCGCCATGCGCAACCCGGATATTTATCGAAAAAATGTAACTGGTTGTTTCCATATGTAGACTCTCGAATGTGGAAGAGTCAGGAGGTATCCGGGGTCTGTGACTAATAACTAAAAGGACCAATACCCTGTGCGAGTCTCAACGATGCGATCAAGGTGTTGAAGTCGAGCATGTGAGAAACAACCATTTGGAGAAGCACTGAAGACTCTTCTCGAAATGATTCGTAGCCACTCATCATAAATGGTGATGAGTCCAAGATACAAGGACCTCTAGGTCTATCCTCTGGAATAAATTTGGTTGTCGTCGACAGAGGGAGACCAACAACTAACAAGGCAATGATGTTTTCTTGATAGGAGCGCGAGGTGTAGAACTGAAGTGGTGTAGTACTGATGGTAGGACTGAAATACTTGTGGGGATGGGAAGTAACTGGGGTCATATAGTGGGTAGACTCAAACTTCCTTTGTTCAGAGCATGATGACATGGTTGACCTGGCAGCGTAGGGAACTGACTTGTAGGTGTGGGGATCATAGCTTTTAAGGACTGAAGGGTATGTATTGACTCTAGGGGGGTGAAGCTGATGGGTGCTGTCGAGGGGTTCTCAAGGTGACATACTGCAGAATACTCTGAACAAAGGTGACCAAAATGGGGAATCTGCTATATGAGTAGACGTGATCTGTTGTGGCACTGAGAAGCAACATTGGGTCCTTCTTCGTGGTATTAATGAGCTCCAAGAAGTGATAAAAGTGTGCTCTGAAATGGTACTATCCTATGGATTTTGTGAACCCAGGACTATTCGTGCTCATTGGTGCTTTCATTTTTATGGAGTCTGAAAACGATAAGAAGACTCTGCAGTGGTTATGATTATTGTCCTGTTGGTTTTACGAGCCCAGGATGGTGATTTCTCGTGGTCGCTTTCATGTTTAGAGAGTTTGAAAGCGGTAAGTGGACTCCATTGGTGTTCGTTTTCGTAAGTTAGTCTCCAAGGCTGGAAAAAGCATAAAATGATGCAAAATGGAGAACTCTTCTAGCCAATGTGACTAGAGTATACCTTTTTCGTAATTAGTCTACAAGGTCCGGAAAAGGGGTAAACTTATACTAGGTAGACTCCCTTTCAGATACGTTTAGCGAGCATGAAAGGAAACAAGGTTGCTCGGCGATCTTTTCATTGTTTTAGGAGTCAGAAAAGAGCTTAACAGAAACTCCCTAAGTGCCTTTTTCGTAAAAGGGATTGCTCGGCCCGAAAAAGGGGTAAAATTATACCGAACAAAAAGGGATTGATGGTAGAGAGAAAAAGGTCTCGAGCGTCATCATGTGTTCAGGATACTGGATCCGGTGACATAAAGATTGTCAAAAAGGGGCAACGGCCAATGTGGCACGTAAACCGAGGTGATGGGTGGGAATTTTGAAAAAGTGCCCAAAAAATATGGGCGTGAGAGCGAGAAATGATCTCAAGCATCATCACGAGCGAGAAAAACAGAATCTGGCGATATAAGGCATGTCAAAAACGGATGACGGTCGATGTGGCACGCAAACCGAGGCAACAAGGGGGCATGGAAAAATGCCCTAAAAATATGGGCGTGAGAGCGAGAAATGATCTCCAGCATCATCACGAGCACGGAAAACTGAATCCGACGATATAAGACTCGCAAAAAATGGACGACGACCGATGTGGCACGCAAACTGAGGCGACGAGGGGGCATGAAAAAATGCCCTAAAAATCTGAGCGTGAGAAAATGGTCAAAAAATGGACCTGGTGAAAACAGGAAAAGGAAAGAACTGTGATGAAGTTTAGTAATGGACGGTGGTGTCCATCCGGTTTACTATGGGTAAAATAGTTTGAGGTACAACCCATTGCGTGGGTTGCGGAGGGGGTTGCCTTCTGAATCGGTCAGAATGTATGCCCCTTGTCTGAGGCAAGTGTGTATAATATATGGGCCTTGCCACATGGACACAAACTTTCCTTTCCCGGTTTTGTCATGAGCCTGGTCGTAGGCCAGGACAAGGTCCCCTTCAGAAAAAGCTCTTGGGTGGACATGTTTATCATAATTCAATTTGGATTGGTTCTTGGCTGCTTCCATGTTTTGAAGGGCTGTGCGCCGATCTTCATCGGCCTGCTCCAGGAGTAGTAAGCATTGCTCAATTGGGGTAGTGTCCGGTAAGAGTTGAACGACCATATCTAGGGTTGGAATCTGGCACTCAATGGGGAGGACAGATTCGACACCGTGAACTAAGTGGAAAGGGGTAAAACCGGTGGTAGTTTTAGTTGATGTGCGGTATGCCCATAGTGTCAGGAAGAGCATGTGGTGCCAATTTGACTTGTGTTTGTCAACAGTGCGCTGAAGGATGGTTTTCAAAATTTTGTTTATCGCTTCGACCTGGCCATTTCCTTGGGGGTACTAGGCAGAGGAGAAATGGTGTTCAAATTTAAGTAAGGTTGATAGTTCTTTCCAGATGGCGTCTTCGAAGTGAGAGCCGTGGTCTGAGACAAGTTGCTTTGGCACTCCAAAACGTGCGATAACATGGTTGAGAAAGAACCGTGTTGCGGTTTCGGCTGTGCAATTGTAAGTTGGCATGGCTTCCGCCCACTTGGTGAAATAATCTACGGCCATAATAATATGTTTGTGACCGCTGGCTGACGTGGGATTGCAATCAACGAAGTCGATGGCCCATTTGCAAAATGGTCCGGCAGTAATGACTGGATGAAGGGGGGCGGGTGGGGTTCTTGCTTTGGGGGCAAAAATTTGACAGTTTTGGCAATATTTGACTGCGGTGATGCAATTAGTAAATAATGACAGCCAAAAGTAACCTGCACGAATGATCTTTTGGGCGGTGGCCATGCCGAAGAAATGGCCTCCGTAGGCACCACTATGACAATCATTGAGGACTTGTTCTGCCTCGCTATGGGATAGGAAACGTCGTAGGATGGTATCAACGCTTCGTCGATAAAGTACATCCCCTAACAAGAGGTATCGGGGGGCGTGGTGACGTATACAACGGCGTCCGTCACGATCGATGTGGGGTCAAAATTTCTACGTGTGGAGGTAAATTAGGATGTCACCATACCATAGGTCGTCGGTCGAAATAACGAAGATGTGATCGTAAATCAGATCCGTTTGAATAGCGGGTGATGACGAAGATGATGGGAGGTCAGTGATGAGATCGGCAAGTGCGAGGGCTTTGGTGCTCTTGGGAGTTTTGAAAGTGAGGTCATACTCCTGGAGGATAATGACCCATTTAGCAAAACGACCTTTTAGGAATTGGCGATTTAGGAGACAGACCATAGGGTTGGAGTCGGCGACAACTGTGGTATGACTGAGCAGAATGTAGTGTTGCAATTTTTGGATAGAAAAGACTACAGCTAGGGCTAATCTTTCCTCGTATGGGTAACGTAGGGGTGGGCCAGACAAGGTCTGGCTGACGTAATAAATGACATGTTCTTGGTGAGAGGCATCTTCTTGGACCAAGACTTCGGACACGGCATGTTCAGATGCCAAGACGTAAAGGATGAAGTCTTGAGAGAAATCCAGAGGGGAGATCAAGGGGGCTTGTGTGAGAGCTTTCTTAAGGGCTTCGAATGCCATGTCTGCTTGCTCATCCCAAACAAAGGGTATGTGGGTGCGAAGTAAGCGTAAGAATCCATGAACTTTGGTGGCGTAATCAGGGACGAAGCGACGAAGGAAATTAAACCGCCCCTGCAAACTCTGGAGTTGCCGAAGCGTGCGCGGAGAGGGAAGGTATAAGATGTCTTTGACTTTCAGGGTATCAACAATAATTCCATCCTAGGAAACAATGAAACCTAACAAACGGCCTGCAGGAACGCAAAAGACACACTTGTGTGGGTTCAAGCGGATTTTATATTTGCGACAAAGCAGGAAAACTTGTCGGAGGTCGTTAAGGTGGTCTGATTGTTTTCGGGAACGAGCTGTAAGGTCATCAAGATAGACCAGCAGGATATGTACCAAGTCGTGAAAACAATAGGTCATGGCCCGCTGGAAGGTGGAGCCAGCATTTTTTAGGCCGAAAGGCATGACACGATAGGAAAAGGTGCCCCATGGGGTGGTAAAGGCAGTCTTGTACTGATCCTCTTTACGAATCTGAATCTAGTTGTATCCAGAAAAACCATCCATGAAAGATAAGACTTCATGTCCCGCACACGCATCAATGAGTTGGTCAATGAATGGCATGGGAAAATTGTCTTTGGGGCAAGCGCGGTTTAAATCACGGAAGTCAGTGCATACTCTAAGGGTGCCTTTCTTTTGTTGACAGGAACGGGGTTTGAAACCCATGTGGTATAAGCAATGGGATAAATGAATCCTGCTTCGCGAAGTCTCTCAACCTTGGCTTTAACGACGGGGAGCTTGGAAGGATGAATGGGTCGCTATTTCTGACGAACGGGGGGAACATCAGGCCATGTGTCAATGTGGTGTTCTATAATGGCGGGGTCAAGACCAGGCATTTCGGTATAGGACCAGGCAAAGACATCACGAAATTCTTGAAAAAGCTTTTTGTACACCTAAGTTTCCACTTGAGTGCAAGATGCGCCCAGCGAGATGAGCTCAGGTTTTCCAGGTGTGGTGGAAATATCAATTTGTATAATGGGGGAAATGTTGGACATGTTCTTTCTTCGAAAGCATCCGGTGCTGGGATGGGGTCCTTGAACCAATCGACCTTAGTGGGTATGAAATCTTTCGATTCGACCGACAACTGGTTAGATGCCGTGGATGTAGACGCCTCTGGAAAGAAGTATGAGCGATGATGCATATCCTCCCACGGGTAGTCGGGTGCAGTGAGTGTTTCCAAAATTTGCTCATCAGTATGGAAGTAGTCAGACCATAAATCAAAGGGTTCTGGTTTGAATGTGGTAGTCAAAGAGATCATATAAATGGTGTTAATCTCTCCGGATGAGGATGATGCAGGAGGCTAGATCTCCTGAATTGTGGGGGGTGCCGTATCAAGGTCCAAATTATTCATCTCGTAGAGAGCTGCTCTGTAATCTGGGATATCAGGACAGTGATGTGAGTAGTGGCCGTAAATACCGCATATCGCACATGGGTGGTTGGTACGCAGTGATTTATCACGAGGCTTGGGGTTTGAGTCGATATTGACAATCGGGATGTTGGGGTCGTCGTCAAGCATTTGCATGTGTTCCTGTAATGCAGGTAACTGTGGACATTGATGGGTTGGATGGCCTAACTCATCACACAATGAGCATTTTGGAGGAGCACGAAATACGGGGGGAGGTTTAACTGCCTTGGGTGGGGGTACTGCAGTGTATGGTTGTGGGCCTCTGCCCCTAGTGGGCCTGATGAGAGGAGGGGGATTCGTAGATGATGAAGGAGTAGTGATGCCGGGAGGTGGTTGAGTAGAAGTTACAATGGGTTGCACCGGTTGCAGGATGACATTTGGTGTCGGTGGGGGAACGAGAGGCGAAATGTACCACACGGGTAATCCCAATGTTAACCCAGGGAGACTAAGGGTAGCCATAACCGGAGCGCTTACTACGCCCAAGGGAGGGAAGAGAAAGGGGATGGTGTGGATTGGTGTAACTCCAATGTGACTAGGGACCAATCGTGGTTTAGGTAACAAGGATGGTTGATTGTTAGGGGTTTGTGTATTGTGGGAAAGAGTAGAGAGGTTAGCGACATGTGTCTCCGGTGACGGTGGTGGAATAGATTGGAATGTAGAAGTCATCGGCGCGTCAAAGTAAAGTTTGGGTCCCACGGAGGAAACAAACGATGTAGTTGCACCACAAATAGGTTGTTCAATCATAGGGAGAACATTTTCAGGTGTGGCGGGGGCCTTGGGATCGTAGTAGGTAAGTTGGTCGACCTTGACCATACATCCCTTGCTGGGCTCTGATCTATCAGTATTAATCAGAACTTGAATTTAATAATCAATCCAGGTTTGTGAACTTCGAGACACATCCAAGTTTAGGACAGAGAAGCTGGACTCTTCTAGAATTTAGCTATCTGTGATTAAATCTACTGACAGAAACTAAGATACTGCAGCTTATAGAGACAAAATCCTCTTACAAGGGTAATTTCATTGTTTCCTTTTTAAACATACAGTAATTGATTTGTGAAAGCATAAAGGACTGTGGTAAAAATTAATTAAACAACAAATCTATAAACCCTAAGATTTAAACTGCAAGATTCTATCAGCACTGAAAGTCAATTACCAAACAATTTCTCTTACAAGACAGTGTTCATAATTTGTAAATGTCTTTTTACCATTTCAGTATCAAATAAACAGCAATGAACAATTCACAGAGGTCGTGGTCTGAACCATTCAATATCCGTAGCATTTAACCAGTGAAGAACAGCGTTTATCCAATATTGCCAATGATATACAGTGTGACAGAATTTGTGATTCAAATCATAAATAAAAGGAACAGAGCATCAATAGAATCGATTAAAACTTGACTGAACTTGTTCTACAATTTATAAACTGGAAATTACATTAAAATGCATACCCAAATCGATCTACCAGCAACAGGAAAGTGTGAGAGTTTGACGATGGGGGCCCTCCAAAGCCTTACTCAACACACATTAAAAGACTTCACAGAACTTAAAGCTTCTTATTCATTCACCAAAATCGTTTTACACAGAGATACCACGCAGCTTGAAAGCACAAATGTGTTCCTCTTCAAAATCGTGATCCCCTTTCTCATTGTCTTGAGAATGATTTATACAAATTCTAAATCAAATTGAAATTGCTATAAACCTGCATCTAATTAATGCTAAGAGCTAATCGAGACCATCCTCAGAATCGTGGAAGTCCACAAAATCAGCATTGTTCCTTCTTTTGTGTTGAACGTAGAATAGGTGGCCACCTTTGACTCTGCTTGACTCGACATCTGCACAGGCCACTTCTCCTGACTGTTGGATGTTCATCCATCTGTGGACATTAAGGATCCATTCTTGATCTTCCGTTTCCCTCCTAACTGCCCTGCAATTACTCAACTTTGGAAGTAATACGGGAAGTTAGTACATCCCGTAATTTTAGTAAAAATCCTAGTTAAAATGCCTAAAAATCACAAAACTCAATTTATTAATAAGAAAATGACATTATACCTCTTTGACCAAGGTTTATAGGTGAACTTTAAGGCTTTCTACTCAAAATGGAAATTTTATGAAGGAAATGAAGGTTATCTAAGAGGCAAAAAGGGGTCAAAATAGTGCCCAACATCCCTCATGGGGGAACATCATAGTACGGAAAACGGATGAGGCAACCGCCCGCATGGCATACATGTAGCTGCGACCCAGTAAGAGGTTATAATCGAGTTGGGCATTGATGACCTCAATGTCAATGAGCACCGTTTTACCAGCTAGTTGGACGGGTACATTAGCTAATAGACCTTGGGGTTGAGCCGAACGACCGTCGTAGGCCCGTAACGTAGTGGTGGACTGCTGGAGAGTAGGGGATCCCGACTTCTACCAAACGAATGTGGACATAACGCATGTAGAGGCCCCTTCATCGATAATGCACCGATGGATGACAAGATTCCGAACGGAAACGGAAACTTGGAATGCTAAAGTGGAAGGCAAGCATGGTTCGGATTGGTTCGAATCGAATGCCATCAGTTGTGAATCATTGGGGTCAATAGCGCCAATGGAAGAGAGCAAAGTCTTGCGCTGTGAAGGACAATTTTTTAAGACTTCTAAAGCAGACATGGTTGTAGCGGACTGGGATAAGTCATCTATAATGTTGTAATTCGACGCATCACGAGCATTGGGATTATTGTTGATGCGACAATGTGGGAAGCGAGGTGCTTTAGAAGCGCCCTCGAGTGGAGCCGGAGGTATACGTAACGTCTGATCTGTGGGATGAACGTTTGTGTCCTTGGTGGGAGGGGTTTCAAGGGTGGAGCCATATTGGTTCCGTCGAGTTTGGAGGTTGGCATATGTGGATGACATCACCAACAAGTGGTGAGTATCTGAATCGAACATGGGTTGTTCAGGAGCGGCATAAGTGATTTGTTGTGGTGGCGCGTTGCCCTGAGGGGGAGCTAACGGCTGAGTGTTCACTGCACCTTGGGTTGGAAAGGGGTTCTGCAGCACCAAAGGTTGATGTTGAGGTGGTGGAGGGTTGGGTGGCGGCTGAGGAGCCGCTTGTCCTTGACGATGGGCATCGTCAGTCCAGAGTTTCCGAGCTCGCTCCAAATGTGGGCAAACATGTGTGTAATGGCCATAGACCCCGCAAATAGAACAAGGATGGTTTGTTCTGAGGTTATTGTTTTTGGGTTGCCTGGGATTACGATCCGGATTCTGGTTGGGAGGAGCAGCGCTCTTATTTTGCGGGGGATTGGGAGGTGGAGGACCTTGATGTTGTTGTTGGTTGTTTCTGCGGTTACGTCCTCTTCCACGGTTTTGTTGCCCGCCCTGGTTGCGCTAGTTGTTTTGGTGCTGGGGTTGATTGTGTTGTTTGTACACTTGCCCTTGAGCAGTGGGAGGATTTTGGTTCGCTGCAGGTGCAGGAGTAGGTTGTGGAGAATAATAAGCCGGTGGGGCTGGAGGTGGTCCAGTTACCTGTTGGGGTTGTTGGTAACCTTGAGCTATTGGAGGTGTTGGGCTAGCTATCGCAGCTTGTTGCGGGTAATACATTGGTTGAGGTGCAGCTGGGGGGGCGTATTGTCATGTCCCAAATTTGGTATTGGGTCACAATGGCCTAATCACATTGGCTCTATTCATTAGAGTTTGTCAAATTAATGCTAAAGGTCAAATAATTGCCAAGGAGGAAAATTACTAGTTTCCTAGGTTTGGGGTGGAAGCTTTGGGATTTGGAATAATGGGGATAATAAATGATGTTTGAACATTAGAATGGCATAAACATTTAATAAAGGATCTAAATAAATATATACAAGTGAAAATCAAAGTGGCATTTCATCATGAAGATACATCGAGGAAGTGGGACCCACATATGGCTAGATTTCTCCACTACATTTGGCATCATTCTCTCACCAATTCGAATTCAAGGTGAATGGTAACATACTTGGGGGAGTCCAAAAGGTATTATTCATTGCATGACTCATCCAAGGTCGAAATATAGAGGAAGAGTAACTCCCATGGAAGAGGAAGAGGCAATTTGGAGCTAGTGAGACACTTGGGCTAGATTCCCTAGCTCTATGACAACAATAATGAAGATGCTATGACTCCTATGACACAAATCAGACCTGAAGGCTGACATATGACATATATGACATGTCAGGGCTCAAAATAGACTCCAAGAGGGTGCTCAAGGGTGTTAGGGCAGCTAAGATGCTTCCACATGTGATTTGGTGGAAGTGGGAGGCTAGGAATTGTTGTACAAGTGGCGTTCTTTGGAATCTCTTCCCAACATGAGTTGGCATGAGTCTCTTGGAAGGAATTCAACCCATGGAGGACATTAGAAGTTTATAAATGTCAATAACAAATAATGAAACCAGCTTTTGATCATTTGTAGAATTTGCAATTGCATTTGTGAAGAGGGAGAGCTAGTGGATGACTAGTTTCTTGCCTTAGCCAATTTCGAGGGTGAAAGATTCCCATCCAAGTTGGTAATTGGAAAGGCCATTCAGACCTTTCATTTGGATATTTAATGGAGTATTTATTTGCAGGTGTAAGCTACAGGGAAGCTCATGGTTTCTTCTATTGCAGTTCACTCCTTCAACCATTTCCAGTTTTGATGGCATATTCTTGATCCTTGAGGGAGGGCGTTTTTGGTGAGCTATTGTACTCTTTGGGGAAGATTTTAATGACCCATTTATTTTGTAATATGAACTAAATACTCTGTTCTTCATATCCAAAAATTTTCAGGTCGAAATTCCAAGTAGAAATGTATAAATCTCATTTTTAATGGAAGAACAATGCCATTTCCCCACTACCTTGTTGTGAACCAATGTATTGATGATGATTTCGAATGAATGGATGATTCTATGATATATTTGTGATCAATATACTGCCATGGATTTCTTCTACAAGTTTCATGTACTGTACTTGAGCATTTGAATCATTTTTACTCAGTTTAGTTCTATTGGGAGGTGAAATAGTGCCATTTCCCCAAGGGTCGAATTGGGGATTTTTGCAGTTGAATGGGAGAGGGTGAGAACAGTTGTAATAATCCATTAATGGTGCATATGAGACTTTAATAAAATAATAAACACATTACATACCTCCTTTCATAAATTTGAGTGGGTTTGGAGGCATTTGGGAAGCCATTTTCAGTACTTACCCCAGGGGGATTTCAACCCCAAATCACTAGTAAAATTGCATAATTGGTCCAGAATATTAAGAGAGTTTGCAGAGGTATTTTGGTGGACATATGTCATCCATAAACATCATATTCAAGTTCTAATATCATTTATACACCTTTCTTGAATATTTGAAGGCATTTGGAGTCAATTTGAGACCTAGAGGCCAATACTAGTCAAGGGAAAATCACTAGTAAAGTTACCTACATTGATCAGAATTGAAAGAGGATTTGTAGAAGTATTTTAAAGGTCCAAAGGAATCCCTGAAACACATATTTATTTTCTAATATCATTCATATACCTTCTCAGAATATTTGGGATCATTTGGGGCAAATTTGGGACCTAGAGATCCAAACTAGTCAAAGGTCGAACTAGGGAAAAAAAAGTGGAAAATTGCAATTTTAATAAAATTCTTAATAAGGGACATTACAGTGGTATCAGAGCATGGTCTTGGAACCTGATGTGGTAGAACATTAATGAATACCAGGAGTCAAATAAATAATCCACCACCCTTAGAAACTGAAACTGGATGTACTTTGGTGAAAGGGAAGAAGTAGGAGAAGAAGTGCATTCATTGGTCACCATGAGTAAGGATGAGAAAGGAACCTTAAAGGAGAATGAGGAGTTTAGGAAATTAATTGAACCATCCTTTGAAGACAAGTGGAGACAATACTTTCAAGAGTTGAGATTGTTGCTTAGTGAAATTGGAAGCAACTCGGAAAAAGTAATGAGCAATGGTTCTCTTTTCAAGGAAAAGGATGAAACAATTTATGCCACAAAAGAGGAACCTAATGTAATTGTGGAACATGAGGTTCATGTTGATATGCAGGTTCTTGAAGATACTACACTAAAACAAGAATAAGGACAAGCACTTGTCCTTGTTCAAAGGGATTATGAGTTTCCTCATGGAGAGAGTTGCAAAGCCTTGGAAGAGGTACATGATCTCACAATAGTTGGACCAACCAATTATGGAGAAGATGAATTAAATATTTCAATGGGTAAGAGTTGTAAAGAATTAAAGTTGGTTCATAATTCCTCACCCCACACTTCTTTTCCAGCCACATCACTTTGGGATGAAAATTGGGTGAAAGGTTTTTTCCTAGTGGTGCCACATGTGGGGTATGAAACTCCTACCGCTCCTTTTGATGATGACATGAATAGAGCACCTCATTATTTAGAATTGCAGCAACATATTGCTTTACCTTATGATGATACATATCCTCATGGATGTATGGATGAGACTTCTTTGAGTCCTTTTAATTCTCCTTGTTTTTCCTGCTCATTATTTGGTTCAGATTTTAGTGGAGATTCTTCATTCACTTCTTGGATGAAAGAATGCATGGCTGAATATTTTGATGCATATCACATTCTCTTGGAGCAGCACTATTGGACATGGGATCCTCACCTATGTCATTGGACCAGATTTGATGGGTCACTTGAAGATTGTATGCACTTGGAAAATGGTGGTCTACATGCTTGGAGGTATAAGCACTTTCATGACTCTTTGATGAAGCATCTCCTTTATGTACATTTTCATTATGTTGTTATGTACTTTGATGATATATATTTTGTACTCATGATGTTTGGAAGAATGCATACAAGAAAATGGGATCCAGGAATCCTCTTATCTGATGGTATGGGTTGGAGAGCACTTTTAATTGTTGGGGTGCAATACAAGCAATGGGACCCTGGAATAATTTTTATCTCATTGGTTTCATATTTTTTGGGGAAGCAAGCAGTATGGCAGATGGATTCCCCACTTAATAAAGTGATTTTAATCAGAGTAGTGCAGCAGCAAACATGGTGGTTCCTCTCTAAAATCTTCATGGAAACTCAAAGACTCAAGGTTGGGCAATTCAATGGCAACTTCAAAGAATTATACAGAAAGCAGGTTCTTCAACACCCACATTTAAAATTGCTTGAGGACAAGCAATATTGGGAAGGGAGGATTTTTCATGTCCCAAATTTGGTATTGGGTCACAATGGCCTAATCACATTGGCTCTATTCATTAGAGTTTGTCAAATTGATGCTAAAGGTCAAATAATTGCCAAGGAGGAAAATTACTAGTTTCCTAGGTTTGGGGTGGAAGCTTTGGGATTTGGAATAATGGGGATAATAAATGATGTTTGAACATTAGAATGGAATAAATATTTAATAAAGGATCTAAATAAATATATACAAGTGAAAATCAAAGTGGCATTTCATCATGAAGACACATCGAGGAAGTGGGACCCACATATGGCTAGATTTCCCCACTACATTTGCCATCATTCTCTCACCAATTCGAATTCAAGGTGAATGGTAACATACTTGGGGGAGTCCAAAAGGTATTATTCATTGCATGACTCATCCAAGGTCTAAATATAGAGGAAGAGTAACTCCCATGGAAGAGGAAGAGGCAATTTGGAGCTAGTGAGACACTTGGGCTAGATTCCCTAACTCTATGACAACAATAATGAAGGTGCTATGACACCTATGACACAAATCAGACCTGAAGGCTGACATATGACATATATGACATGTCAGGGATCAAAATAGACTCCAAGAGGGCGCTCAAGGGTGTTAGGGCAGCTAAGATGCTTCCACATGTGATTTGGTGGAAGTGGGAGGCTAGGAATTGTTGTACAAGTGGCGTTCTTTGGAATCTCTTCCCAACATGAGTTGGCATGAGTCTCTTGGAAGGAATTCGACCCATGGAGGACATTAGAAGTTTATAAATGTCAATAACAAAGAATGAAACCAGCTTTTGATCATTTGTAGAATTTGCAATTGCATTTGTGAAGACGGAGAGCTAGTGGATGACTAGTTTCTTGCCTTAGACAATTTTGAGGGTGAAAGATTCCCATCCAAGTTGGTAATTGGAAAGGCCATTCAGACCTTTCATTTGGAGCTTTAATCGAGTCTTTATTTGCAGGTGTAAGCTACAGGGCAGCTCATGGTTTCTTCTATTGCAGTTCACTCCTTCAATCATTTCCAATTTTGATGGCATATTCTTGATCCTTGACAGAGGGCGTTTTTGGTGAGCTATTGTACTCTTTGGGGAAGCTTTTAATGCCCCATTTCTTTTTTAATATGAATAAAATACTCTGTTCTTCATATCCAAAAAGTTTCAGGTCGAAATTCCAAGTAGAAATGTATAAATCTCATTTTTAATGGAAGAACAATGCCATTTCCCCACTACCTTGTTGTGAACCAATGTATTGATGATGATTTCGAATGAATGGATGATTCTATGATATATTTGTGTTCAATATACTTCCATGGATGTCTTCTACAAGTTTCATGTACTGTACTTGAGCATTTGAATCATTTTTACTCAGTTTAGTTCTATTGGGAGGTGAAATAGTGCCATTTCCCCAAGGGTCGAATTGAGGATTTTTGCAGTTGAATGGGAGAGGGTGAGAACAATTGTAATAATCCATTAATGGTGCATATGAGACTTTAATAAAATAATAAACACATTACATACCTCTGTTCGTAAATTTGAGTGGGTTTGGAGGCATTTGGGAAGCCATTTTCAGTACTTACCCGAGGGGGATTTGAACCCCAAATCACTAGTAAAATTGCATAATTGGTCCAGAATATTAAGAGAGTTTTCAGAGGTCTTTTGGTGGACATATGTCATCCATAACCATCATATTCAAGTTCTAATATCATTCATACACCTTTCTTGAAGATTTGAAGGCATTTGGAGTCAATTTGAGACCTAGAGGCCAATACTAGTCAAAAGAAAATCACTAGTAAAGTTACCTAGATTGATCAGAATTGAAAGAGAATTTGCATAAGTATTTTAAAGGTCCAAAGGAATCCCTGAAACACATATTTATGTTCTAATATCATTCATATACCTTCTCAGAATATTTGGGGTCATTTGGGACAAATTTGGGACCTAGAGATCCAAACTAGTCAAATGTCGAACTAGGGAAAAAAAAGTGGAAAATTGCAATTTTAATAAAATTATTAATAAGGGACATTACAGTGGTATCAGAGCATGGTCTTGGCACCTGATGTGGTAGAACATTAATGAAGACCAGGAGTCAAAGAAATAAGCCACCACCCTTAGAAACTGAAACTGGATGTACTTTGGTGAAAGGGAAGAAGTAGGAGAAGAAGTGCATTCATTGGTCACCATGAGTAAGGATGAGAAAGGAACCTTAAAGCAGAATGAGGAGTTTAGGAAATTACTTGAACCATCCTTTGAAGAAAAGTCGAGACAATACTTTCAAGAGTTCAGATTGTTGCTTAGTGAAATTGGAAGCAACTCGAAAAAAGTAATGAGCAATGGTTCTCTTTAGGCATACCCAGGGGGGTGGTTGTTGCCATGGATGGCACCGCAGTAGCAGGGTCTGTGGATGTATCACCTATGGTGCTAGTAAAAATTGGGTCGAATTGTGTCCCATCCATGAGGTTGGTTGGTAATAACTTGGTAGGGTTTTCATATTCTGCCTCAAAATCTAATGTGAAGTGAGGCGCGTCAGAATCAGATGACTATCTGTTCGACCGACAACGTGTCGAGTTAAGGGATAAGGCTCGTCGTCGGTGACGTGGAGAGCCAAGTAGACTGAACTCTGGGGGTTCACCTTGAAGCCGACGAGAGCGTCTAAAATTCTCAATGGTGAGAAATAAGTTTTTTGTGTAAAAATATTCTGTGTAAAATGGTAATGTATAAAAAACTCAAAACCCTAATGCAACCAAGGGTGCAAGAAGGGGAGTGAAAATGAAGGCTCTCAGGCCAAAAAAGCAACCTCAAAATGCACTTATTATAGCAGTTGTGCTATAATAAGTGGAGGGATGCAAAAAATGGTCAGAGTACCAACATGGAAACAGCTTCTAGAAAAAAGAGGTGCTACTAGACCAAAGGTGGATTGTATCATGCAAACACCTAACTAAAAGTCTTGTGAATCAACAAACGATATTCTCTACAAGGTGATGAAATCCAAGTCAGACAATATTGAGTGTTGAATCAACGGATATATATCCCCCTACCGGGAGGGACACCGGGTAATCAATCCTAAAGAATGGCAACTAGGATACTCCGTTCATGACACGTCGAGAAAAGGTAAATCTACTGTTTGGTTTTTTTACCGCAATACCCCCATACAGGGATATCCCGAGAACTGCGAATGGTAGCCTTCGGTTACTGGATGGATTTTGGTATTCCACTCAGACTTCCGGAACCATCCTCGCGACTTCAACCCTCTTAGGGGAGAGGCCTTCCGATAAACTGGTTATGAACGTGCCAACAAATACTAAGAGATTTTGGTTCCCTAATGGACAAAAGCTATGTCTCAAATGTAATAACTGAGGGGTGTTATTGGAACACGTATCCCCTCAATACTAGCTAGCTACAAAGTTCTTTTAATGTTCCCCAAGTGGGGTTAAAAGTGGGTTGAAGTTAGAGTAAGTTTTAAGGCTCAGTTTAAATTATGTGTTTGAGTGGGTGCACGTGTGATATTTTAAACTGAAATTGAAAAAGTAAATGCTAAGTATTCAAAAAACAAAGGATCTTTTGAAATAGAAAAGCAAATAATATGACTTCTTCAATAAATGGAAATTAAATGTTTTGCAAAAAACTATTCAAAAAATAAAGGATCTTTTGAAATAGGAAAGCAAATAATATGACTTCTTTAAGAAATAAATGGATTTCTTTTTCAAAAATTGCTATGGGCATAATATCAAAGAAGTAAACAGCAAAATTTTAATCTAGATAAAATGCAAACAAATCCTTCTTTCAATTTCTAAAAATTTTTAAAAAGACTTTTTCAAATGTGCATTCTAAATAGTAAAATTTTGCTATGGCTGTAAACAATGCTGGAATTTTAGTACTGTAAAATGTGCTATGTGGGCAGAAAATACAGTACAAAATTAATTTTTAAAATGTATTGGCCGAATGGAAAAAATTGGCATCACGCGTTTTGACAGAACAGTCGTGATGGATCGCGCGGGTTTCTGTCGCATAGTCGCGAAGGGCAGCGCGGGTTTCAACCGCGAAGCCGCGATGGACCACGCGGGATTTCGTCACACAGTCGCGATGGGCAGCGCGGAAAATGGCTGCGAAGCCGCGATGTGCAGCGTGCTAATTGGTCGCGAAGCCACGGTGAACCACGCGGAAAAGGGTCGCGCAGTCGCGATGAGCCGCGTGACTGTTGGGAAAAAAGCCGCGAGGCGAAAGCCGTACGCGGACGCCGAAAAATGAACCCAAAAATTGATAATTTCGGGCTGTTAATGGCAATAAAATGGGCCAAGATCTAGAACAGCAATGGATCTGCTATCTAGGGTGGCAGATCTATGAATTAAACTAACTAATACTATCAAAAATTAAGATCTAAAGCAAAAGTGAGATCTAAAAATTCTAAAGCAGCGGAGTCGCCAAAAACTGTTGGCTTGGTTTTGCAACCAAGCTTAGTGCAATGGGAACCTGCTAACTAGTAGCAGCAGTTTCAATATTAAGCAAAAACAATAAACTAAATCTAAAACTAAAACTAAACTAGCATGTGCATTTTTGAATTAAAAAACAAGAACAAGAAATAATTTTGTATTGAAAATGGGGGCAAGCAAGTGCTTGCAATAATAATACCTCCAAGTGATGAAGATAGTTGAGAAGCTCTAAGGGTGAGAAACTCCAAACTCCAAAGGGTCCTTTCTCCAAGGTTGCTACAATGGCCAAAAGCTCAAGGGAGATTTTGGCAGCATGAGGATAGGAAGATGGATGGATGTGAAATGAGGATCCCCTACCACATTTTTATAGGTTTTGGTGGTGGGGAATACCATTGTGGTTTTGTGGAAACCAATGGTATTGACCAACATGGTTTAGGTACTTTTCCCTCCTTTTTCTTTTTTTGAATAAAATTAATATTTTTATTCCCATTTAATATTTTTGGGAATTTTGGACCCTTTTTGAGGGTTTTTTTTATGCTTTTTTAGGAAAAATAATCTTTTTGAGTGGGAAAAAGGGTGTATTAAGGTCTTTTGGTGACCTTTTGTTGGCTTTAGACGCTCAGATGGTCGAAAAAGTGGACAAATGGGTCATGTGAATAAGGAAATGAGCTAGTGAGCACTTTTTAGGTGTTAACAGAAGTGTCCAAACTCTTATACCAAATTTTATGTAACAAATTCTCCAAAAGAGCATAAATAGATAAGAAAGAGTAATCAAGGCCTTAATAATGAAGAAAATAGATGAATAGCGAGCCTCTTTGATGGGGGAACCTCTTTATACAATTTACTAAGTACACAAGACAAGACAAGATGATTCAAATAAAAATGTATCATTGATATATATAGGAGACAAAGAGGTACAATTACCACTAACGGACTCAACATGACATCAATAATATAAAAATACCAATATAAAGTACCCAATGTAGGGGGTAATGGGCCAAAATTTAGGGCTTAACATGGACACACTATAGACTTTTATTGGGACATACTTGGATACATGTTTTTTTTTTAAAGTTGTAGAGAAGAAATTTAATTAACATAAAATGAATATACATCTAGAGCCGAGTGGAGTTTTGCATATTGGGGAGGCCTCATATGTTGAAGCCACCATCCCAATTGCTCAAAAATATTGTAATGACTGACATAATACAAAATTAAGACCTCTGGAATATGGTCTGCCCTTAAAAAAGTGGGGACTTTCTTCAAAAAAGAAAACCTATTTAGTCTAACAGTACTGAAAAAAAGACTATGTAGGAAATAAAAGCAAAAGAGTTGATAGTCGCAGAGGTAACCCGGAGCAATGGCCACCTAGGTTTCATTCTGCCGGTGGTTTATCTGGGTCTTCCTCGATGATTGGATAGGCCACATAAAAATATTTGAAAATCCACGGTGGGGGCAGTGAAGGAGAACTTGGAGTGTGCATTCCATCTTGGGTGATGCTAGGTCCCGGAGCCGAGCTTTTGTTCTTCATTCTAGGTGATTTCTTTTATTCCAACCCATTGTCTGGGACTGTCTCTGCCGCGTCTTCTTTTTTTCCATCCTGTTTTTCAGGTTCTGAATTGTTTCCAATGGAGAAAACCTCCTAGGTCATGCTTGCATCTAGAGTGTTGGAGTGTTCTGCTGCTTCCTTCAAGCTTTCCCTGACGTTGCGGACGATGCTGGAACTGAATTTCCAGCTGGCTTCTATTTCTTCTATGAGTGTGCTCATCATGTTTTTGAGCAACCAGTAATGGTTAATGGCACCGCCATTACTACCAGCAGCAAGGAGTGCCGCTACTCTGCGAGCCTCCCACCCGTCTATGATATTGCATGTCCTCGCCGAGATATGTTCGGCATATCCATCCATCAAAAACCATCCCATGGCCACCTTCGGCTGATGATTGTTATTCTTATTGCTGCTCTCACTCCCACTACAAGAAATGCCCCTGGTGCGGTTCATCATGACAGAGGGAATGTTTGCAATTACCTTGAAGTTCGCTGAAGCCCAGGGAAGAAATGCAGCGAAGAGCCAAAGATCTATCATCGTAGCCACGTCCATATTGACCAGGGGATTTAAGGAGCCGAGGTAATAATTGCCATAGGCTGTCATCCTCATTGAAACTATAGATATTGAATGCAGGTCCCAAAGGTCAAGGGGATACATCAAACCAGGCGCGAGCGAAGGAGATCAACAATAACTCCCTCGTCCTCTAGATTTAAGTTTATGTCGTCGTCCAGATTGCTGTGTCGGCGAGGTTCCAGGTGGTTGCATCGTCCATCATTGATTGTGGCCAGGTGTCTGCCATCGAGCGCCGGAGGATTATGCTCCTGCATACCGGATATGTCCTCTTATACGGGGGGGGGTGCGGTGGCAGCATCTCCCTGCACACAACGGTCGAGGGTTGGATAGTGATGTCACCCACATCCAGGGTATATAGATCTTTTTTTGCAAGTTCATGGATTTTTTTATTAAGATCTCTATCATCCATTGTAGCTGCCATGTTGATGGTGAGCAGGGAACTATCTTCTACTCCTTTGTTTTCCAAAGTGTCAGCCACTAAGTTGGCCTTACGTTTGACGTGCTGGAAGGAGATGGTTCTGGTGTTCATCAAGATCTCAAAGAGGTCTTGAAAACGTTGTTCAAGTCTCCAACTGGGTGAGATTTTCTTAACATCTATGCCGTGGAATATTTTGCTTTTTAAGTTGATGATGATTTGGGAGTCTCCCTCAATAATCAAGGGAGTGTAGTTATAAAGAGTGGAAATCTTTATTTCTTCTACCAACCCTGAGAGTTCCACAACATTATTTGTGTTGTGACGAAGTGAACCATGAAATATACAAATGATGGATCCTGAACAGTCTCTGAAGACTCCTCCAAATCCTGCTGTACCTGGGTTGCCTTTTGATGCTCCATCAAAATTGAGTTTTTAGAAGTTTGGGGGAGGTATGCTCCAAAAGTCAGGGCTAGAGATTTTGGGCGTCGACCGAGGATGTGGATGAATAGTAGGAATTCTAAGTTCCCATTTGATCAGGATTAGTTTTTCCTCGGGAGTAGTAGGAAGGTCTGTAGTATCCCATCTAGAGATGCCTAGCATTTCTTGAAGATTGTTTTTGAAGTTGAGCCAAATCGCTGTGAAGTTTTTGATTTTCCCTTCAAAAATTCTTCGATTTCTTTCCTTCCATATGTTCCATATGGCCAAGCTTGGTGTGAGTTCCCAGATGCGGTTGAGTAGCTTGCTTTGAAAGGGGTGACATTCCCAGTTGGAGATGGTGCTGACGATGTCTTTGTGTGTTCTGTTAGTGTGATGAAATATGTCATCAATGAGAGTCCAGAACTTATCTGCCATGTCACAAGAATCCAGAAGGTGATCTGTGTCTTCAGCTTGAGAGTTACACATGACTCACCATGAAGGTCCTTGAAGTCCTCTTTTGAGAAGGTTCTCCCACGTGAGGATTTTGCGATGGGTAAGGAGCCATAGGAAGGTGGCGACTTTGGGCCAGAAGTTTGAAGTCCATATTCTTTTCCATCTTGGGTCTTCAGGATCATTGTTAGCATTGGTTGTCACCTGGTATGCTTCCTTGATTGTGAAGGTACCTTTGGTGGAATATCCCCATCTTAGAATATCATGATTTTCATTGACCTGCAGATAACAGGTTTGTAGTTCTTCTCTGAGGATATCTTTGCTGTTGAGGGGTATCTGCGGGTCCCAGGTGTGGGGATCTTTCCAGATTCTGTTTCCATGATGATCATATTGATGCCAGTAATTGCTAATGGTGAGATTGGCATTTTCTTGAAGATGCTGTGTCAGGTCCAAGTGGGCAGTGATTGAGTGGAGACTGGGCCTTTGTTGCCAGGAATCATGCCAAAAGAGAGCTTGGTTCCCTACTCGAACTTCCCAGAAACTGTGCTGCTATATTAGAGCTCGTTGATTATTGGATTCCCGCCAAATGAGTGAGCCTGGTGGGTCTAGATTGTAATAGATTCTTTTCTGGGGTCCCAGTCTCTTGCATATTTAATGTTCCAGAGTTGGATCCAAGGAGCATTATTCGTTGTAACCCAATTCCGCTATATCTTGGCAGAGAGAACATGATTGTGGATTTTCGGGTCTCTGAGGCCTAGACCTCCACCATTTTTAGGTCTGCAGAGAATTTTCCAGCTAACAAGGGCCCATTTGTGATTGTCATGATCCCCCCCCCATAGGAAGGAACGCTGCATCTTTTTTATGGATTTAATTACCCACCTGGGAGTAGCAAGTACTAAAAATAGGTAAAGGGGCATAGATTGTAAGACTGATTTAAGCATGATGAGACAGCTGGGAAGATTTAAGGTTCTGAAGGTCCATGAGGAGATTTTAGCTTCAAGTTTGTCGAGGAGTTCTCTCCAAGATGAGTGTTTGATGGAAGTTTCGAAGAGAGGCGCCCCCAGGTATTTAAAAGGTAGGGTGGAGATCTGGTAGCCAAGGATGCGAGCAATGTTTCTCTGGGTTACTACATTGGTGTTGAAGAAGAAGATCTGGGATTTGTCAAGGTTAATAGTGGTTCCTGAAGCTGCCGAGAAGGTGTTTAGGGATTTTTTTAGTGAGCGGGATTCCTGCACATAAGAGTGGCCAAATAGGAGGTTATCATCTACAAATTGTTGATGAGTGGTAGGAGGGAAGCCATGGGGAGTGAGTCCCTTGACCGTGTTGTTAACGACTTGAGATTTAAGCATGTGGCTTAGGCCTTCCATCATAAGAATGAAGAGCAAGGGAGAGAGGGGGGTCTCCTTGACATATGCCTCTGGAGGGTGTGAAGGTCGCGACTGGATATCCGTTGACCAGGACAGAGAAAAAAGAAGAGGAGGTAAGGGTGAGAATCCAATGGATCCATTCATTGCAGAATCCATAGGCTTGAAGCATTTTCCGTATGAAATCCCAGCTGAACTTGTCAAAAGCTTTTGATAGGTCAAGTTTTACCAGCATACCAGGAGTTTTAGTAGTTTTTAGGGAGTGGATCATCTCATGTGCCAGGATGATGCCATCCAGGATTTGGTGACCTTCGACATACCCAGTTTGCTCAGGGGATATGAATATAGGTAGCAAGGCTTTTAGTCTGTTAGCAATCGCTTTCATTATGATTTTATAAATAACATTGCACAGAGATATGGGTTGGAACTTACCAGGGCAAGTAGTCCCCACTTCTTTGGGAATCAAAGTAAGAAAGGTGGCGTTCAATGCTGGGACAACCCATCTTTTTCTTCTGGATTCGTCCACGAGCTCCAGAATGTCCTGTTTAAGAAAGCTCCAGCAGTGCTTGAAGATGTTGGTTATCAATTCATTCGGTCCTGGGGATGTGCCTTCCTCCATTTGCATGACCACTGTTTCGATTTCCTGAAAAAGTGAAGGCTTTCATGAGAGCGGCATTGTGCTCAGCAGTCACCAGATTGGGTATGTGGCTCGTGACTTTGTTGATAGCAGCTTCTTTGTTGGGGATGTCTTCTATGAGAAGGTTGTGGAAGTGAGTGGTGAGCTCTTGTTCAATGTCATTTTGAGTTCGTAGCAGACTGCCTCGTTCATCTTTGATGGCTGAGATGCGGTTGGTCATTCTATGCTGAATCACAGTTCTATGGAAGAAGGCAGTGTTTTTGTCCCCCTCCATCAACCATTTATTGCGTGAATTTTGCTTCCAAAGAGTTTCCTCCTAAATGCAGCGCTTGTCTAGCTGGTTTTACAGATCTTGATCTGTTTCTTTGAGTGAGTCAGAGTATTCCTCCTCCATTTTTTTTTTGAATTTTTTCAAGGTCTTTCTCCAGAGAACCCTTTTCCTTAAAGATATTGCCAAAAGTGGTGCGATTCTAGATTTTGATCTTCGCCCTCAGAAGTTTAAGTTTTTGATGTATTATTTCCATTTTGGAATGCCCTTTCACCTTGGTGTTAGTCCACCATGTTCTTACCATATCCAGGAAGGTGGGGTGTGTAAGCCAAAATTTCTCGAACCTGAAGGGGCAGAATTTGAGATTTCCTAAGTTGTGCCAGGAGAGTGAGATGGGACAATGATTAGAGCCTATAGATGGTAGGACGGTTGTCGTGATGTTGCTAGGAGCTTCGATGATTTTCTGGGAGATAAGAAAATGATCCAGCCTTGAAGAGATTTGGTTGGTCCCTCCTCTTTTGTTGTTCCAGGTCATGAAACCTTCCAAGGGAAGGACATCAATGAGATCACATTCTTCTATTTAGTCTTTGAAGCTGAAGTCCTCCTTGGAGAGGAACCATCTTCCCCCTTTTTTCTCCTGCATAGAGGTGATCATATTGAAGTCCCCTCCTATGATAAACATATCTTCTGAGTGCATTTTAGAGAACCAGGTTAGATGTTTGAGGAGTTGGGTCTTTGCATCAGGGGTTTGAGGTCCATAAACATTTATGAGAAAGCCAGAGATGTCAGTTCCTTCTAAATGGAAGGAAGCAGAGAGAGAATGTGATGAGGCTGCAAAGTCATTGAGCTGAATCTGTGTGGGGTTCCAGGCTATTGCTAGGCCACCAGAAGCACCTTTAGCATCGATTTACATAGTTTGACAACCTCTCCATATGGTTTTTTGGAAGAGATCTTGGAGAGTGTCGTTAGTGCATTTGGTTTCTTGAAGAAAAATTATGGTGGGCTTGTCTTGCATTATTTTCCTTTTCAACATATGGTGTTTGGAGGCATTGTTCAAACCTCTTACATTCCAGGAGATTAGCTGCATTGAGAACCGGAATTGAAAGTAGGGAAGAATTCCGTGAGTTGGGTATATTTCCCAGACTCGATTAATCTTGTACCCAGTTGACTGATTCTTTGCATGTCTGATTTTCTGCCCCTTTTCTTGTTGTCCCTTTGAGGTTTCTGTTTGTCTTTTTAATGAAGATTTAGTATTCCAAGTTTTTTGTTCTTAGCCTTTTTCAGTACTTTTGACAGGAGCTGAATTTGCTTAGGTGAGATGGAGTGAAAGGATTTTTTGGAACAAGCATCTTCCATTCCCAAAATATCCAAATCTCCTATTTCCATCTCCAACATGGAGTCATCTATGGGTGCATCAGTGTTGATAGCATTTTTGGTTTCTTGAGTTCTGGCTGCTTCTTCTTCTGAATAGTCGGGGAGATTTTCCTGGGTCATAGAGGTTTTTTCCTGGGGGGTTTCGGGAGGAGCCTGTTTCTCATTTGAAATGTCTGAATCTTTGGGGTTTTCGACAGTTATTTCCATCTTTTCAGGTCCAGTGGGAAGATCTTCTGGTTGATTGATGAGGGTTTCGAAACTGTTGCTGATGCTAGGTATATGGAGTTTTTTTCCTTCTTGTTGGGGTTTGTGGTGATGCTTTTTCCTGCGACCAATTCTTTGAAAGCCATTTTCATCTTTGTTTTGATTCGTTGTTGCTTGACCTAAAGGGCAGTCTCTGTAAAGATGTCCATGCTCATGACATCTTCTACAACAGAATGGTATATGCTCGTAATCTAAAGATTGTATCCATTCAAAGTGATGATGGATGAGGTTGATAGAGTCTGGTAGGGCTTTGGCTATATGCATGTAAACACATATTCTAGCATAGGAGGTGTACCTGTTGTATTTGGTTTGTTCTGCAACTTTGACGAAGCTTCCCAGTGAGTTCCCTATGTCCCAGAGGGTGTATTCATCCCAATACTCTTGAGGGAGCGAGTACATGCGGATCCAGACCAGCGCCCATGTGAAATCTTCCTTCTCAGGGATAAATATTTATGCCCAGTTTTTCAAGTAAAGGCCATTTGAGTTAAATAAATAAGGGACACCTTCTTCCACTTTTTCTTTATCGCCTGACCTTTGAAAGATGATTGTGAAAAAACCTTTGGAGCCAAGCTGTAGTTCAAAATGCGCTTTAGGTTTCCATTTTGCTAAGATGCATCCTCTGAGAGCCTGTTCAATGGGCCAGAATCCCATGAACTTGCCTGTGAGAGCATTATCTTTCATGTATTGAGCTCGAGCATTTATTCATTCCGCCCGAAGACAGAGGATTGGCCTCTCTGAGGTTTTGGCAATGAATGTCGTATTGCTTTTTACTGTTGCAGTTGTTGGTGTAGCCGCCTGATAATGCTATTTGTTGCCTCCATTGTTGAGAGGTACTTCCACACATCCAATTTGAATGGATTCCTTACCAGGTGGAGTGATGAGAGTCTTTGTTGATTGGAGTGTCTGATGGGAAGGGCTAGGGGCCCCTTCCGGGGGAGTGTCCATGGAGGTGGTCAAGGTTTTCAATATGGTGTCCACCGCAGTCAGTACCGAGGGAAGAAGGGTGAGCCAAGGAGCTTAAGCGTGCACATGAGAAACCCGAGTAGAGCGATTTCGAAATCATTTTTGTCATTAGTATAATCTACTTGGATACATGTTATGATGGAAGTAGTATCTTTATTGTTCCAAGTGATTCAGTTTCCTCATCAGGGGAATATTTTCATGATTGATCGATTAGGTTACTGCACACCCAAAACTAGTGTCTAATTGAATGTTCCTTTTATTGGGGATTCACTAAAGATGGTTCAAGACATTGGGGTAGGAATGTTTAAGGAAGCTTCCCTCATGGGAACTTTTACACTACCGTGAATTATACCCATCTCACAAGTTTCTCTATTTTTTACCATAACATTGTTGTCTTACATCCTACTATCAATTTTCCCCAAACCCATTCTAGCAGATGACTGACATTTATCGCAAGCAACCTCAATAGAATGCTTAATTTAGGAAAAATATGAAGAAGTAATTCCCAATTATGTTGAATGTCGTGAGTTGGAGAATAACTTTCTATTATCTGTTGCGGGAGTATCATACCTATTTTTTTAGATGGCTTCAACAGATTTGGATAAAAGTGTTCCCTTGGAGGAGGAATACAATCTAGTTACTTCACCCATCAAGGATATTAACTCTCCTAGCTCACATGACTTATTGGATGACATTTTATCATCAAATGAAGCTATCCTTGAAGTTATGAACATTTTGTCACACCCACCTAAGCGCATCTTTAGTGGGGTCACTAGGAAACTACATGCTTTAATTATACATAAGTATAGGAGCATGATTTGCATGTTCCTCAATCTAATTACGTATATTTGGATGCTTGAATATAGGCTTAAGTTATCCCTTTGTTATGATGCATTTGAACATTTTTCCAACCAAATTTTCCCTAGGGTCTAGCATGTTGGAAGTTAGTGTGCCATCCCATCCTATCTATGTTTTCCACTATTCCCACATAAGACCCTACTGAATTGGGGACATGATATTCAACACCCTATTTCCATCTTGGTTCCCATGTTAATTTTTTTTATAGGCATGGGATCCCTTTTAGTACCATCATGGCTTGGATTTTGAAACCACATATTTCTCTCTCATAAATGTTTGACCATTTCCTAATGGGATCCCTATTTTTTGTCAATATACATCATCATGTGTTAAAATTCCCATTTGAGCATGTGTTCTTGATGCTTCATTGCTTATTTCTTATGTTACATCTTCACCTTTACAGTCACTTGTTGCTACTTGGTGTCTCTAAACCACTGCTCTTGTTTAATTGACCTGAATCCATGGATGAAACACCTTTATGAGAGTACATAACTAGATTATCCCTTATTTTCAATTTTATCTTAGCATAGGCCTTAACTGTTTCCTTGAAATGTAGGGGCACACCCTTGAGATCCATGTTTTCTCTAGTATATTATAGTGTTCTTTATTCTTTTTCAAGCTTATAAATGAAAAAGGGAAGAAACATACAACAAAATACAAAACCCAAAAATGGGGATCATTGAATTTATTTATATTTCATCATGGAATGAAATGACAACAATCGTTCTTTGTCTCCCTTGAACATGCACATATTTTTCACTAGTCCTAAGTACACCTTGCTCATCTACATTTTCATTAGGAAATTGTACCAATTATTTAAACAGAACTCCATTGATGGTTTATTCTTCCCATCATTATCGATATTTATTCAATGCACTTATTGTTGGAGGATTTAATGAAGGTTGCTAACGTGATTCTTATGTTTCCAGGTGTCACTTTGCATCATATTATGTGTGCAAGGGAAGTAAGAACAGTGTCGACGTTTCATGTCAATTGATGTGGAATGCATTAAGTCCCTCCCTCCAATATAGATTCCTTCCTATAGACATCAAATCGTTATCTAGGAAGTGAGTCTAGGAACCCTGTAGTACCTTGGACCTTGCAGAAATTAGTTGCAGAATTCCTTGCAAATGACAGTGGGTATACGTCAACGACCCTTGATAACTTGATTTTACAAGTGTTTGACTATATAACATCTATTGGCACTTGCTAGATTGTACTCAGTAGCTTGGAGACCATCAACATTATTGGTGGCCCTTCTCGCATCTATTAAAAATATACATGAATGATAGGTAATTAGATGATTTCTTAGTATGCTCGGATACAACTCATTCATTCACGTTATCTAGACTTTTATTATCATCAGTTTGGATTGAATACCTTGGTACAAACAATTATATCACTCATGCACTGCCCAAGTTGCGCAACATTAAACTTCCCTGTTAAAGTACCATGAAGACCTTGATATATAACACATATCATAATGCAGTTTATTTTCTTAGAAGTACTTTTGACATGGATCCATTGTGTATTGTTCACGTCCATGCTTGTTTGCTACTGAGCATGGGTATATCCACCTCAAGAAGTTGTCATATATTTGGGTAATTTCCTTCATTTGCTTGCAGCTTCCTTCCAACTCCCAAGCCCATGGTTCTCCTTTTCCCTTTAGCCTAAATTAATGATTAGGTCATATAATATATTTTGGCCCTCAACTTTTCCCTGTACTTCACACATTAAGGGTCATTTGTTAATGCAATATTTAACACCCTTAAATGTAAAGTCCAAAATAATGTACTAGATTTTCCTGTAGCATGAAGATTAAGATGGAACACTAAAGAGAGACAAAATATCATAGCCCAACTGCTACTTTTCTAGAAGAAAGATGAAAGTGGTTATTGACAAAGCCCAAAAAGGGGCATCTACAGTGATTGAATTTTCCAATGATGAGCTAAGAATAAAAAATCACAAACTTCAAGTTATTGAAAATGCATGAAATATGTCTTTTAAGAGAAAAATGATCAATTTATCATACATTTATTAAAAACTATGGAAAAACAATGTGTAAAGGAAAGAATAAAAGGAATCAATTGGGATCTCTATCCCACATTTTAGTTTGCATCCTTCTTACCCAAATCCAAAATCTATTTAAGAGCCATTTGGGGCAAGAGTTTAGGAGGATGAATTTGAGAGTGTTGAAATGATGGAGGAATTGTGAAAGATTCTATTCACTTGACAAAATTTGGTTAAAAAAGGAAAAGGGGGTGAAGGAGTGCACCTAGGATATGGAAGATGATGGATTTTCACATGACATGGTTGTAAGAATTATACTTCATCTCAGATTTAATTTAAATGATTTCAATTCCCCCACAAAATGATTGTGTTAATTGTGTTGGTAATCTATTAGATCTCAAATTTTGAAGAATTTGACAAGTTTTGTTATAGGAATGAGGAAGGTGTGTTGTTGATGTTGTGCAATTTATTTAGAGATAAACAAGGAACAACAAGCAATAAGGAGCGGAATGCAAAAGGCTTCCCCCAAGAACCATGCTACAACATGTATTCTTCTCCCTCGTTCCCTCACATTCAAAATTATTGAAAATGTCAAGTAGATCTGGTTAGGAAAATGATAAGTATTTGTTTGCACCTTTGTCAATAGTCATTAGAAAACCATTAGGAGATTTGAGCTCTTCTATTTATCTTTTCCATCAAATCTCCTCACAACAATAGTGCACCCATTTCAAAATCTTTGTCCTCAAAGCTTTGCAATTAAGGGATTCACATGTGATGAAACTAGATAATAGGATTTCCTTATATTCAAAATATGGAGAAGAACTCCAAGACATATAAAATAGAAGATTTACACTATAACTCCTTAAATAATAGGAGAATCTCCTCCAAATACACCAATGCATCCATACATCCTAATTATGTGTTCCTCTCAACAATGACTACATGACCTCTATATATACCTATTCATACATTACACATGTCGGCCCTTCCTTATGCTGACCTTATTACATATACATTTACATATATTCCCCCTCATATATGGAACCCCTAAGTTCATATCATATATACAGACACCCTACACATAGTTGTTTCCATTCATACAACTTTGCTTCTTTTAATACGAAATCGCTAAACCCTTCCATCCACCAATCTTGAATCCTGTACTTGTAAATTCCCCTTTCCATTTGATTGGCTAGTATCTCCCATTTAGGCACATTCTAGACAAGAAAACCATTTCTCCACACCATGTTGAGACTAAGGTTCTCTTACAATGTGTAATACCCCTAGTTTCAACCCTTGGAATTTATTAAATCATATTATGTAAATGATGTAAATGTGCTAGTAAAGATTCATAGTGAAGATGCCAAGGCCAAGGCTCAGCTAGTGAATGACAAGGCATCTATAGTGTAAATATTTCTATATGGGCCATGTGGTTGGCTTTCCATGATGACTCGAAAGCTATGTAAAATTTATGTTGGAAATTAATAAATTGGTCTAAGATGGTTGTGTAAAGAGCACTAGAGGACCTATGATTCCACTAGAGTGGAACAAGAAGAGGGCCTTTGGGAAACTAAGCCATTTTTTACCAAGTTTTATCGTTAGGACTCATCCATTTCTCCCATGTGTGTTACATGAACCATTTACCTCTTTTTTGCTTATTAAATCCAATCACCGAATGCATTTGTGAGCTTGGTGGGAAAGACTTCTCAAGTAGTTATGAAATCATGGGATTAATACGCTTTTATGATGATTATAAGATTCCTTCCTTTAATGGTCATAATTAATTTCAGTTATATTTTCACCAATCCTCTCATCTCCATTCGAATCTATCAATTCATTTTTTCATGCAGAATTCATGTACACAGTGTAGTTTTCATGTTGTTTTCTCCATTACTAATAGCCAAACTACAAAACTAACTATAAATTAGCATTGTGATGAGGAAATTATAGGCATTACAGTGACGGGGATAGGTGTGGAGTAACATAGATGTTGGGAAAGATTTGAACATTTATCCATGGTTATTTGTCACTCCACGATGCGTAACAAGCAATGACTTGTTGTTACAGGAAGTTCTCCAAAATAATACAATAGGTTGGGCCCTTGATGCACACATTGAAGAGAAGTGTAAGGGTTGGCTACTCTAGGGGATTATTGAGCAGGGGAAGAGTATTCCTTCCTTGCATTGTATGGGGTAGTGGAAGAGACTTCTATGGATTGTATGGTTGAATGAGATGTTTATAGTGCTTAGTGGTGAGTAGATTGGTTAGACATAAGAGAAAATGAGTTGGGTTAAGACAGAGAAAATACTACAAGTGTTTCTTTTGCCTCAGTGGCATGATAGCTCTGCTTGGCGGTGGTATCTATAGCTAATACCTATGGTTGGATAGAAAATTGCTCTAGACAACTAGTTTCTTTGGTCTTCTTCTCTTACAAGATAAGTACGAGCAGTATTGTCCATGAATGTGTAGTTATCTTATTTACTTATTGTTATGAATATGTTTGCTTATGGAATATGTGTGCATGGATATAGTATTAATTCCACTTTGTTTTATTTACATGCACTTGTACATGCATTTCTTAGTTTATGTTGACTATGGGAGGGTTAAAATAGTTTTGAATTTGAATAGTGACTCCACGGGGAGAAATTTTGAAACATGAAATTAATAGCTTGTCCATCCCATAGTCAATGACGAAAGGGGATGCTATACAAAGGAAAATAAATGTTCATTGTAGTCTAGAGATGTATTCACATTTTCAATCCCCCCTAGAGGGAAAGTCTCACCCAAAGTGCAGCTAACACCATGGAAGGATCGAGGGGAATCCTAGATATTGGATGCAATTTGAGTCATATTGTCATATTTAACATGCAAACATTATGTCTATATGGGAATAACCCACATACAATAGATGAAGAAAAGAAACAATTATAACAGAGGTATCAACATATCCATATAAATATGATAAATCATACTTAGCATTTACACAGATAACACATCAAATTTAAAATGGGGAATAAATACTTTATTTTCATTTACATTCTTCAAAATTCATCCAAAAGAAATTTAATTACATTAGTTAAGCTTTGAATAACATTCTTCATAAACATATTTGATTTAGTAACCTAGATCCTACATCATACATAAACTAACTATAAAAATGTTTACTCACAAACAAAGAAACCAGTATGAACTAACAAAAACGCCCATAACCACGATTACAACCACAAGTAAGTTAGAAGCTTTAACTATAACACAACTTTTTAATTATTCTAGTCACTTGACAATTGAAAGTGAAATACAAGATTTAATACAATTTTTTAATTATTCTAGTCACGTGAAATATCAAGGTTTATGTGTCATCCTCAACTCGGTGCATTAATGAAAAAAAAAGCTTAATAATTTAATTTTACAAATCGAAATATTTATTGGCCTACACTTTTGACCATTATGCATTTTTACCATTAAACTAAAAGTGCAAGATAGGCTTGAGCTAGTCACCTCAGCTTAAAAAATAGATTTTTAAAATGAAAAAAACTGAATTTTAATTCCAAAAGATTTGATTATTGATGTAGGCCATGATATGAAGTCAATGAATTTTGACCATTAAATAAAAAATATATTGTATACTTAGGCTAGTTATCTAGACTTGGACTAGTGATTTGAGAGCATCCATGAGTACTACAAGTATACAAATATAAAAGTATACATAGTGAGAATGTTATCACGGTTACACATTTAATATAACATGTTACGATCCCTGTGATAGAGGGTACTTTGGATTCTATGTAAGAGACGACCAGATTGTAATTTGACTTTCAAACAATTCAAAGCGCTCTTATAACGAACTTGACCATGAAATGATTCCAGCATTAGCTTGCAGCTATCCAGCTATCAATATCGACTAAGATTCCAGCTGTTCTTGATCATGGCATTTCTAGCTGCTTTATAAATTAAGAATTGTGACAATGGACTATTCACACGTATGCTTGCCGAAGCCATTGCAGTTTCCTTGTTCACATCGGATCTATACATTGAAGGAGCAGCAGAAAAGGAGGGGTTTATTGGAAAATATTTCCCTCATAGCGCACCTCTGCATTCCCACAGTATGAATTCCAAAAAGCATTGGCCCAGTATATTCATGAAATCCAAGTCCTCAACATCGCCCGAAACTTCTAATTCTTCACCGCTATATCCAGGAGGTGAGTTCTCCAGCAATCAAGCTTGTTCAGATGCCGTGTAGATATAATGCTATTTCATTCATAGTTATAGATAAATACCTTAAATTTCATTCATAGTTATATATAAATACCTAGATCTGATGCTGTCCCAGTCATGTTTACATGTGCAAAAACAACGCTTTCTCTGTGGTCCAATATTGATAATGATAGATATATAGATAAGGATCATCGGGCATATTACAGCGATTTGTTCTGTAAGGTCAGACGAAAAGACAAAATGTTTTAAATTTCGAGGTGGCCAAGTGAACAAGTAGTTGTATTTTGTCAATTAAAAGTGACAAGTTCAGTGATATGATTTGAGAATAATTGGTAATATCATTAATATCATTACATATATTTGTAGAGTAGATTTAATAAAGATATTTTGCATACAGAAGGCGCGTTATCACATAATGATATACCGGGGAGGGAGACGATTATCCCTATTGCAAAGACAAGATGGCATCCAAAACCAGATCAGATCGAGATCCTGGAAGCTATATTCAACTCTGGCATGGTGAACCCTCCCAGAGAAGAAATAAAAAGAATCAGAGCTCAGCTACAAGAATTCGGACACGTTGAGGATGTCAATGTCTTCTACTGGTTCCAGAACAGTAAGGCCAGATCAAAGCGAAAGCGACAACTGCAGGATGCAGGAAAATCTGAATCTCGCTCCAAACGTGCAAGGGCCCTATCTTCATCTTCATCGACATCACCGTCAACATCAACGTCAACATCAGTTCAGTCTCAACCTACCACGATTGGAAATCAACCCCCCTCCGCTTCTGCTATGCCGGCTTCCTCATTTGCTGGGCACGATTACAACCAGCAGGCGAACCAAGAGATGGGTACTACTCAGTACAGTAACATGCAACCAGTAGGAGCAGGAGAAACAATAGAAAGCAGAGGAATTTTGAATGAAGGTACTACTCAGTACTGATATGTCTGAACTTCAAGCTGCTATCATATCATATGCAGTTGTGAGCTTTGTCGTAAGTAAGTCGTTCACTTGTCGATGTCTAATATGAATCTTGGTGTGCAGCAGGCGCGCGGGAGGATCTGATCAGTATGGATAACTCATTAATAACCGTGTTCATCAATGATATCCCAATTCAACTCCCTATGGGGCCGATAAACTTCCACGCTTTCTTCGGCGATATTGCACTTTTGCTCGATTCTTCTGGCCACTTGGTGCTAGTGAATGAATCGGGATTCACCATGGAAGGCCTGGAGCATGGAGCTAAATATTTTTTGGTATGCTAAATATATACATATTCATTCTGTTTATATGTATAGAATCAGCATGGGTTCAATTAATTCTTAGAACATTAAATGTAGAAGTATATTGTTCCAATCTCAGTGGCTTTTTGTCTGAGTTTTCCTTCTCCTTTTTTTGCAGATATGAAGGCTATTTTATCTATGGTAGATCTGCTTTCTTCGTTCAACTTCTTATTGAACAGTGCTGGCTATAGTTCTACAGCCAAATATGATATTACTGTCAGCTTCTACAACTTGAGATTAATTTGATATATCGCGGCTATATATATATTTTTATCGTAGATATGCATTTTATATTCCATATTATAAGCAGACAAGAGGTGTGTTCCAGTGTGTACAGCAGTCTTTTAAATTTGTTCTGTTTCCCTGGAACTCTTCTAACATTATGAAGTTGGCGACTGGGTGAGTCGCGTGGTGGACTGCTCTTGATGGATTCGTTTCTAACTGAATAAACAGTTCGTTCAATTGCATGAAGTTCAAATCTTAGATCCTTTTTAAAATCTAAATACCCGTAGCCGATCAAAGATTGTTTTTGGTTTTTTGGATTTATAGGTTTTATATTTTTTTAATATTTTGGAACTTTCATAAAGGTTGTTATAATTTATTGTTATATTCATATTAAATAAAATATATATATAATAAAAATACAATGCAAAGTAAGTTGATCATATGTATCTTTTATTTTACACAAACACTCTCTAGTTTTTTTGGTTAGTTAGGAATTTATATTTTGACTCATCGGATATGTTATTCTTGGTACACCATATGTTATCTTACTTACCTGAATTTAATATTATTGTAAAATTTATGATCCATTTTTACCATTATAGTTGGAATCAAATCCATCAAACTTTATGATAAGTTTGTACATTATAAAAATAATTTATCTTTATATTCATAAAAAATAAAAATCACATTTGTTATATATAAAATACATTTATTATACCTACCAAAGGCAAGGTATATAATAATGGCTTTGCATTTAACTTTTAATTAATTTACAAATTTTCATTTTAAATTTTTATATAGTTGCCTATTATTTTATAAATTTTAATTATTAAATTGATTTTAAAAGAAATAAAAAATTATATTTTATATTTTATAAATTATATAATTCTTATTTTTGATTGGCTAATCTTATTTTTTTATTGTTTTGATTGGTTGGTAATCTTAATTTGACTAATAAATCTTGAAATGTGACTTTTTTAAAATAAAAAAATTAAAATTTATAAAAAGTACTAATTAGGATACGTGTATAGTTTTTAAGTGTATATAATAATTGTTCTAGAGACATACATCGTAGCATTTCTGTACACCATCCTCCTCGGTGTTCTGGACAACACTGCAACCCATGGACGGCACTGCAACCCACGAGATTTGTTTCTGCCGCTCCTTTATATTCTATTTTCCTATATACAATCTCTATTCATATGTAACCCTAGCCGTGTGCCGTCCATGCGGTTTTTAGATTTACTGGTGGAATACTTTTCCATATTGACGTCCGTATGGATGTTTGGTATGTAGGGTCAATCTTTTTCAATCTAAAAATAACTTATTTAACTTGTTTAGAACGAAATAGAAGATTGCCAAATGCTTTCACTCGAGAGAAATAATAGTTTGTATTGAATTCCATGGGGTGTACACTATTTTGGCAAGTTCTTTCTTAGTTTGGCTGTACTTTCTTTTCAAAAAGTTGGTTTTGTTTACTGACTCATTAACATATTAATTTTTAGCAGCTACAATAAATTTATATTAATCTTCAATGTAATCCACTTTGGAACTATGTGTAGCATGAATTATTACCTCTGGGACTTGATGCTAATGTTGGGCCTCAGCACAACGACAAGGTATACATTTAATTTCATGACTATAACATAACTTCATAAGCCTTGGCCTAAATTTTTAAGAGAATTTTAAAGCATATTGTTCATTTTCTTTCTTCTATCATGCGTTTTAGGGTAGGTTTTCTTCATTGCTGGATTTATATGTGCAGTATAAGAGTTGGTAATGAGTTGGGAGCCCACCGCCCCCAAAACTGCTAGGTTTTCGGTTATAGTTGTGGTGGTCACATGCTTCATCATAAGTGTCATTCTTGCCGTTGGAGTTTCGGTACTGAAGAAAGAACTTGCCATGGCATTCCCAAGTAGCACTTTGATTATGCACGTAGTCTTTGCATTGACACCGCTGCTTGCAATATCAATATTCTTGAATGGCACCCATCCCATTCTCTCAGGTTTTAATTTTGGATAGTATCTTGCTCCGAGTGTTTGCTAGATTTAGGGTTACAATATTTTCATTAACATTAAGCCGTTTTTGTGTTTCTAACTATTACATCAAGGAGCATATTAAAACTCGTGCCGGGAGCTATAATGTTCTTGGAATGTGCTCTTGTTTATTTTAATTTTTTAATTATTAATAATAAATATGGAGAATAAAACAATATTATAATTATCATTTTTTTTTGTTAAAGTATCCTTTAAAATAATTATTAGACCATTAATTAAATTTAAAGCTCTAAACATTAACGACTTGTTATACTATTCCTCCCTGTAGTTTAGTGCCTTCATTTAATACACTGGCTTCGAAAATATTTAATACACTTGCTTCTGGCTTCGAAAATATTTAAGACCCTTGCTTCATTTTATAGCTTGCCTTCCCTGTAGTTTGTTGCGTGCTGCTACCTTGTTCGGTAAGTGGTTTACTGCGTCATGCTACCTTGTTCAGTAAGTGGTTTGCTGCGTGCTAGTGGCTTGTTCAGTGAGTGGTTTACTACGTGCTGCTGGTTCATTGAGTGGTTTACTGCATTCTGCTAATGTTCAAATCTCATGCTGCTGTCAGAGGAGAGACACTTGCTAGAGGAAAAACACTTGCCAACATTAGGGGATTAAGCTTTTAATTCAAATCTCATCCTGCGGTTCGTGGATTAGGCTTTCCCTGTATGAAATGGAAAGCTTTTAGGGAATTTTTGGTGCATTTTACTGCCATATTACCTCTAAACGTTTTCCTTAATTTACCTTTGTTGTAACAATAAGGCACAATAAATTTTTGGTCGCATCTTGTTTTAAGGGGATTTGAAGATTGTTCAAATTTATAGTTCTTGCAAAATAAACCTAAATGGCCCTCTTGAATTAACAGCATATGGCAATGAATAGATAATAATTAATTAAATTAACTCCTTAGATGAGTCTCTAACTACTAATATGGTGGCAGAAGCTTGTATAATTTTTTGCTGTGATGCTCTTTGTCTGAAACCCATAAACTGTGCCAATTCTTCATATACTTCCTCATCAAATGAAGCTGGAAAACGATGCAGCTTTCTCTCGTATGGTGAGAGCCTAAAGTAGCTCTTGCCAATTTCTTCTCTTTCAGGCCCTTTTTCCCACTCATAAACCTTCTTGAACTCGCCGAGCATATCAGCCCATTTTGTTCCAGCGGTCTTGGAATCACGGTTAACTCCATGCTTGTTGAGAAACTGGGTGACCTCCTTATCTTTCTCTGCTCTCGTTTTGTTTTGTTTAGCATATGTATCAACTGAAAAACTCCCCTCCACCGTCACATCCTGCTCGGATTTTGATGGGTCTCCGAGGTATTGGATTCTCCAAGCCCTGGCCAGCCATAACATCTCATAGGGCTTCCATACTGGAGAAACACGTACACTATAATCAACATATAATGATATATTAGAAAGGCTGGATTTGGGAAAAACTTATTCATATATACTCATACTCTTGTTTGGCTTATTATGGAATTTGAGTAAATGTTATGTGATTTATTTAGAGATTCTCATACTTAAATAACCAAAAATTGTATTTCATAATAATTAAAAATTGTATTTCATAATAGATAGAAAGTGTTTTAGAACGTAATAATTTGTAGATAATATTAAAATAGTAAAGGCATTATTGAAAGAATGGGTAAAATATGTCTAAAAATTGTATCTTATATGATAGACAAGAAAGAGCCTTAGAACGCAACAGTTTGTAGATAATATTAAAACAGTAAAGGAAAGGCATTATTGAAAGAATGGGCAAAATATGTTACACAAAAGTCATAAAAAAATCATTGAAGTAGAAGTCGACATAAAAGATCTATTAAATGGATATTTCTCTGATGAGGAAGCTCGGTCCCTAAATGTTTTAGAAAAAATGCAAAATGAGATACTAGGAAAGGAAGAAGCCCTTTGGAGGCTCAAAATTTGAGCCTTATGGCTACAGGAGGGAGATAACGACATAATTCTTTTTCATTCCTTTGTAAACTTGAAAGTTCTGAGTTTATGCCCAACTTTTATTATGAGGAATCAAACAAGATACTAGAGGCAGAAGTAACTTCTTATGAACTGATGGCAATATTATCATCCTTTAATAAAGAGAAAACCCCATGTCTGAATGACCTTTCAGCTCAATTCTGTCGTGGTTTTGTTGTGGGGAGTCTGTAGGTATTTGCTGTGGGGATTCATATCTGCCTCGTTTTGCACTTGGGGTTTCTGTGGGTATTTGCTGCTTGGAAACATAGAGAAGATTGCTGTAATGAGGTGGGGTTATGGCAATGGCGGATAGAGGTACTAGAGCAGCACAGAGGTCTGGTTGGGGTTGCACAGTAGACGGAGAATCTTCATGGACACTGGTATCTTTGACTGCTGATGACTCTTTAAGCTAATCATCCACTTTAAATCCAGTAGAAAAGAAAACTAATCCGATTAATAATTAATATTAATAAGGACGTATGTTACAGCGACAAAATCTTGGTTCTCCGATTCATGACAACCACCCAGAGATATTTTTCTTGACAAATCGCAATTGAAAACCAAATAGTAATCAACTATGCTGTTATCGAGTCAAATATAGCAACGAGAAACAATGCTGCGAGGAGGTCCAGTAACGCAAATTCGCAGACGGGTAATGTGATTCATTGCAAACAATGCTTTATAGCTCACCGTGATATCTGGTTATGGTTCTGCTGCATGGAATCATGGCAGGAGCAATAAATAACTTGGGGTTCAACAAATAGGGGAAGACAAGGAATACCTATTTATCATACAAACAAACAATGGAATCCAGGTAGAGAACATATTTTCCATAAATGTAGAAGAATCTTTCACGTTTTAGAAAATTCTCCCCAAAAAGAGTTCAGTCAAGATCTCAAATCCTGCATAGTGATTATATTAAAATAAATTATAGAATACATAACTAAGAAATATGATAACAGTTAAAATTTTAATTTAGCTTTTTGTTAAATAAATATTGATAATAAAAATATATATATAAAAAGAACAGATCCTTAACCAAACCATATTCTAGACAATGTACAAACCATGGTAATTTGTATTTCCCTATTACAAAATCTACCTAATGTAAAATTATATTTTCCATAAATGTAGAAGAATCTTTCACGTTTTAGAAAATTCTCCCCAAAAAGAGTTCAGTCAAGATCTCAAATCCTGCATAGTGATTATATTAAAATAAATTATAGAATACATAACTAAGAAATATGATAACAGTTAAAATTTAACTTAATTTAGCTTTTTGTTAAATAAATATTGATAATAAAAATATAGATATAAAAAAAACAGATCCTTAACCAAACCATATTCTACACAATGTACAAACCATGGTAATTTGTATTTCCCTATTACAAAATCTACCAAATGTAAAATTATTACTGAAAGGTATTTGATCGGATGACTACATGAGAGAAAATTAATGCTATTGTAAAAATATTGCTGAAAGGTATTTGATCGGATGACTACATGAGAGAAAATTAATGCCATTGTTCTCATTTGTATTAATGAAAACAATGAGAAGTTGAGATCCCAAAGCCTGCAACCAAGATTCCAAAGCCTCTAGATATTAAAAACTTGATTGCATTCCAAATTTGTATAAATGCAAACTTGAATGAACGTTCTTAATGTTTGGAATTTCACAAAATATCAAGCTTCCACATGCATTTATGATAGCTTGTTTGATACTTAAAATTTGTCTTCGATTTTGATTTTAAAATCTCAGATTCACAAGGTTTGTAATCTTGATTGCATGTCTCTTCTATTTAGAACCTTGCAAAAATCTTGACCGGACCACTCTTCTCTTTAGAAACTTAGAAAACATTTGTTTTGTTTTTCAAGAATTGTAATCAAGTTTCCAAACCCTACATAGATGTAGATTCTCGGATCTTGTTTTCTCATCCCATAGTCTACAATCAAGATTTTCAGATCCTGTGTAAGTACAAATTCGGTTTAAAGTTTTTAATGTTTGGAATTTTGCAAAATATGAAAATTCCAGTTGTATTTATGATAAATCCTTTTAGTACCTAAAGTTTGTCTTTAATTTTGATTAAAAAATATATACAATTTTAAAATAAAAAACAAAAAGATTTACCATCTTTGAAATTTTGATTGGACATCTCTTCTATTTAGAACCTTACACAAATCTTGATAATACGACTCTTGTGTTTAAAACATAGGTCGAAAGTTTAGAATCTTTATTGCAAGGTTTGGAAGGCAAGCTCTAGGATCTTGATTGGACAGATTTTTTCCTCGTGCTTCGAAAAACTAAAACCAAGACTTAGAGCCTACGTTACCTACATAAATGTAAGATGGGATTTTATTTTCAGATTCCATAACCTGTAATCAAGATTCCAAAGCCTGCATAAATACATGCTTGATTGAATTTTTTTCTTGTTTGGAACTTTACAAAATGTTAAGGTTCTACATAAATACGGTAAATCTGTTTGGTATTTATTTTTATAATTTTGATTTAAAATATCTACAACTTAAAAAAACACATTATATCCTATGGGACAAAGTTATGGGCCTTTGTGGTCAGTTGCAAGTACCTTCCAAGCACTCCAGTTAAGAGAATTTCCTCATCTTGAAAACCCTTTTTTCTATTTGCGAGATCCCTCCCCACTGTTTCCCTCTATCTACCTTTCACCTGCCATGTGTTAAGATTCAGGTGTGAATAAATTGAATAGACAACATTTGTCCCCCAAACTTTGAACTATTCCAACGATCGCCAATTAATTAGTACCTCATTTTTTATATAGGACAATATACAAAGTAATAGTGCAAGTTAAAAGATAGACATAGTAAAGTATATAGTAAATGTGCAGATAGACATGTAGAACTCTGTTAACACCCTCATATCGGACTCATATTGCAATTATGCAATTAATATCATAACACTTCTTGGAATGCTTGGTTCCGTGGTATAACATTTTTATTAGTACTTGGATAAGGAAGTTGTTTTGTGAATTTTCCCAACTTGCTTTGGAATATCATATGGTAAAAAGTGCTTGGTGGAAGTGTTGTGTTTGGCGAGTCGGGGGCTTTCTTGTTAGCCCTTTCACAGCGTGGAATTATGGTAGAATGGAGCTGGGTTGCAATTGACCTCTTTAAATATAATCCACCCTATGCTAAAATTTGATTTAGTGTCAAAATGATTCAATTTGAGTGTCTTGTATGGTTCCAAGAATGTATTCTGGGTTTGCTTAATAAATTTTGCTATCTCCGTTTGGGAATTTTCATGGTGTATGGTAAACAATTATGTTTTGTTTCCTGCGCATAATTAATAGTCCATGCCACTGTTAAATCTGAGCTTTAATCTCTTCCTATCTCTTGAACAATTTGACCAATTCGTGCTCTCTAAAAGGTATACTTTATTAACACCCTCAGATCTGTCTCATATTGCAAATATGCATTTAATAATAAATATCATAACGCTTCTTGGAATGCTTGGTTCCCTGATATAACATTTTTATTAGTACTTGGATAAGGAAGTTGTTTTGTGAATTTTCCCACCTTGCTTTGGAATATCATATTGTAAAAAGTGCTTAGTGGAGGTGTTGTGTTGTTATCTTCTTCCTTCCCCTTGCTTTCAACATTGCATTTGTTTTTCACATTTTATGTCCCTTGGTTCTAATATCCAATTTGATTGTTGACTTCCAGGAAAAGACTTTGCCTCTTATTCAAGTGGAGTTTGAAAAAAGAAACCAGACCAGGTATTCTTAGCAAAGGAACAAGCATGCAATTCAGCAATAGACATCGTATACAAGGTATGTAGGCAATTGAAACTCAAAATACACGGAAAGAAAAAAAAACCAAATACATAACATTGATGCTATTATTAGACAATGTAAAGAAAGGAAAAAGGTGATTTTGAATGTTGAATGTAAGAAAAGACGATATCTAGAAAAAGGAAACAATACCAGAGAACATTTCAAAGTAGCATAGACGAGGAACATGCCATCGATGTCATTTTACAAAATTACAACCTATATATCTTAGGAAACTTTGCATATACTGTTGGAGATTGTTTGTTTGATACTTTCGAAGTACGTCTATGCAATAGATATACATCTATAGAATTGAGAGCAAGCATAGTAGAACATTTTGAGGTTTGTTTAGAAAAAAAAGATAGTGAGGAACTAGTATCTTATCAACATGATTTAAACACATACTCATTGATGGAAATGGATAATGTCAATGATCCAAAGATTTATTTGCAACGCATGTTAAAATCAGCCTCTATTGCTCAGCCACTAGAACAAAGAGGCCTTTGGGGAGACATTTTCTGCATACAATTAGTTGTCAAAATGGCTCAACATAAGAATAAGAGTATGGTCATTGACACAACTAAAGTCATACTTGGATTTCAATTAATCTCTAAACAACAACGTATATGACGTATTGTTTCATGATAACAATCCTCTTGCTGGCCATTTTGAACCATTATTATGAAGAAAAAAAATTCCATTATCAATAGTCATCAACAGAAAGAAACGTCTGTGAAATATGGAAACACAGAAGAACACTGGAAACAAATACAAAGCAAAATGTTAGCAAATGGACTTGAACGAGTTCAAATATGCGCCAGTGCTCATGGTGAAAGTTGTTTTCAAACCATTTGTTATTTAACAAATGATGAATTTGATGTGCCTTGCTTACGAAGTATAATTGCACAAACTTTTACAAATGCAGTGATGCAAAATGATTCTTTTCCAATAGGATACATAGAAAAATATGTCAAAATTGAAATACAAAAAAATATTTCAAGAGTAGCAAATTGGCAAGCATATATGGTGCATTTGGCACTTCCATATGAGAAAGGAAACATAGAAGGTGGTCTTTTTTTTTATTTATTGGATAGCCTATATTTGGAACATAGAAATACGCATATGTTATGTTGAGACAGCTATTCTTCTAGCTACATTCAATTCAGTGGAAAAGGCGTCAAAGATATTTAATGTTATTAGATATCAAACGGACATAGAGCATTTTCATTTTGAGCCATTGTCTCCTAACAAAAGAAAAATAGAAGCCAAAAACATATCTTTGCAATCTCTTAAAAAATGATTAGGGGTAATGTTGTAACATAGGTAGAGACAATGGCCACCCATTTAAACATGGCTAAAATAAATGGGGGATTTAGACAATGTAAAGAAAAAAAAAAGGTGATTTTGAATGTTGAATGTAATAAAAGACAATATATAGAAAAAGGAAACAATACTCAGAGAACATTTCAAAGTAGTGTAAACTAGGGACATGCCATCGATGTCATTTTACAAAATTACAGCCTATATCGCTTAGGAAACTTTGCATATACTGTTGGAGATTGTTTGTTTGCTACTTTCGAAGTACTGCTATGCAATAGATATACATCTATAGAATTGAGAGCAGGAATAGTAGAATATTTTGAGGCTTGTTTAGAAAAAAAAGATAGTGAAGCACTAGTATCTTATCAACATGAATTAAACAAATACTCATTGATAGAAATGCATAATGTCAATGATCCAAAGATTTATTTGGAACACATGTTAAAATCAGCCTCTATTGTTCTACGACTAGAACAAAGAGGCCTTTAGGGAGACATTTTCTACATACATTGGTTGTCAAAATGGCTCAACATACGAATAAGAGTATGGTCATTGACACAAATGAATTCATACTTAGATTTCAATTCATCTCGAAACAACAATGTATATGACATATTGTTTCATGATAACAATCCTCTTGCTGTCCATTTTGAACCATTATTATGCAAAAAACAAATTGCCATTATCAGTAGTCATCAACATAAAGTAACGTCTATGAAATATGGAAACATAGAAGAAAATTGGAAACAAATACAAATCCAAATGTTAGCGAATGGACTTGAACAAGTTCAAACATTCATTAGTGCTCATGGTGAAAGTTGTTTTCAAGCCAATTGTTATTTAACAAATGACGAATATTATGTACCTTGCTTACGATGTATAATCACACAAACTTTGACCAATGCAGTAATTCAAAATGATTATTTTCCAATAGGATACATAGAAAAATATGTCAAAATTGAAATACAGAAAAATATTTCAAGTGTAGCAAATTTGCAAGCATATATGGTGCATTTGGCACTTCCATATGAGAAAGGAAACATAGAAGGTGGCCTTTTTGTTTTTGATTGGCTGGCCTATATTTGGAACATAGAAATACGCATATGGTCTGCTGAGACAGCTACTCTTCTAGCGACATTCCATTCAATGCAAAAGGCATCAAAGATCTTTAATGTTATTAGATATCAAACGGACATAGGGAATTTTCATTTTGAGCCATTGTCTCCTATGAAAAGAAACATAGAAGCTAAAAACATATCTTTGCGATCTCTTAAAAAAAAGATTAAGAGTGATGTTGTAACACAGAAAGAGACAATGGCCACCGATTTAAACATGGCTAAAATAAATGGGGGGAGATTAAGTTCAAAATATGTAGCATGCAAAGAAAGTAACAAAATTGTAAAAAGAAAAAGGCAGGGGTGTCCTTATCTAATTAGAAACAAACAAAAAAACATACGGTCCAGAACATTAGCCGAGCAAGAATTCGAGAAAACTGTTGCTGACATGCCTATTTACAACTGTTCAGTTTGTAGTCGCACACTCTTTAGAAAGGATTTGACACGCATTAAACAAGTATGTACACAAAAACTTGAGATTGATAAAGAAGAAAGAAAGTCCGAAGGATACCCAGTCGACAACTTAGAAAATCAATACACTTGCAAATCTTGCAAAAAAACTTTGTTGAAGCAAGAGATACCCAAATTCGCATGTCCACAAAATATTAGGCGAAATCAGAACATAAAGATATTGAAGGAATTGAATGAACTAGAAGAAAGGCTAATATCGTTGAGATTACCTTTCTTACAAATTATAGAACTAGGAAAAAAATATAGAGGACAACAAATGGGTCTAACAGGAGGTGTTATCAATGTGCCTACCGATACATCTCGAATTCAACATGCATTTCCTCATGACATAAAAGAGACTGACACAGTTGCAGTGGCAATTAAAAAAATGATATGTTACAAAAATGTTTATGCTTTTGGTTGCATTCATGTACACCTGGTCATAAAAGCATTGAAACATGTAACGTCCCAAAAATAACAAAAATTTTAAATTTTTCCTATCTGCAATAGTCGTTAGTTTATAATAGAAAAGGCATATATATTAAAGAAAATAATGTTGAACAACACACATACTTGCATACGGCAATATAAGTCTAAGTCTGTTTATTTTTACATAGTCACTTCTATATGTAAGTCTAGAATTTTGCGGAAGCGGTGTATCCTATTTTCATTGCGTTTGTGATTGTTGGTTCAGTAGGTAGAAAATAACACAACTCACTGTTTAAATGAATCATGTGGTTTTTAATTATGAATGTCTAATGGAACCTCTAGGTGATGAGCTCCTTTGATGACAGTATGTTTTCCTACCTGGGGAAATCTATATTACTCCCGGTCAGGTAATTATGTACCTCGGCAGGGTCGCCGGGAGGTATGGGTAGTTGTGGAGATTGCCGGACTTACTTAGCGTAAATGCTAATGCCATTGTGTACCCTTGTGTCTGCAGGTACCTCAGATTTCGAGTAGTGTCCTGAGTGGATGGTCCCTATCATGCTATTGGTCAGATTCTACCGGGTGTATGTTAAATCTTCTGAAATTAATACCCCATTAACAAGGGGGTCTTCCATTTGATTGTATTCCAAAAAGGGGGTTGTCAATGGCTATTAACTTTAAGGCAATGCAACCCAAAGTGGAAATGGCAACTTTAACAAAGTATTTGCATGTATAGTAAAAGCTCTTTGTATTTTAATATAGATTGATTGAACTTCATAACATCACTATGGTGAAACACGATTATTTGATCTCCACTTAGACAGAGGTTGGTGCGCTCTTTAATGCCATTTATTGAAGGTGGTTACAACGTCTGGAATGAGTGTTTTGTGTATCAATTTGGGAATTTCTTGTCATTGTGCTTTGTTTTCGAGTTGTTCTGAGTCCTGAGTCTGCGTTTTCGTTGTTTGGGCGATGGTGGGGGGGTGCTGACCCGAGCCCTGCTCATGGTCTGCACACTTAGTGGCTATTGCTATCGTTCCAGGCGCAAGGTGGCCACACTTCTCTCAGGTAATAACTTAATCCCTGCTCACCCATTTCTATTTCCATTTCTTTCGAGTTAAGAATGCATTTTTGGACTGATTCATATTATATATCGCTTTGTGACAGGTGATACACACCTTGGTATGGAAGCTACGATAGTTTATGCAGTCGTGGGCATGGCTAGGGTACTGGTAAGTCTGGTTTATCCCTTCGTGCCATATCTCCTACGGCCCTGGTGTTGTATGTATGGGTTTGACCTGGGTTTTTGGAATGAAACTCCCATAAGCCATTGGCTTAATGATTCCCTTTAGGGAGGTCTGAGATAGTCGCCTACTTGGCTAGACTGGATAGAAAAATGGGGTTTCAAATGTAATTTAATTGGCTACATGCTTACTGGGACAGTGATATAGATGAACTAAGTAGCGGCTGGGTTTTACTTATTACTGGGTTCTGCGAGTTCTGATCAACCCACGAAATGTTCTTTCGCTCGATATTATTTCTGTATGTATTTAAATGTTCAAGCTGAAACTTATAGGAAATCTAGTATCTTGGTTTTCCTAATTATGTTAGTAACTATTGCACAGACAATGTAGGTAATTCATAGGGTTGTTGGCACCCTTGCTTGTAAATTTGGCTATGGTTCATATGTTGATTTCAATAGCATTGTTAAATGTTTGAGTATTGCTATGGGTGAACAACGTATTGCCTGTGTGTATATGTAAGACCTCAACAAAGTTTTCTACGCCTCTATTACTATAATGTGGGTAGATTGTAAATGAAAAATATCTTGTTTTCTTGCCAGTTGTGTGGATGGGATGATTGCTTGCCTAGCAAGGGTGTCAAGGCCATACTTACGTTTCTTTTTGGTTTTTGTAAGTAGACTTATTTTCTGTACGAAACGTTTATTTGATTTGGCTCCTTGTGGAGGTCATGGGAATTGACCCTGGTCCTATCATTCCATGGCATCTCTATGGGGATCATATAGATAATGTCTGGTTCTCAATTCTATTTACGATTGGTCTCTGCATTGATGTTTTATGGGATTTTGAACCTGGACTTAAACGACTTAAATCCTGTGTCTTCTTGTTGATTCGGAAATGAAACTTAGGGTTTCCTGTAGATGGTTGTCGTAGCTTGACTCGTCAAAAGAAATGAAATGATCTAAATGCGATCTCTTTCATACCTGATATGTTTGATTTAATTTAAAGTTTTAAGAAGAAAACAAAGCTGGATTGAGCAGAGGAATGAAATCTATAAATCTATAAATTTGTCTGTAATAAAGGTGTGTGCGTTTCCTCTTACTGTGGTTTGTATTATGATGAATTCAAAATTTTTACATGCTGTTCGACGATTTTTGTTAAGGTTTGATCTCTTTAGCTAGGCGATTTTATTGTGGGATTAAAACCATTGTTTCAAGGGTTTAGATAAGTGAAAACGAATACTAACAGAGATGAAATAAAAGGTTAGGAATATTCTTCTGTGTTTCAGATCACGATTTGTCTATTCTAACCATCTAAACAATATACTAACTAGCAAGGACTAGCTGGCTAGTCCTGTTGGAAATGCCATTCGATACTGAAGAAAATTGATTTACAAACTGACAATAAGAACTACTGAAAGAAATTGATTTAAAACTGATAATAAGAACTACTGAAGGAAATTGATTTAAAAACTAGAAATAAGAACTTTGCTAATTTTTAACATGGTATTTATAATAGGAATATAAAACATAGGAGGGTTTCATAATTAATCATACTTGTCGATTCTCTGTAGTTTGTCCTGTTGATGATAACCTGTAGATCCCGGTAACTTGTTCTTGCTGATATTAACCTGCACACTCAGCCAACTGGTAAGGGAAACTAATGACTTTTAGCTGACCTTGATCTTGGATTGGATGACTTTGGGACTACCACATTCCTCCCAACCATGATTCTACAACCATTCCTGGTTCAGTACGAATCCCCCCGAGCTAGTTCTGACATGCAAATCGAGAAATAGAGGCCTTAGATTAACTGGTTCGGATCTGGGAAAATAATGAACAGAGTTCACTTTTGGAGCAGGGATTTCTTCTTGACACAATAATACCAAAAGAAAAAGATGAAGATCCTCCAAGCTTTGGGGTTTGTCCTCCTTAAGTAGGAACATCTTCCAAAATGACTATTGGAATTTATTGGTTTCTTTAAAACAATTTAAATTATATATATAAAAAAAAGAATATTATTTGTTCACTTAAGTGCTAGTTAATTTGGGACTAGGACTTCTCACTTTGTTTTATCAAAGTGTTTTGATCTGAAATCTTTTTCGATAATAATAGTAATAAATAATTTATAATTCCACTTTAAATATTAATAAATAACATTTGTAAAAGTGGCAGCCCACTTATGCATACATATATATGTAGAAGAATAAATAATAACAATATCATTCTTAGAAGCTCTAAATAATAATAATATTTAGCTTTGGGACCTTTTAAGCACTTTGTTCACATGATACTTCTTTTAATTCTTTTTAATGATAGGGTCCATTTCTTTGCACAAATTCGGCAAGCTGGTAAGGCACCTCTAGTCTCTCCCTTTGCATGTCAGATCGCTCGTTTTAACATGGTAGTTCCCGCAGTAGGTGATGGTAATAAGATTTATTTAATCAAGTCGAAATAGTTGTGTTAAGATACGTAAGTTCTATTCAGAGTCCTCTCGATTCAACACTTGAGATTTGTAACCCTGAGTGCTCTTCAAAGCCGTTTAACTCAACACTCTAACATGGGCGTTACGCTAGTGCAATTCTAGAGCCTCTGCTCAACACTAGAGATAGAATGTGGTTGTGATTCACATATAGGATATTTAAGTGGCCTCGGATCCGGTAATCATTTCTTCCAAGCTTGGAGTGATCCAGGGTTCATGCCCAACACTCTACGTACATCGGGGCTTCGGCCTAGTACGAAATTCATGCCCAACACTCTACGTACATCGGGGCTTCGGCCTAGTACGAAATACAATCCTCTAAATACATCGGGGCTTAAGCCCAATATATAGGTCATTCGGGTGTTTCTGAGTCCACGCTCAACACACTAAATAATCAACCACGTAAATCATGCTCCACACAGTATAGTGTAACAAAAGGAATAATCTCAGTATATCATAATCTGTAACCAATTCTCAAAATGCAACATAGTTTATTCATTTGGGCTCTCCTGCCCCGCATATATCAATAATGAAAACAATTCAGGGTCCATGCCCAATATATCAACTCACGAAGGAATAAATCAAAACAAACTAATGCTATGTCAAGCATAATAAATCACACATACTGGGGCCATGACCCGATATAACCTCATAATATAGTTAGTCAAAAAGTTGGGATATTACAAAACAGCTTTGCAAAACCATGTTGTACAAAAAAGAGAGAGTTATAATAAACAAAGATTGGAAACAAATGTTCAATGAGGCCAAAGATGCATTTGAAAGCGACTATGATGAAGAAGTTGACAACAACAACGACGAAAACAATACATAACCAATAAAAAAAACATTAGTGCATGGATTCACTAATTCACATAGCATATATGATCTCCAAAATAATCAAATAAACATTGCTCCTGCAGAAGGCTACATGCCATTATGAATTTTCCAAGACAAATATTCAGAGGAAATGAGTTTCCCTACACTCTTTTATGGACAAACCTGATCTGATGATATTACACAAAATTTTACTTACCAAAACATTGTTCAATGGGAGTTGCTATACAAAGACCATGAATTTTCCTAGCACACCACAAACTTGTTTTACAAGGCAGTTCATATTATTCTTAAGCAAGTGTTGAATTGTATCTGGATTAGGATAAGAAAAGGACAGCTCAAGGGAAGAAAACTAGTAGCAAAAGATGTCAAATCAAGGCCAAATTTAGATCGTATACTGAAATCAGATATTGGTTACATGGATCTCGAATCAATACGCACATGACCAGACTACTTTCTAAATTTACGTAGAAATATTTATGCAATGTTACGGAAATTAGGTCCACCAACATTCTTTGTATCATTCAGTAGTGCAGAACATCGCTAGAAACCATTCATAAATGCACTGAGGCATATACAATCAAAATGCAAATTAGCTACTGAAAACAACATACAAGAAGATGAAGTTTAAACCTTGATAAGGAATGATCCAGTAACTTGTGTAAGATATTACAGAAACAAGGTGAATGCTCTGTGTCAACTAATATCTCATGATCACAAATACTATGGCGAGATAAAAGACCACTTCTTCGTGACAGAGTTCCAAAACAAAGGAAGTCAACATGAGCATGGCTTACTATGGATAAAGGATGCACCTATCTATGGAACAAGCACAAATGTTGAGATAGAAGACTTTGTAGATAGGTATTTGTCTTGTGACTCAAGAATACTCTCAAATGATTTGAAAATAATTCAACATCATCATCATACAAAATCTTGAAGGAAAAAAAAAAATGTTCATTGTAGGTTCAATTTCCCCCGTCCTCCAATGAAAAAAACAAGAATACTTGAACCGGAAGAATTTAATGATCATAGGACAAAGGAAAATGCAAAACTTATTTTTGATCATTTAGAGCACATTAAATATAGTGAAACAGACACCTTTGATAGTTTTCTAGAGAACTTGGATTTTAAATAAGAAGAATACATAGATGCTGTTAGATATAGCTTAAATCGAAGAACAATCCTACTAGAGAGAAGACCAATAGACATATGGACTAATAGTTTTTGTCGTCATATGCCAGAAATTTGGGATGCCAACACAGATTCCCAATTTGTACTTGATTCATATGCTGCAGCTACATATTGTAGCTCTTACATGACAAAGCTTGATAAAACAATGACATCAACGTTTAGGCATATACGAGAATAACACCAACAAACAAATGTTGACATTGTGAAGACAATAACTGGGCTTGGAAAAGCTTTATTAAACCTAGAACAAATGTCTTCACAAGAAGCCGTATATATTGTTCTATCTCTACCTTTAAACCGAAGTTCAAGAAAATGTATATTTATTAATACTTTGCCCAAAGACCAGCGTGCATTTATTTTGAAAAAACCGAAAGAGTTTCAACAAGAACGAGACAACTGAGAAGACGTAATATGTGCATCAATCATTGATTACTATTTAGAATGTCCTGCAACCATTGAACATGTATGCCAAGTAGAGTTTGCATCAAGCTATACAAAAAATGGAAAGAGACGAAGAGATAGAGATGCTCCATATATCATTAGATATGTGAAATATAGTGAGCATAAAGATCCGGATAACTACTACAAGGAGCAGTTAATGCCATATGTCGCATATAGATTTGATGAAAACATTTTTAGGCAACAATACTCAACTTGGAAAAATGCATTCCTCAGCTTGAAAGATATCATACAACAAAATCAACAAAAGTTCATGTATTCGATAAATAAAGCATGGGGTGATCTTGATGTTGCCTCGACTATGCTTGAAATTAGAGATTATCAAGTGTTCAATAGGGATGCAACTAACGAAGATGCATCGACTTTCAATGATACACTCTTCAATGACAATAAAGACTATGAAGAATACAATATTGACATTGACGTTCAACATTTCCAGCGCTTGAAAAAAATAAAAACATCAGTCAGTAGGCCTTATTATATTGTAAAACAACCACATATATTAGACAACATACCATTCTTTGACATGAGAAGAAAATTGAACAAAGAACAAGCAGCTATAGTGAAAGATATAGTCACTAGGAAGAAAAAGGCACCGAATGAACCATTTTATTTGTTTTTGACGGGAGGTGCAGGAATGGGGAAATTTTTTACTGCGCTAGCAATATTCGAATCACTTGTGCGCATGTATAACAGTAGAATTGAATATGACCCACTTAAATTAAAAGGAATCATAAGAGCCTATACAGGAAAGGCAGCATTTAACGCAGGAGGTGTCACTCTACACTCTGCATTCTACATGCCCTTTAACAAAGCACAATATCTACCCCTTAATAACGAAAAGCTAGATACAATAAAAAATCACTATGAACAACTTTCTGTTGTGCTAATTGAAGAACAAAATATCATCCTTTAATAAAGAGAAAACCCCATGTCTTAATGACCTTTCAGCTGAATTCTGTCGTGGTTTTGTTGTGGGGAGTCTGTAGGTGTTCGCTGTGGGGATTCATATCTGCCTCGTTTTGCACTTGGGGTTTCTGTGGGTATTTGCAGCTTGGAAACATAGAGAAGATTGCTGTAATGAGGTGGGGTTATGGCAATGGCAGATAGAGGTACTAGAGCAGCACAGAGGTTTGGATGGGGTTGCACAGTAGACGGAGAATCTTCATGGGCATTGGTATCTTTGACTGCTGATGACTCTTTAAGCTAATCATCCACTTTAAATCCAGTAGAAAAGAAAACTAATCCGATTAATAATTAATATTAATAAGGACGTATGTTACAACGACAAAATCTTAGTTCTCTGATTCATGACAACCACCCAGAGATATTTTTCTTGACAAATCGCAATTGAAAACCAAATAGTAATCAACTATGCTGTTATCGAGTCAAATATAGCAACGAGAAACAATGTTGCGAGGAGGTCCAGTAACGCAAATTCTCAGACGGGTAATGTGATTCATTGCAAACAATGCTTTATAGGTCACCCTGATATCTGGTTATGGTTCTGCTACATGGAATCATGGCAGGAGCAATAAATAACTTGGGGTTCAACAAATAGGGGAAGACAAGGAATACCTATTTATCATACAAACAAACAATGGAATCCAGGTAGAGAACATATTTTCCATAAATGTAGAAGAATCTTTCACGTTTTAGAAAATTCTCCCCAAAAAGAGTTCAGTCAAGATCTCAAATCTTGCATAGTGATTATATTAAAATAAATTATAGAATACATAACTAAGAAATATGATAAGAAATATGATAACAGTTAAAATTTAACTTAATTTAGCTTTTTGTTAAATAAAATATTGATAATAAAAATATATATATAAAAAAACGGATCCTTAACCAAGCCATATTCTCGACAATGTACAAATCACGGTAATTTGTATTTCCCTATTACAAAATCTACCTAATGTAAAATTATTGCTGAAAGGTATTTGATAGGATGACTACATGAGAGAAAATTAATGCCATTGTAAAATTATTGCTGAAAGGTATTTGATCGGATGACTACATGAGAGAAAATTAATGCCATTGTTCTCATTTGTATTAATGAAAACAATGAGAAGTTGAGATCCCAAAGCCTACAACCAAGATTCCAAAGCCTCTAGATTTAAAAAACTTGATTGCATTCCAAATTTCTATAAATGCAAACTTGAATGAACGTTCTTAATGTTTGGAATTCCACAAAATATCAAGCTTCCACATGCATTTATGATAGCTTGTTTGATACTTAAAATTTGTCTTCGATTTTGATTTTAAAATCTCAGATTCACAAGGTTTGTAATCTTGATTGCATGTCTCTTCTATTTAGAACCTTACAAAAATCTTGACCGAACGACTCTTCTCTTTAGAAACTTAGAAAACATTTGTTTTGTTTTTCAAGAATTGTAATCAAGTTTCCAAACCCTACATAGATGCAGATTCCGGGATCTTCTTTTCTCATCCCATAGTCTACAATCAAGATTTTCAGATCCTGTGTAAATACAAATTTGGTTTAAACTTTTTAATGTTTGGAATTTTGTACAATATGAAAATTCCATTTGTATTTATGATAAATCCTTTGAGTACCTAAAGTTTGTCTTTAATTTTGATTAAAAAATATATACAATTTTAAAATAAAAAAAAAAACAAAAAGATTTACCATCTTTGAAATTTTGATTGGACATCTCTTCTATTTAGAACCTTACACAAATCTTGATAATACGACTCTTGTGTTTAAAACATAGGTCGAAAGTTTGGAATCTTTATTGCAAGGTTTGGAAGGCAAGCTCTAGGATCTTGATTAGACAGGTTTTTTCCTCCTGCTTAAAAGACTAAAATCAAGACTCTAGAGCCTACATTACCTACATAAATGCAAGATGGGATTTTATTTTCAGATTCCATAACCTGTAATCAAGATTCCAAAGCCTGCATAAATACATACTCGATTGAAATTTTTTCTTGTTTCGAACTTTACAAAACGTTAAGGTTCTACATAAATACGGTAAATCTGTTTGGTATTTATTTTTATAATTTTGATTTAAAATATCTACAACCTAAAAAAAACACATTATATCCTATGGGACAAAGTTATGGGCCTTTGTGGTCGGTTGCAAGTACCTTCCAAGCACCCCAGCTAAGAGACTTTCCTCATCTTGAAAACCCTTTTTTCTATTTGGCAGATCCCTCTCTAGTGTTTCCCTCTATCTATCTTTCACCTGCCATGTGTTAAGATTCAGGTGTGAATAAATTGAATAGACAACATTTGTCCCCCGAACTTTGAACTATTCCAACGATCACCAATTAATTAGTACCTCATTTTTATATAGGACGATATATAAAGTAATAGTGCAAGTTAAAAGATAGACATAGTAAAGTATATAGTAAATGTGTAGATAGACATGTAGAACTCTGTTAACACCCTTAGATCTCACTCATATTGCAATTATGCAATTAATATCATAACGCTTCTTGGAATGCTTGGTTCCGTGGTATAACATTTTTATTAGTACTTGGATAAGGAAGTTGTTTTGTGAATTTTCCCAGCTTGCTTTAGAATATCATATGGTAAAAAGTGCTTGGTGGAAGTGTTGTGTTTAGCGAGTCGGGGGCTTTCTTGTTATCCCTTTCACAGTGTGGAATTATGGTAGAATGGAGATGCGTTGCAATTGACCTCTTTAAATATAATCCACCCTATGCTAGAATTTGATTTAGTGTCAAAATGATTCAATTTGGGTGTCTTGTATGGCCCCAAGAACGTATTCTGGGTTTGCTTAATAAATTTTGCTATCTTTGTTTGGGAATTTTCATGGTGAATGGTAAACAATTATCTTTTGTTTCCTGGGCATAATTAACAGTCCATGCCACTGTTAAATCTGAGCTTTAATCTCTTCCTATCTCTTGAACAATTTGACCAATTCGTGCTCTCTAAACAGTATAGTATACTCTGTTAACACCCTCAGATCTGTCTCATATTGCAATTATGCACTTAATAATAAATATCATAAAGCTTCTTGGAATGCTTGGTTCCGTGATATAACATTTTTATTAGTACTTGGATAAGGAAGTTGTTTTGTGAATTTTCCCATCTTGCTTTGGAATATCATATAGTAAAATGTGCTTAGGGGAAGTGTTGTGTTGTTATCTTCTTCCTTCCGCTTGCTTTCAACATTGCATTTTTTTTTCACATTTTATCTCCCTTGGTTTTAAGATCCAATTTGATTGTTGATTTCCAAGAAAACACTTTGCCTCTTATTCAAGTGGAGGTTGAAAAAAGAAACTAGACCATGTATTCTTAGCAAAGGAACAAGCGTGCAATTTAGCAATAGACATTGTATACAAGGTATGTAGGCAATTGAAACTCAAAATACACGGAAAGAAAAAAAAAAACAAATACATAACACTGATGCTATTATTAGACACTGTAAATAAAAAAAGAAGGTGATTCTGAATGTTGAATGTAAGAAAAGACGATATCCAGAAAAAGGAAACAATACCCAGAGAACATTTCAAAGTAGCATAGACCAGGAACATGCCATCGATGTCATTTTACAAAATTACAACCTATATAGCTTAGGAAACTTTGCATATACTGTTGGAGATTGTTTGTTTGATACTTTCGAAGTACTGCTATGCAATAGATATACATCTATAGAATTGAGAGCAAGCATAATAGAACATTTTGAGGTTTGTTTAGAAAAAAAAGATAGTGAGGCACTAGTATCTTATCAACATGATTTAAACACATACTCATTGATGGAAATGGATAATGTCAATGATCCAAAGATTTATTTGCAATGCATGTTAAAATCAGCCTCTATTGCTCTACCACTAGAACAAAGAGGCCTTTGGGGAAACATTTTCTGCATACATTGGTTGTCAAAATGGCTCAACATAAGAATAAGAGTATGGTCATTGACACAACTAAAGTCATACTTGGATTTCAATTAATCTCTAAACAAAAACATATATGACATACTGTTTCATGATAATAATCCTCTTGCTGGCCATTTTGAACCATTATTATGCAAAAAAAAAATTGCCATTATCAATAGTCATCAACAGAAAGAAACGTCTATGAAATATGGAAACATAGAAGAACATTGGAAACAAATACAAAGCAAAATGTTAGCAAATGGACTTGAACGAGTTCAAATATTCGCTAGTGCTCATGGTGAAAATTGTTTTCAAAAAATTTGTTATTTAACAAATGACGAATATGATGTGCCTTGCTTACGATGTATAATCGCACAAACTTTTACAAATGCAGTAATGCAAAATGATTCTTTTCCAATAGGATACATAGAAAAATATGTCAAAATTGAAATACAAAAAAATATTTCAAGAGTAGCAAATTGGCAAGCATATATGGTGCATTTGGCACTTCCATATGAGAAAGGAAACATAGAAGGTGGTCTTTTTGTTTTTGATTGGATAGCCTATATTTGGAACATAGAAATACGCATATGGTCTACTGAGACAACTATTCTTCTAGCTACATTCAATTCAGTGGAAAAGGCGTCAAAGCTATTTAATGTTATTAGATATCAAATGGACATAGAGCATTTTCATTTTGAGCCATTGTCTCCTAACAAAAGAAACATAGAAGCCAAAAACATATCTTTGCGATCTCTTAAAAAAAGATTAGGGGTAATGTTGTAACATAGGTAGAGACAATGGCCACCAATTTAAGCATGGCTAAAATAAATGGGGGATTTAGACAATGTAAAGAAAAAAAATGAAAGGTGATTTTGAATGTTGAATGTAATAAAAGACGATATCTAGAAAAAGGAAACAATACCCAAAGAACATTTCAAAGTAGCGTAGACCAGGAACATGCCATCGATGTCATTTTACAAAATTACAACCTATATCGCTTAGGAAACTTTGCATATATTGTTGGAGATTGTTTGTTTGCTACTTTCAAAGTACTGCTATGCAATAGATATACATCTATAGAATTGAGAGCAGGCATAGTAGAACATTTTGAGGCTTGTTTAGAAAAAAAAGATAGCGAAGCACTAGTATCTTATCAACATGAATTAAACAAATACTCATTGATGGAAATGCATAATTTCAATGATCCAAAGATTTATTTAGAACGCATGTTAAAATCAGCCTCTATTGTTCTACCACTAGAACAAAGAAGGCTTTGGGGAGACATTTTCTGCATACATTGGTTGTCAAAATGGCTCAACATAAGAATAAGAGTATGGTCATTGACACAACTCAAGTCATACTTAGATTTCAATTCATCTCTAAACAACAACATATATGACATATTGTTTCATCATAACAATCCTCTTGCTGGCCATTTTGAACCATTATTATGCAAAACACAAATTGCCATTATCAGTAGTCATCAACAGAAATAAACGTCTATGAAATATTGAAACATAGAAGAACATTGGAAACAAATACAAAGCCAAATGTTAGCGAATGGACTTGAACAAGTTCAAACATTCACTAGTGCTCATGGTGAAAGTTGTTTTCAAACCATTTTTTATTTAACAAATGATGAATATGATGTGCCTTGATTACGACGTATAATCGCACAAACTTTTACCAATGCAGTAATGCAAAATGATTCTTTTCCAATAGGATACATAAAAAAATGTCAAAATTAAAATACAAAAAAATATTTCAAGAGTAGCAAATTGGCAAGCATATATGGTGCATTTGGCACTTCCATATGAGAAAGGAAACATAGAAAATGGTCTTTTTGTTTTTGATTGGCTGACCTATATTTGGAACATATATGATTGCCAATTTGCTACTCTTAGATATAGCTTAAATCGAAGAACAATCCTACTAGAGAGAAGACCAATAGACATATGGACTAATAGTTTTTGTCGTCATATGCCAAAAATTTGGGATGCCAACACAGATTCCCAATTTGTACTTGATTCATATGCTGCAGCTACATATTGTAGCTCTTACATGACAAAGCTTGATAAAACAATGAAATCAACGTTTAGGAATATACGAGAAGAACACCAACAAACAAATGTTGACATTGTGAAGACAATAACTAGACTTGGAAAAGCTTTATTAAACCTACAACAAATGTCTTCACAACAAGCCGTATATATTGTTATATCTCTACCTTTAAACCGAAGTTCAAGAAAATGTATATTTATTAATACTTCGCCCAAAGACCAGCGTGCATTTATTTTGAAAAAACCAAAAGAGTTTCAACAAGAACGAGACAACTCAGAAGACGTAATATGTGCATCAATCATTGATTACTATCTACAACGTCCGGCAACCATTGAACATGTATGCTTAGTAGAGTTTGCATCAAGCTATACAAAAAATGGAAAGAGATGTAGAAATAGAGATGCTCCATATATCATTAGATATGTGAAATATAGTGAGAATAAAGATCCAGATAACTACTACAAGGAGCATTTAATGCTATATGTCGCATATAGATTTGATGAAAACATTTTTAGGCACCAATACTCAACTTGGACAAATGCATTCCTCAGCTTGAAAGATATCATACAACAAAATCAACAAAAGTTCATGTATTCAATAAACAAAGCATGGGGTGATCTTGATGTTGCCTCGACTATGCTTGAAATTAGAGATTATCAAGTGTTCAATAGGGATGCAACTAAAGAACATGCATCGACTTTCAATGATACACTCTTCAATGACAATAAAGACTATGAAGAATACAATATTGACATTGACGTTCAACATTTCCAGCGCTTGAAAAAAATAAAAACATCGGTCAGTAGGCCTTATTATATTGTAAAACAACCACATATATTACACAACATAACATTCTTTGACATGAGAAGAAAATTGAACAAAGAACAAGCAGCTATAGTGAAAGATATAGTCACTAGGAAGAAAAAGGCACCGAATGAACCAATTTATTTGTTTTTGACGGGAGGTGCAGGAACGGGGAAAACATTTACTGCGATAGCAATATTCCAATGGCTTGTGCGCATGTATAACAGTAGAAATGAATATGACCCACTTAAATTAAAAGGAATCATAGGAGCCTATACAGGAAAGGCAACATTTAATGCAGGAGGTGTCACTCTACACTCTGCATTCTACATGCCCTTTAATAAAGCACAATATCTACCCCTTAATAACGAAAAGTTGGATACAATAAAAAAGCACTATGAACAACTTGTTAGGGTTAACCTTGACTCGGGATTGAGTCAAAGTTGGTTAGGTCTAGCACATGTTTTTGGGCACATGGTTTCTTGTAGCCCATGGTATTGCCCCATGGTATTGCATGTAAGGAAGCCTCTAAAAGGCTTGAGGAGGCTCCATTGTATAGTGGCCTGGAGGTGAGCGGGTGAGCTCACTTGGCCCGGCTTGGCCGGTTAGGTCAAGGGTAATGAAGATCTTCATTGGGTGCTGGTTTTTTCCTCGTATGGGGTTTCCAGGGTAAATTATGTGTCTCTATTATGTGATTGCTTGGATGTTGATTTCTCTCTCGTAATTATGCTCGTATAAACCCAACAACTGGTCTCAGAGCTCAAAGGTTCAAGTCCCCTTAGGTCTTGCTGCTTCCCTTCGTGGTAGTGGTGCCATGATATTTGCATGGAGGTGTGTGGTGTTTGGCATGTGAAAGAAATCTGCATGACAGAAAGTGTTTTGCAGTTAGAAAACAAGTGTGAAAATGCCCACAAAATCAATCCAAAGAGGATTGGTGGAGAGTAACCCCGATGTTGTGAGGCACATGGAGATTGCAGCCATCTGAAAGGAGATGGGAGTCGCCACAAGAAAATAGATCCAACGTTTTTTGTGTTGGGGCCACCTGTGGAGTCTGCTACCGCATTTCCAGTACCGAAACGAAGTGAAGTCCACGATGGAGAAATCCATACATAGCCTGCGTTGAAGATTAATGCCGCCATTGTCCAAGAAGTCACCAGATATGGGAAATTTGTGGCTTGTGAGCCAATTGAACGAGAAAAGATGAAATGATAACTTAAGATGAAAGTTGTCAGTTCTCATTGAAAACCCATGACAGAGATCGGTCAAATGCTAGTGTCGAGGTTTGCAGAACACGAGAAGGAGCAGAGATCGTTCTATAGGAAGGGCCAATCGCCATCAGAGAAGAGATCCGCTGACAGAGGGAGAGCCGTTGGTGCACAACGCTTCCCAAGAGAGCAAACCTGAATGTCATGGAGTGAGGAAGCCACGCGAGTACAGAAGAGAGCATTCATGGATTCGGTAGCCGGTGGAGAAGTCGACTGTTGCATCTCGTAGCCGATCATGAAGGAACCCGTGTTGTTCCTGCTAGAAACTAGTCATTCGTGGAGGAGTTCGAGAGGCCGCTAATCCCAACAGAGAGCCAGCCGTGAAGGATGTGCGGTGGTGGAGGAGGCCGCCTTGAGGAGCATCCAGGGGGGAGACCCTCCATTGGGAACCCGCATTCCAGAGAAAGAGGTGACCAGAGTAGCCCTTGGAGAAGAGCCTCGTACACAGAGGAGAATCGGTGGAGATACCCTTGCCAGGAGAACTGCATGAAGAGTCTGGAGCAGGAGGAGCTGCATGAATCGAATATGTTGGAGTGTGGCTGCGTTTGAGAAAGTCGTGGTAGGGCATGAATGGAAGAAACCCTAGCCACATGAATGAAGATAATGTTGCTACAAAATATAGGGTCGTAGCCCGTGGTGATAGCCCGCGAGTGAAGGAATTGGTGGCTGCGACTGAAAGGAAGAGAGCCCTGCGCGAGGTTCGAATTTGGAGAACCATATCTGTTGAAAGTGGTTTTCCTCGATGGATTTTTTGCCTTGGAGAGACCACTTGACATTTTGGAGAAATTAAATGATGTAGCGTATCGCTCTTAGTAATGAAGCATTTGTTGATACAATGCTGGAATGAGTCATTAAAAAGGAATACTTGGACTGTTTGGAGCTGCGTAGATTGAGCTTGGAAGGGCAATGTGGCATGATAAATCCATGTGATTTGGTCAAGAATGACATGGGCAGAAAAAGAAGGTTGAGCACATGGTGGACAATGAGCAATGGAATGATGAGCAAGAAAGACGAGCATGGAAAGCGAGAGGATGAAGCAATGGATGGTGATGGTGTAGTCACCATGAAGACACATGAAAAAATAAATTAATGGAGCAGTTTGCATGCAAACGGGCATATGGCTGTAAGACCTAGTAAGGCATGCATACCCCTGGTAACTCACTGGTAAAGTTGGAAGAAAGACCTAGGTGATAGGGGGGTGTATGTGAGATTCCCCCGTTAAAAACTTTGAGGGGGGTTGGTGATTACTCCAAGTCAAGGTTAAAGGGGGGATTGTTAGGGTTAACCTTGACTCGGGATTGAGTCAAAGTTGGTTAGGTCCAGCACATGTTTTTGGGCACATGGTTTCTTGTAGCCCATGGTATTGCCCCATGGTATTGCATGTAAGGAAGCCTCTAAAAGGCTTGACGAGGCTCCATTGTATAGTGGCCTGGAGGTGAGAGGGTGAGCTCAGTTGGCCCGGCTTGGCCGGTTAGGTCAAGGGTAATGAAGATCTTCATTGGGTGCTGGTTTTTTCCCCGTATGGGGTTTCCAGGGTAAATTATGTGTCTTTATTATTTGATTGCTTGCATGTTGATTTCTCTCTCGTAATTATGCTCATATAAACCCAACACAACTTTCTGTTGTGCTAATTGACGAAGCATCGCTTGTTGGTTCAACATTCCTGTACCAAATCGACAAAAGATTGCGAGAAATAAAACATAGCCCTACAACATAATTTGGAAATGTTGACGTGTATTTTGTGGGGACTTGTATCAAGCGCAGCCAGTGAAAGACTCTTTAATATTTGAAACCCCGATATTGAACAAACAGAAATTGTCATATAACTTTTGGCAAGAAAAGGTAAGATGCTATGAGTTGCACATGCCGATGCGTCAAAGAGATGAAAATTTTATAAGAATCTTGAACAAAATGAGATTGAATAAACAATTTGATGAGGATATAGAATACATAAATCACCATTGTTATAGATCACCACCACTAGATCCATTATTTCCCTATTTGTTTTGCAAGAACAAATATGTCCAAAGACATAATGAAAAAATGCTTTCTCAAGTTGATGAAGAATTGATTGTTCTTCAAGCAATTGATGAAGTTGCGAACAATGAAGAAAACTTCACTGCTTATGAGAAGGAAGCAACATTGCCATCCAATATACTAGTTAAAAGAAACGTTCTGGTTGAACTATATGCTGGAAACTATAACAGAGAAGATGGTCCTGTTAATCGTGTCGATGGATCAATGAGAAGTTATTCATATGGTACAAAAGAAATGGATGTTATTTAGATAGAATTTGTTGACCCAGCTGTTGGAAAGATGCAAAGGAAAAGGTTCCATGAACTATATGACAACAATATTTCACCAAGTTCGACACCAATATTTCGTATTGCAAAACCGAATGTAACACGCGCTAGAGGAAATAGCCAAACTACAATACGAAAACAATTTCCTATACAACTAGTGTGTGTTAGAACAATACATAGAGCACAAGGATTGAATCTAGGTAGACTTGCATTTAATCCAATCAACATTAGGGAACATGGATTAGTATACACAACATTGTCACGAGTCAAATCCATGGATTCATTGTTTTTAGTCGAAAAGTTGTCACAACAAAAATTTTCTGTAAACAAAAAGGTGACAACAGAAATGGAGCAACTACTTGTACATGGTTCGTGGAAATTGGACTATATATAGAGTTCAGTAACATCTTCCAACAAACTTTCAATTGTAACTTTGAATACACATAGTTTATATGCACATCTTGATGACATTGTACAAGATGAAGACCTTATGAATAGTATGATCCTCTGTTTCCAAGAAACACGAACAAATTTCCCACCAAACAAAAACAAGTTTTTGAAGTACAATTTTAATACAACATACTCTGTCCATGGTGTTCTTTCCTCTATAGATAAAAACATAACCATAATTTCAACAGAAAGCTTTTCTAGTGATAGAGTGGAGCTCGTCATGTCACAGATCTATGTCGAAAAACATATTTTTATAATGAACATATACGCTACTCCACTTGCACCAGTATCAACAGTGATAGAAATGATCTCAATGGCCAGAAAACAAATTATTCATAGTAATTGTATATTCATAACCATTGGTGATTTCAACATAGACATTCATCAAAATACTCAAAGAAGCAAGCAACTCCAAGACTATATGCATTCTCAACAATTGCAAGAGTGAAATGTCCCCAAAATAGCGAAAATTTAAAATTTTTCCTATCGGCAATAATCATTAATTTACAGTAGACAGTTTCATACATTAATTCTATTATCATCAAAAACATGCTTTGTACAAAACAATGTAAGTCTAAAACTTTTACTTGACATGGTGTCTTTCGTGTGTGAATTTTAGAACTGCGGAAGCAATGTGGAAAATATATGATGGCATGTTTTTGTTATGATCGTAAATACTAATATAAAGATAGAAATAACACTCTTTACTGTTTTAAGAAAATCCTATAATTGAATCGTGAATGTCTAAATTCACCTTCAGGTAGTGAGCTCCTTTGATGATGGTATGTTGTTCACCTAGTGATTATGATAATACCCCAGGAAAGGTAATTACATATCTCGGCAGGGTCATCGGGAGATAGGGGTGAAATAAAGTGGATGTTGGACTTACTTAGCATAAAGCTAATGCCATTCCGTTTCTATGGTTGCAGGTGTATTAACTCCGAGTATGCTATTCCGAAAGGGTTGGCCCATACTTACTACTGGCCATATTCTTACTAGGGTGAATGACAAATTATTAAAGAGTTGGGTGTCCCATTACATGGGAGTTCATAACATGAATGTTTTCCAAAGTGAAGTCCACGACTATTGATTCCTTGTAATTTGACCAAATGGGGTTTGGGACACGATTTCACTATTGATTTTTGCATAAGAACGAACCTCTTGTATTTTAAACAAATAGTGGTGTGATTCCACGACCTCACTATATATCTTGTACAAAGAATTAAACCTCCACTAGGGTGGGATTGGTGTACCTTTTAATGCACTTTAAATGATTAAGTGGAACAACCTATCAACGAGGGTTTTGGTAAATGACTTGGGGTTTTCTGCCAGTTACTCCTGTAGTCGACTCGTGCTTCATTTCTGGCTTTGCACTTGGGTTGTATGGCGATTGTGTTGGAGTCCATTGGTTACCTATTGGTTGGAACAGAGAAGAGAAGGGTGTTTAAATCGAAATGTGAGAATGGAATACACAGCTGGAACTGTGGTTGTAAACCATCGTTTAAGAAGTTGAATCTATTTTATTGTCCGGCATTTTGTTTTCCCTGTACTCTTTCACCTATGTCTTAAGTGAAATGGAAATTCTATATGGTTGTAGCGGTCTTTAAAATGTTCGTTGTATACTCTGCATAATTAAAATCTGATGTATATTTGACAATGGGGTTTTTTACTCATGTGTTGTGGCTATAATGATGTATGGAAGTACTGTGGTCTACGCCCATTCTGGGATTTCTTTTGGCTTCTGGGTGATGTGTAATCTATTTTCTTTTCAAAGAATATGGGAATCTTATATGATATGTATGGTTTCATTTTGGATTGTCCTCTAAGTATCGCATTGATAATGAACCTACGGTTTGAGTAAGATGATCCTGGTTATTTGTCTTCTGTGTTGCTGGATGTATTACTTTGTATGATGAGAGTCTCAGGGTTGTACCCAACGTTTTACGTGTTATTAGGCATGACTCCTGTAGAGTAACATTCACCGGTTGTTGGCTTGAGGATGCCATGGGATTCGACCCTTGACCTAAGCTTCGATAGGTTCCTGCGTATAAATATTTCACACTTGTAATCATTGTCGAAATTACTTGTATGGCTGTTGGTATAAGTTCTTGATTTGACAGAGTACTAAGTCTGTGTGTTTTGGAAAAGCCCGATATCTTCTTGATGTACTAGGGTGATAAATATTAGCGACAACTATGTAAGATTTTTGTTTTTCTTATGAGAAGATAAGTGTATGAGCATGTAAAGATTTATGTCATATCTATTGACTATGTTTTAAATATGGTAAAAGAAATAGGGAATGACTCAATTCGATGAAGAAAATATCCATCTCTGTTTTTGTAATAGAATATAAATATATGACTATAGCGGATGTTGACTGTAATTTAATATAAATTTGAATAGCTGGGTTTGTAACAGTTTAGTCTAGCCATAAATGAATTCTGCTAAAAACGATCTCAGTAGTTATATAATTATGTTGCAATTTAAACAAGAATTTATGGACAGATAAGAGAAGAACAAAATATTAAAATTCGATGGAGTAAAACCACAATATGATTGATTAGCAAAGGTTAGCTAGCTAGTCCTGCTAGGCAGTGCCATTGGATTTTGGGCAACCCTCGAATTTAAGCTAGTATAGAGAACACTATTATTTTAAGATTACATTTGTAAAGGAAAATAAATACATGGGAAGGTCTTATAGAAATTGTGTACCTGCTGATTCTTGTAGCTTGCTCTTATCGATAATGACCTACACACTCAGCCAACTAGTTAATGGAAACTATTGGACTCTTAGCTGACCTATTAACTGATCCTGGATGGATGAATTTGGGACTACCACGTTCCTCCCAACCATGATTCTACAACCATTCTTGTTTCAGTAAGAATCCCCCCGAGCTGGTTCTGACATGCAAACTGAGAAGTAAAGGCCCTAGAGGTGTAGTTGGTTTAGATCTGGAAAATTTATGAGCAGAGTTCACTTCTGGAACAGAGAGTTCTTCTTGGCATAATAATACCAAAAGAAAAAGATCCCCCAAACTTTGGGTTCTGTCCTCATTAAGTAAGAAAATCTTGAATTAGGACTGTTGGAATTTACTGGTTTCTTTAAAATAATTTAAATTATATAATAATATTTGTTTACTTAACTGCTAGTTATTTTTGGAACTAGGACTTCTCAACTTTGTTAGATTAAAGTGTTTTTTTAATCTTTTAATCTTTTCATAATAAATATAAGAATTACAATACCATCTAAATATTCATAAATAATATTTAGTAAGTGGCAGCCCACTCATGCATAAATATATATATATCTATAAAAGTGTAAACATTTATAAAAGAATATATATATAATTAATAACAATATTATTATTGAAAGCTCCTAATAATAATATCTAGCTTGGTGGTCTTTTAAACATTTGTTCACATGATGCTTCTTTTAATTCTTTTTAAGGAAAGGGTACATTTCTTTGGATGGTTTTGGCAAGCTGGTAAAGACACCTCTAGTCTCTCCCTTTGCATGTCATATTCCCTCGTTTTAAGATGGTAGTTCCCGCAGTAGATGATGATAATAATATTTATTTAATCAAATCGAAATAGTTGTGATAAGACCTGTAAGTGCTATTCAGAGTCCTCTTGACTCAACAAGTGAGATTTAGTAACCCCGAGTGCTCTTCAGAGCCTTTTAACTCAACACTCTCACATGGGTGTTACGCTAGTGCAATTCCAGAGCCTCTGCTCAACACTAGAGCTAGAATGTGGTTGTGAGGCACATCTAGGATATTTAAGTGGCCTCAGATCCGGTAATCATTTCATTCAAGCTTGGAGTGCTCCAGGGATCCTTCCCAACACTCAACGTACATCGAGGCTTAGGCCCAGTACGAATATAGAATCCTCTAAATTCATTGGGGCTTAGGCCCAGTATATAGGTCATTCGTGTGTTTATGAGTCCACGCTCAACACACTACATAATCATCCACATAAATCATTCTCTGCACAGTATAATGTAACAAAAGAGAAAATCTTAGTATTTCATAATTTGTGACCAATTCTCATAATATAACATAGTTTATTCATTCGGGCTTTCCTACCCAGTATATATATTCAACAATGAAACAATCAGGGTCCATGCCCAATACATCAATTCATGAAGGAACAAATCAAAACATACTAATTCTATGTCAAACATAATAAATCACATATACTAGGGCTGTGACCCAATATAACATCATAATATAGTTAGTCAAAAAGTTGGGATATTACAAAGAGATAACAAACAGATCCACTCCAAAAACATAAACTCAAATTGACCACATATGGACAAATATACCATTTGACCATTGTGAAGTCAATGTATTAGATGCATATTGGAGTGACCCTGATGCCATTCATGCTTCACTGCATATAATTTAAATTCGTATCAAACAATTAGCTCAAGTTCATCCATAATTGGAAAACAAAAAAACATTCATTTCGAAGTGATCGCGTCCATAAATTTCTACCAAAGATTCTTCAAATATCTTTCGCAGAATACAATATTAATGTTCAAAGCTCATCTTAAATTTTAGTGTCCATACAATTGCACCATTTTTTGCTATTCAAATATCTATCAACAATAGTGATTTCAACCACAATTAGAAGCATAGAACATCATATCATATAGCATTATTTCATAGAACAACATGTTCTGAAGTGATGACAAATAATTTTCATCAAATTGAAGGTAGCTTTTCTTGCCCCTATATTCATCTCGTAGAAAATAGTGATTACATTTTTTACATTGATTGACACTCTTATAGCTTGTTGAATGCTTGCATTAACACTATATTAAATGCAAATTTATATCATCCATCAATTTTCTTTCTACTTTTTGTTAACTAGATTTGGTAGTACCAATTGTATTGCAACTAGCAAACTAAAACACGCTTTAACTACTTAAATTTTATTGTAACTAATCTAACTTCATGTACAATTGGTTTTTGCTTGATTGTTCTGTTATGTGATAGGTACCTTTGTTGACTATAGCAACATGAAAAGACAAATTGAAGATCAACAAAGAAAACAAGCATCGCAAGCAGAGGAGAAAATGTGAGTACAGCTAAATCAAAATCAAATTTCAAGAGATTCCCTTTTGTTTTTTTCTCTAGCTAACTTGTGGTTGATTGTTTTCCATAGACAAAAAACAACAACATCCAACACAATAACTATTGAAGAATTGAAAAGCTGCAAAATAGGAGACGTTTTCGAAGGTGTCGTAATTGTTAAATATAAAGCAATGCTTGACAAACTAAACAAGACAAATGAGATTTTGCGAGCAGACCTAATAGATGCGAATTGTGAGATGATAGTTACCTTAAACGCACGTGGCAATCTGATTCACCAGTATGAAGTAAAAATTGCTCCAGGAAAAAGCATCCATGTAAGAAATTTCAAAGTTGCACTCACAACTAATTACGACCATGGTGATTGCGACTCTATTCTGATAGTTGACCACCATACGACTATAGAAAACATAGAATCCATTTGTAAAGAATACTTCTTTATACCAAACACAACTATCAGATGACTTCTAACAACAACAGATCAATATACACTTGGAAAAATTGCTGCAATTGTAACATCTGCAAAGAAATTAGGCACACAACAGTTGCTTGAAATTAGAGATGGCTACTTAGAAAAGGACAAGGCAACTGTAAGACTATTTCTACCTATTCATATGTGTAAATATTATCTTCTTTGTCTTTATTTCTACTATAAATAACAAAAAATAGCTTTAACATAAATCTATTTTTAAAAGTTAGATACATTTATATTCAATGTTCGAGGCAGAGGTCAATGCGATTGAAGAACAACTTTCAAAAAAAGAGTTCCCTATCTTCCTATTCAGAAACCTGGTGAGACGAAAAGAATCACAACCAGGTACACTGTGTACATGGCAATCAACACTCATCACAATGCTAAAAGCAGAGAAGCCCTTGAATGATCTAACAACATTGATGAAGTCCACAAATCAGGTAAGGCACCAAACCTATATAAACATACATTATATCAAACATATTTTCCATAAATAGATTTCAGCTAACAAGTGACGCTGGATAATGTCAAATAGGTTCAAGGCACATTGCATGTAGCAAACATATATTCCAATCCATTTCAGCCAACATGCTCAAAATGAAATTTAGCTATAGAAAATTTTGGAACAATGCAAGGTACAAGTGTACATTGTGCCAAATGTAGCAGCGAATGTCTTGTCAACTATTTGCATCGATTAAATTGTACCATAATTAGTATAGAAAATGCAAAAGTATCGGAAAATGCACAAGTAACATGCATATTGAGGGATGCCATTTTAACAGAGGTGTTTTCATATTTGATTGCACTCTCATACAAAGATTACCTAAAAAAAAATATGTTGTTATCTACATGTTGCACAACTTTTTTTTATTGACGGGAAGTTTACACTCAATTATGGAAATATAATTCTCGACATCAAGAGATAAGCCACACAATGAATGAATTATGCAAACAGAAGTGTCAATGAAACATGTATATCTGAAACTATTGCGCTTTTGAAATTCTTTAGAGTCACAATTTGGAAAATGCTAAATACATTCTTAAACTTGCTTCTGTTATGTATTGCAAATATGTTGACAACCTGTTGATGCCCCGAATATCGCAGCATCAAGCAGAAAGGGATTCTCCCTGGTAAACTATCCCAATTAGACTGTCCACCATTTGGTGTGAGGAATCCGTCCGATTATCGGTTCCGGCTACCGTTAGATTTACTTTCTTTTACACCGGTTATGGCCCGATCCACCGTTTTTTTTGAAATTTTATTATTAAGATGATATGCAAATGCCTAAGCTAATTTAATCTAAATGCAAAATTTGAAGCAAATCTGTATCTAAAACTGAAATAAATCTAAACTATCCTTGCAAGGAGCAAAACTGTAAATATGAGTAATGTGCTGAAGAGAGCATCCAAAGATCAACAAATAGCCATTAAACCATAAAGATACATCTAAAGCAGGAGATTAAAGATATAAAAGATAGCTTTTAATTCATAAGAAAGCATTCCATTACTCATGTGGAGAAAACATCATTTGCACATAAAATAATGTAAGATCATCCAAAGCATAGAAATAATTCACAGCAGGATAGAAAGATCTCACTGTAAAATATGAACACCATAGGAATAGTCCAGCATGCGTCCAAAACCCATCCTTAGGCAAAAAAATGTCCTCTTCAGGCTCTTATTAGGAAAATCCAACTTTATTGGAGCAAGTGCAAAGTAGTTCGTACAGACTCCAAAAATTCTATTCCCCTGCCAAAAAGTACTTATTCCCTCTCCTAACGTTCTTCTCATAGCTTTCGAAAGAGCTCCTTGAGCTGACAAGTGCGCCCTAGCTCTAGAAGCTTCTAATTCAGATTTTAGTGTGTAATTAAATATTTCCCAGATTCATGAGACACCTATCAAATGAGACAAACATGAAAGCCAGCTGTGCTGTTATACAAAGGTAGAATTTCAACTTCTCTGCTTAATTAAAACAAAATAAAAATGATTTTTCTATTCTGCTGGGGCTTCTGCTGACTGACTTGTAGACTCGTCTCCATCAATCAGCTCGTTTGTAGGTACTAGGCCCTCTACACTTTGAATGTATCACGTCCATTGGTTGATATCTTTTAAGATCAGCTTGCTTTGAGAAGACGCTGATGCCTTGGATGCTATTTCATCCTTGAGTAGGTCTTATTTGACTTGTACCTTTCCCTATGCAGCCCTTTTAGCTATCGCTTCCAATAGGTGAATATACACTGCAGGCTAGCATATGAACTGCTGAAATTTGTCCTGAGTTAGGACTTCTATCTTTTTTATATATGCCAAGTCTTTGTCTAGCTCATTCTACAGATCAAACACTCGATCTTCTTCTTTTGGGAACTGATAGATGGAGTCAGGGATATTCAGATGACATTCACTATGCGATTCCCTGAGCGCGGAGTATAACTCACAACACTTGCGGACTGTCTTCTTGATTCCCAAACTTAACCTGATTCTTGGCAAATTCCAGGATTCCTATATCCAAAACCAATTCATCTCCTGTAGCGGTGCGAATGTGTGAAGGGAGCTGGGATTTTCCCTTTTTCCATTCAGATTGTCATTTCAATTCTTCAACATAGTTCACAAACCTGTCTCGAGCTCTTAGGGCCATGGAATTGATTGATTTAATTTTCTTGATCATTTCCTTCACGCTCCAAATTTCTTCCAAGATTAGCATTAACAGCTGATGGATTTTAATCCATAGATCACATGCCTGTTTGTGAAATGTGGATAAATTCTCTTGGTCCTCCGCTCTCTCATTAAGCTGCTTCATTAGTTGTTCTTTTTCTTCAATCAACCTTTGAATTTGCTGAGCCTTACTTGCTTCTAGCTCTTCCAACTCCTCTATCTAAGATTTCATATTTTTCAATTCATCTTCAAAGACAGTCAATTGTACTTCTAAGGAGTTTTTTTCATTTTCAAGCTAGAGAACTCCCGAGTTTAGCACTAGATGTTCTCCTAGCAGGTCATTGTACTTTTCTTTCAACCTATTTGCTTCTAGCACTTATCTCTTTCTATCTTCTTTGATCTTCAGGCATTGTTCCCTATAATGCTTTATCTTATCTTTCAGAAAATCAATGTTGGCTTTAGTTTCCTTGGCTGATGCTACGGTGCATTGGGCTTGGAATGTGGGGTCGGCATCAGTTCCTGAGACCAATGTTGTTTCTGTCACCCTTAATTCACAATCATCCACCTCCGCTTCCTTATTCTTTGTCATGCCCTGTATTTTCTGTACCCTTCTATTAATAATGGCCCTCTTCCGCTTATTAAAATACGCAGTATCTAGATCTGCTACTTTGCTCTGCTTCCTGGGGTTATATGGGGTCAGTGCTAAGCTCCCTGAATAGCCAGTTTCTTATTGAGTCCCCCATGGGGTTTGTATTAATGGTGGGTCAATCTCCATATTCTTCGGAGTAGATGGCTCCGGCTCGAGAGACTCCTCTGTCTGCTCTTTATCCTTCTCTCCTGCTGATTCCTGTTGCTGGGTTTGTAAACCATCTGCTCCTCTAGACTCTCCTTGCTGTGTCTGTCATCCATCAGCTCCTTGACCGAGGGGCCTTTGCTCTTCCTTATACTATTGTTTGGAAGCTTTCTCTTGGGATACCTGATCTTCCTTTTCTTTCTGGATCCTGGCAGCCTCTTCCTGATGTTTCAATTGGGAGGCTTGCTCCTGCTGTTTCCTTGCATTCTCCTCTTGTTGAATCTTAGCAGCTAGCTCACCTTGAAATCTTGCTTCTTCTTGGTCCTGCTGCTGCTTGGGAGCTTGCTCTTGGAGCACTCTGTCTCGCTCCAATTCTGATGGATGTCCTGATTGTGAGGCTGATGCCTCTTGTTCCTTCTGGATTAGACCAACGGGTTTTGGCTTTAGGCTTTAGGTACTTTTCTTCTGGAATCTTTTCCCCAACTTAGTCATCTTGCGGGAGACCCTAGAGAATTCCTTGTCCATGTCCATATGATTGCTGTATTCAAAAGAGACCCCGAGGTCTTGACAATGCCGGCTTACCATACCGTTGGGGTCATTCCTTTTGAAAGGGACTGTGCCAAAATGGAAAACCTCTAAACCTTGGCCGTAGTTCTCCCCACCTCTTGTTGATGGGAGGTTGTAAGCTCCAATAGTAAATGGGATGGGAGTATACATGCCCTTCCTTCGGTCTGTTAAGAACTTGCTTATCGCACCGATGTCGAAGAGTTGTCTCATGGCTTCTTTGTGCACAATGAAATCAGTGACATAACGAGGGAGAATGAATGGGGGTTGAGATCCTCCATTCATCCTTATGTATGTGCCTTCCTAAGAGTGATAATAGTCCCCATATGCCCCAATGACAGGTATTTCATTCTCTGACATACAGTTCAGTTCTTCAGTGAAAATGAGCTGATATAAGGGCATGATGAATCTCTCGCAAATCATCTTGTAGTGATTCGCGTAATGAATTTCCCATGTGCATTGATAGGCCAAGAAGAGAGTTGTCTTTTTGGGATTCCATGAGCCCCCCAAGTCTGGGAATGAATGCTTACTTAACAAACAATCCATTAATTAGGAAGGCATGAAAAAATCTGCCTTGTTTTGGGTGAGTCCTCCTTGAGATGTTGTTAGTTGAGAAGTGAGGTTGTCTGAAATTATTTCAGCCCAGCTAAAAATAGTTCCACTCATAGCTATGTGAAGGATCACTGGCACCCATCCGATCTTGAAAATGCTACCATCTGGCATGCCGAAGAGATGGCTCAACATTAGGACGACGAGTCTATAGGGAGTCTTCAAGAGGCTGCTTTCATATTCATTGTTGTTCATCCTACTTATCTGCCTATCATTGATTATCATTTTCTTTGCAGTGTCGAGTGGGTCCATGGTATGCCTTGCTATCCAGTCATTGTCTAAACAAGCTCTGGGTGGTGGCAATTTGTAGGCAGTAGCAACATGCTCAGGAGCAAAAGATGCCAGGTTCAACCCGTCTTTATTGTCTACGAGTCTGGTGTCAATCTTGATGTAAGGAATCAGCCATCCAATGACTTCAAAACAAGGGAACAATTCGGGGTTAGTTGTTGCCTTATGCAAACCAAACCTTCCGATGTTGGCATACACCAAAGAGTCTTCTATAGAAGTTATCTCACTATATTGAGCCATGATAAATCTGTATAGATCTCCCCACTGAAACTCAGGAGCGGAGCTTCCAGGGGAAACACCAGTGGTAGATCATTTGTTGGTAAACATTGTTTCCGGTGAAGTATCTAGCAAGATTTCCACTTCAGAATCGGAGTCAACCTTTTGCGCAGATTTCTTTTTAGTAGACCTCTTGGGCATCATAATCCTGTGGTGACCAAGGCAATGTCAACCAGATTTTAGTTAGACCACCACTCTAAGCATTAGCAACATTCTATTGCAATGCCAAAATGTACCACTTCTACAAAATAGAGGCTACCTTAAACAATCACAATTATCTTTAGTTCAAGTTTAAGATTAATCCAACAATGCCATTCATTTTACATCAAAGAGGAAACATCAGAGCAACAAGCAAGGTCAATCTTTGATTCTGCACCTTTCTTTTTTTAGCGTGCAGGTATCCCCTTAAATGACCCACACACTTGCGCAAGCTTGAGAAGAATTCCGCGCTGGCGCCTAAATAGAATTTTGTGCTGCGCTCGGGATTTCGCGCACGCTAAGATCAGTTATAAAATGTGCGCTGGGGTACAAGCGGGATTTTATGCGCTAATCCTAAATGTTTTATGCGCGCCAGGGCCTAACATTATTCATGTGCTAAAGCCAACAATATTTCTGCGCTAATGCCCCAATAACATCTATGCGCTATCCTAACCTTATTCATGTGCTATCGCTAAAAATTCTATGGTACGCCAGTGTTTCAATGCTTCATGCGACGACAGCCGATAGTGAAAAATGCGCAAAAGGTGGTCGAATCCCGCAACTGTTTAGCTTTTATGAATTGGATTTCCAGGCTAGGTTATGAAGGCTCTGAGTGGGCACGATGGGTGACTTAACACATCACCGGGGCAGCTTCGGTCGGGAGATGTGGATTTTATACGACCTCGGAATGAATGAACAAAGATTTTGGTTGAGCAAGGCACTTTGGTGTTCAGAGTATGAACCTTCAGCTGCAAGAATCAAGAAGGGTTGGGATTTTCGTGTTGTAGACGCTTGGCAGGGATTTTTGCGAACAAAACCTTGAGATGCTGCAGCTTCTACGAGTTTGAGCAGAAAAAACTCAACGGCTACTAAGGTATTGCTGGGACGTTTTAGGGGTGTCAAAATGGGCGAAAAATTACTTGAAATGTTGAGGACAAGATGATAGGGAAGAGTTCGTGCTCACAGGTGGTAGTAATACTCTCCGGGTTTTGGTTCGCGTAGAGTGAGCTCGGATTCTCATTTCGAAACCAGGGATGGGGATAAACTTTGATGCCCTCAACAAAACATAAAAACACTTTGACGACTATGCAGAGCACTTCTTACAGTTTTAAACAAACATAGAAAAGGAGAGGGACATAGAGCCTACCTATCATTCTAGTAGGGTCTGTAAAGGGTGAACATTCTGAGGCGGGAGGTGAACTTGCAGGCGCCCGACGAATAGAAGAACTTGCTCTTCACCAAAATGAGAAACTCCGGCTGCTTGGCGAATGAAGAATGTGTCGAGAACCCCGTCACATACGCTTAAAAAAGGGGTGGCATTTATGTCGCACACGGCGTTAGGTTGGTGAAATCAATTTCATGGGGCTCGAGGTTCTTTGTCATTAAAATGACACATGGCTCTTATTAAAAGGCCCATCAACTCTATCGGTGCATGAGGATCGATGATATTTTTGCGCCATGTGCCGAGTGAAGATTTTCATTTTGTGCTAAGTCGGCGAGCGTGGATTCTTGGCATAGGTTTAAAACATGGTTTGTGCTTCAAGCAGCGATCCTGTCATTAAGAACGTGCTTGGAAAACTGCGGCGGAACTTAGCTACGTCCAAAAGACCAAGCGCAGCGCTGGAAGTGGAGAGGATAAGCATGGCTTCTACGCTAATGGCGCCAATCCTATAATCAGAGTTTGCACTCGGAAGAACGCGCTAGCCTTAATTCTTACCATGAGGCGACCCACAGCTTCAAGGCATGGAAGATAAGGATAACTCTTGCGCTTTCGGTGGGTGAAGCAGTGTTAACTCCTGCGCTTTCAGTGGTCAATCTATTCCAAAGATGCGCGCCAAACAAAAGACTTGGGACTTGCCAAAATGGGGTGGCGGAGTTAGAGTCAAAGCTTGCGCCATAGCGAGAAACTTATGGTTAGAGCTGCGCCAAAGTGGCAGAGGATTTAATCTAAAGCTTGCGCTATAGAGGGGAAGATAAAAAACAAAAACCTGTGCTTAAAGGAGAAGGATGAATTTGCCTTAGAAAAAAATGAGAAGACTCTTCTGGAAACAGGTGATGAAACTCTGCTAGTTTAAAGAAAGACGACAGGATGAAACAAAGAACTTGTTACAAAAGTGTTAGAAGGAAGGGCCCCAATTACATTTTAAAATTTTCTTTGGGGGGGATGTTGCAGCAACAACAATTGGCGAATCGATGGTGAACACAAATCTCTGAAAACTATCTCGTTTAGCGGAAGAATTCTTTTAAAAGATGTCCACCTTATGTGTAGTAGTCGGCTTAAGCGTTCGAGACTAGGCAAATGAAGAAGTCCTTTTGTCCATTGGTCATTGGGAGACGGGAGCTTTGATGAAGACATCCTTAAAACTTTTCAAGGGACAAAATATGAGGTTCATTTTAGAAGATCCATCTTTCAAATGACCACTGCTATCGGACTCCACAGGATTTGCAACAACATCTCATAGACACTATGGCTCTTGTTCCTCATTCCCATGCCGCTTGCATCCTTTTGGATGTTCATATATTTAACAGCTTTGCTGTTTGGGTCTTCTAGAAATATTTTCTTCAAAATGCAATATTTGATTTTGGCTCCTCCATCCGTATTGTCCTTTTGTGTGAGCGAGAAATTTTATTGATTTATCAAGCCTCATGGACGGAGAGGAGCCTAGTTTGAGCTGATTTCTTTGACAACTTCCTTTGACTTGTACGCTTTGCTTTTATCTCAGCCATGCTTTGATTGAGGTGAGAATTTCTTGGAAAACAGATCCTTGATCATGAGCCTTTTGGCTTTTAAATTTGTAGCATGGAGTCATTTCAATACCATATGCCTTCGAGATGTGCTACGTTTCCATGGGTCCAACCACAGCGATCTTCTTGAGATGTATTTAAGTGTGAGGGTGGATGGAGCCTGAGGATAGTGGTAAAGATAATCATAGATCTTTGTTATTTAAACAAGGGTTAGTGTGACCAAAAGAACAGGATTTCTTCATTCTGGAGAACGATCAGCAAAGCCAAAAGGCATGGGTAAACTTTTCTTTCTAGGGTACATTTCCAAATTGACGAGTAGCGTGATCTCTTGCGAGATCTATATTCATGAGAGGCTCAATTGCAGGTGACTTAGGGAAACAAATATGTACAAAAATCTCACAGGCGATCTAGCTAAAACACACTAAAACAAAGACTAAAAACAAAATAAAAGAAAAGGTTTATTTATGTACAGAAAGCCTCAGTGAGACTACGCAAAGTATTGCTTCAAGGCTAGGCCATTGAGAGGAAGGGTTACTTCCTCTCCCTGGAGGTCTGTCAGCTTGTAAGTGGATGGGCCGAGCTTTGCAGAAATTTGGTAAGGGCCTATCCACAAGTGTTGGAATTTAGTGTGCATCCCTTTTCCTTCATGATTATGGTCCCATTTCAGGACTAAATCCCCTACTTCAAAAATTCTTTTATTGGATTTCCTTTTATGAGACCATCTCTTGACTATATGTTGGTGATGATGGAATTGGTCTTTAGCTTTCTGACGGGCTTCTTCAAGTTGAAGCAAAGTATTGATCCTAGATTGCAGGACTTGACTACCAGACCGCCAAGAGGCTTGGGACAACTGTAAGGATGGAAGCAAGATATTGGGAGGTAAAATAGCTTCTTTGCCATAGACGAGGGTGTAAGGGGAAACCCCTAATGCGTTCTTTGGAGTCACCCTATCTACCCATAAGGCGTTTGGGAGAGCTGCATGCCAACTTCGTTGGTTTTCTATCATAGTCTTCTTAAGAATTCAGATGAGATTTTTGTTTGAAGATTCAGCTAATCCATTTCCTTGAGGGTAATAATTGGTTGAATAATGCAATTTAATTCCCCATTCATAAACAAATTCATTTATTTTAAAAGACGAGAAATAGGTGGCATTATCAAATACCAGGGAAATTAGAACCCCAAACCTGGTTATGATGTTCTCTTTCAAGAAAGTGATGACTGTATCTTCGTTGATCTTGCGCAATGGGATAGCCTCCGTCCATCTCGTGAAGTAGTCAGTAGCCGTTAGAATGTATCGATGTTGTAAAGAAGAATGTGGGTTTATCTCTCCAATAACATCTATGCCCCATTGTTCAAAAGGTTTTGAGATAATAATCGGCTGCAAAGGTCCTACTTCCTTAGGTAATCTCCCAGCACTTCTTTGGTAAATATCACAGTTCCGAGCATAAGCATGAGCATCTCAAAAAAAGGTGGGCCAATAATATCCAACTCTGAGTATCTTGTGAGCCGTTGTCTCTCCTGAATAATGTCCACCAGCGGGGCCATCATGCAATTCTTTGACAACCTTGCTTCTTCCTTTTGTAGACATCTAAGAAAAATTCCATCGTAATTTTTTCTGAAAAGTAAACCATCAATAATTTGATAAGTTGCTGATTTTAAATGGAGTGCCCTTCTTTGCTTAAAACTCCAGTGCTCTGGCAGATATCCTTGCTGCAAATAATGGACTAGATATCTATACCATGATTCAAGAGCTATGAAAATGGGACATACCTCAGCTGAATTCAGCTCAGCTTCATTCTTCCAATACTGCTCTTCATCAACTGGATGTTCTGTAAGTAATTTGCATAGGCCTTGACCTTTGATGATGGTGGCTGGTTTAAATTCTAAATCATATTCTTGAAGAGTTGTAACCTAGTTCCCCCTTCTTTCTCCCAACTCCTTTTGCACAAAAAGGGATCTAACAGCCAGTTCGGGAACTATAACTTTAGTTATGTTCTTAAGAATATATGGTCTGAACTGTTTGACTTCTTTGAAGACATCATACGCATGTTTATCGACCACTGGATAGTTCAGTTCAGCACCTTGCAGACCAATGCTCATGAACAAGATTGGGTATTCATCTCCTAATTCTACCTTTTGTGTGGGCACAGCCACAAGAGAGTCATCTGAAGCAAAAGTATATAAGATAAAATCTTTGTCAAAATCTGGGCTTCTTAAGGAAGGAGCTTTAGCTATGGCTACCTTAATGTCTCTGAATGCATCCTTTTCCGGGTTTTTCCACTTGAACTGGATGCTCTACTTGACCATTTGCTACAAAGGCTTAACAATTTGAGCAAAATCGGGAACAAATCTTCGGACAAAATTGATAGTGACCATAAATGACTAGATGGATTTCTTATTATGAGGCATGGGAATTTCATTGATAGCATGTACTCTCTCTTCATCTATTGAAACTCCCTTTTTCGAAATTATATGACCTAGCAATTTACCTTCAGGAACAATGAACACACTCTTCTTGGGGTTTAAAGAGATACCATATTACCGGCAACGATAAAAAATATGCTTCAAATGAACAACGTGGTCTTCTCTTTTCTTCGAAAAGACTGTCACATCATCTAGATAGACAACAACATAGTGACCTCCCAATCCTCGGAAGGCGATGTCTATTGCTCGCTGAAACGTAGCTCCTGCGTTTATTAGGCCAAAAAGCATCCTTAGGTATGCGAACGTTCCCCACTTAGTGCGGAAAGTAGTCTTGAGACGGTCTTCTTCAGCTACTAACACTTGATTGTAACCAAAGAAGCCATCAAGAAGGGAGAATAATTCAGATCCTAACACCATCTGGAGAATTTGTTCCATTGAAGGGACCGGATAGTTGTCTTTATCTGAAGCTTTGTTTAAATTCCTGAAGTCAACACATAGTCTTATCTCTCCTGACTTTTTTCTCACGAGAACTAAGTTAGAAACCCACTCAGAATGCTTGACCTTAAAGATTATTTTAGCATCCAATAGCTTCTTCAATTCTTTTTGAATAAGAGGTTCAAGAGTAGGATGCATCCTTCTTATTTGCTGCTGAAATGGCTTGACATCTACTTTCATTGGTATGACATGCTGAATAATGCGGATGTCATATGTTTTCAGATCTTCATAAGTCCATGCAAAAACATCTTTATATTGTCAAAACAGTTTGATGAACTTATCTCTTTATCCCGGTGAGCAACATTTTCCAAGGTTAACAAATTTTGGTTCAGCCTCGATGCCCAAATTAACTAATTCATGTTGCATTGATGAGCTATTGGTCTTGGTATTTGCTGGCCTTTTGAACTTGTTATGAAGGTCAAACAACATTTCAAGTGACCTCACCCCTTTGGAGATGAAATTTCCCTTAGCTGTATCTTTCTTTTGTAAATCAAAATCGTGTTCTTTTTCATCTATCACAGCTTCTTGGAATATGTCTTCGTTTGTTAGAAAAATGATAATCTGATCGTCATCATCGAAGACTCTAAAGTTTGTGATATTGTCAGGGACAGAAGGCCTAAAAATCAATTCAATTGAGCACTTGTTATTAGTCGGCACCAATCTGGAAGCGGATGTTGCTATTAAATCAGCAGCAGCATTCTGCATTCTAGGAACAGATTTTATATTGAAAGCATCAAAATGCATAATTAAATCCCATACCTCAGCTTGGTACCCTTTCAAATGAGGTGAGAGACAATGAATGGTATCTCTTACCTATCTCACAACTATTTCTGAGTCACCGAAAACTATCAGGTACTTGACATTTAAACCGATGGCTTTCTTTAATCCGTGGACCAAAGCTTCATATTCAGCAGTATTGTTAGTACAATCAAATTCTAACCTAGAGGATAAAAAATACTTATTTCTTTCCGGATCCATCAAAACACAACCGGCCCTGGATCCTTCCAAAGTTTTAGAATCATCAAAGTATAATGTCCAAAACAGATCTTTTGATTCAGCTAAGTTAGTATCTTTATGATCTAAGTCAGTGACTAAACTAACTATATTACAGTCAATATCACCAGTTCGAGAAAAATGAGGGAGATTGGACTGTTCATCTAATTCATGGCTAATAGTTTTATATTGATAATTACCTGGATCCATTTCTAAGAAATAATTTCCCAAAACTGAGGATGAGAAGGCTACAGCCTCATTCTTTCCTTCTAGTTGAGTTACATTTTGCTTCATGTGTGGTTCTCTCAGAACCTTGATCTGATTCTGCCTGTTTTGATATGGCAACCACAAATGGGACCAATCAGTAGCAAAGTAACTGTTCAACTTTGTGGACCAGTCTCTACTTAGGATCAAACCATAGGATTTAGGAATATCAACTACCATTATGTCAATGAACTCACAAACTCTAGAATCTGTTGACAACCTAATGAGGACATTTTTCATTTCCCCAATAACTTTGACAGTAGTCCTATCTAACTGAATAATTTGGGCAGTAGATGGAATTGGCTAGCCGTTAATTTTCTTACAAATAGACAGTGGCATAACATTTGAAGATGCTCTGGAATCTACCAGACAATTATGTACATTGTGATTGAAGATTTCAAAAGTTAAAAGGAAAGGCAATGTCTGAGATTTGGATTTCCCACCGATACTGGCCTCATTAATTTCAGGGTCTTCTTGAGCATCTATCAAGGGAGTATTGGGCTGGGATTGAAAAGCCTGCAACAATTTGTCTCATTGCTGGGGCAAGCTGCACATATCAAATATTGAAACATTTGCCTTTGCTTTCTTAATATCTTCAATAATGTCATATCCCATATCACATTCTTTTGCAATTCTAGTTTGATGATCTGTCTTATTCAAATTGACCTTTGGTTGTTGAACTGTTGTTTCAATGTTTGGTTGCTTGGCCGTTGTTGTGTTAGCTTTAGGTTGTGGCAGAATGACTGTTATATGTCTTCTAGGTATTTCTTTTGAAGCTTTCGGTTTGAGAATAGTCGAACTTGGAACTGAATCTGCAATGGGGCCTTTACTACGAGTGCTAATGTTTACAACAGAGACTTGGTTTTCCACGGGATCATCTTCTACCAATTCAATTAAAGGTACCCAATCCCATATCACCATGGTGGTGTCTGGAGATGGTTCCTCTATCTCAGGGCTTGATTCTTCTGGAGGATCGTCTTGATCTGGAATCTGTGAATCCAACATTTGGTTTATGACTAAACTCATAGAGTTGATCCATTGTGGGCAGATTTTTTCCGAGTGTGGCTCTTGATGAAAGGTGAAGAAATGTTCCATCCCTATTTCATTTCGATTTAAAACAAGGAAAGTTTTCATAGGTGGATGAGGTTGATCGTTGTCTTCTCTCTTCTTGTAGAATGGTTTGAAAGGATTCCTAGATGTACTAGCTGCTTTATCTTTCTCGAGACCTACAATTTTATTGGACAATTTCTGCATCATCTTAACTACATTTTCCATGTCTGTTGATGGCTCTTCTTTATTTCTGGTGAGCAGTAAAGTTTTTTTACTAGATCCTCGTTTTGTCTCTGCATCTAAGGCATGCTTGGCAATGCTGTCTACTTCTTCTTCCAGCTTTCTAGCTTCTTCAAAATTTTCTATCAGGGTGGTTTTCTTAGATCTTTTGACGAACATTGTTATAGGCCCTTCAAGAGCTGTTGTATAATATTCAACTAGAGATTCTTCTGCTGGTTTAGTTGCTTCACTGAAATTATTTAGGAGCGTAGTGAACCTCTAGTTGAAGTCTTGAACCTTTTCTTTCTTTTCCTTTCTCATGGATAATAACTCTTTCATGAGCGTAGCTACAGTCTTTTGATTTCCATACTTCTTTAAGAAACATTTTTCAAATTCTTCCCAATTGGAAATTGAGCTAGCTTGTAAACTAAAATACCAGGAAGAAACTTTTGGTTCAAATGTGTATGGGAAAAGCCTACAAACTACATCTTCATGCTGTACATTTAAAAGATTTAAAGCTAAATAAAAACTCTTGAGATGGTCTTCAGCAGAAATGGCTTTTCCTGGGTCGAATTTAGGCAAGACTTTCTCTAGATTTTTAGGCAGATTGTGGAATGGCCCAGCTAGATTTAATGCTCCCCTTGCTCTCCAAGAAGGTACAACCATGTTTCTATCTGGAGAATCAGGTGGATAATTGTGTGGAGAATTAAGTGGAGAGTCCTCTGGAGTAACAAGTTCTCCAAGATTTTCTGGATCTTCAAACTTTTTTGGGTTTTCAAGATTGATCTCTCTCAGGGGTTCAACAATTTCTTCCAAAGTTAAATTTATGAATTCTTCAAAATTCTGCACAAGAATCGAATCACGGGTGTACTATCTCTCCCTTTTGGGAGTACTTTTCCTAGGGAGAAAATTTACTGTGTTTAAACCACCTAGTTGCGTAACATAAGATCATGTATGTCTCCTTAAATATTCTATTTCTGCAAAAGGTATAGCATACAAGACTTCTTGTTGTTCAGAATCATAGATGGATTTTTCTTGATTTGTTACTTCAAGGTTTGGGTTGTCTTAAATTCTTGTTTTAAGCGGGTTTTCAGTAACATTTTTGACAATGGGAGATTTTCCTTTATCAGCCATGCACTTTAGGCCCTCCTTCTAGCGCCAAAAAGTTGTTGATGCCCTGAATATTGCAGCATCAAGCAGAAAGGGATTCTCCCCGGTAAACTATCCCAATTAGATTGTCCACCATTTGGTGTGAGGAATCCGTCCCCTTATCGGTTCCGTCTGCCGTTAGATTTACTTTCTTTTACACCGGTTATGGCCCGATCTACTGTTTTTTTTGAAATTTTATTATTAAGATGATATGCAAGTGCCTAAGCTAATTTAATCTAAATGCAGAGTTTGAAGCAAATCTGTGTCTAGAACTGAAATAAATCTAATCTATCCTTGCAAGGAGCAAAACAATAAATATGAGTAATGTACTGAAGAGAGTATCCAAAGATCAACAGATAGCCATTAAACCATAAAGATACATCTACAGCAGGAGATTAAAGATATAAAAGATAGCTTTTAATTCATAAGAAAGCATTCCATTACTCATGTGGAGAAAACATCATTTGCATAGAAAATAATGTAAGATCATCCAAAGCGTAGAAATAATTCATAGCAGCACAGAAAGATCTCACTGTAAAATATGAACACCATAGGAATAGTATATCATGTGTCCAAAACCCATTCTCAGGAAAAAAAATGTCATCTTCAGGCTCTTATTAAAAAAATCCAACTTTCTTGGAGCAAGTGCAAAGTAGTTCGTATAGACTCCGAAAATTCTATTCCCCTGCCAAAAAGTCCTTATTCCCTCTCCTAACTTTCTACTTATAGCTTTCCAAAGAGCTCCTTGAGCTGACAAGTGCGCCCTAGCTCTAGAAGCTTCTAATTTAGATTTTAGTGCGTAATTACCTATTTCCCAGATTCGTGGGACACCTATCAAATGAGACAAAAAATGACAACTAGTTGTCCTGTTATACAAAGGTAGAATTTCAGCTTCTCTGCTTAATTAAAAATAAATAAAAATGATTTGTCTATTCTGCTGGGGCTTATGCCAGCTGACTTGTAGACTCGCCTCCATCAACCGACTCACTTGCAGGTACTGATCCCTCTTCACTTTGAATGTATGACGTCCATTGGTTTATATATTTTATGATCAACTTGCTTTGAGAAGACGATGATGCCTTGGATGCTACTTCATGCTTGAGTAGGTCTTCTTTGATTTGTACCTTTCCCTCTGTATCCCTTTTAGCTTTCGCTTCCAATAGGTGAATATACACTATAGGATGGAAAATGAACAAATGAAATTCGTCCTGAGTCAGGACTTCTATCTTTTTTATATATGCCAAGTCTTCGTTTATCTCATTCTGCAGATCAAACACTCGATCTTCTTCTTTTGGGAACTGATAGATGGATTCAGGGATAATCAGATGACATTCACTATGCGATTCCCTGAGTGCGGAGTATAACTCACAACACTTGCGGACTGTCTTCTTGATTCCCGAACTTAGCCTGCTGCCACAATTCTTGGCAAATTCTAGGATTTCTATATCCAAAACCAATTCATCTCCTGTAGCGGTGTGAAGGTGTGAAGGGATCTAGGATTTTCCCTTTTTCCATTCAGATTGTCGTTTCAATTCTTCCACATAGTTCCCAAACGTGTCTCGATCTCTTAGGGCCATGGCATCGATTGATGTCATTTTCTTGATCATTTCCTTCACGCTCCAAATTTCTTCCGAGATTAGCATTAATAGTTGATGGATTTTAATCCATAGATCACATGCTTGTTTGTGAAATGTGGATAAATTCTGTTGGTCTTCCGCTCTCTCATTAAGCTGCTTCATTAGTTGTTCTTTTTCTTGAATCAGCCTTTGAATTTGTTGAGCCTTACTTGCTTCAAGCTCTTCCAACTCCTCTATCCAAGCTTTCATATTTTTTAATTCGTCTTCAGAGACAGTCAATTGTACTTCTAAGGAGTTTTATTTTTATTTTCAAGATAGAGAACTCTCGAGTTTGGCACTAGATGTTCTCCTAGCAGGTCATTGTACTTTGCTTTCAACCTATTTTCTGCTAGCACTTCTCTCTTTCTATCTTTTTTGATCTTCAGGCATTGTTCCCCATAATGCTTTATCTTATCTTTCAGAAAATCAATGTTGGCTTTAGTTGCCTTGCCTGATGCTACGGTGCATTGGGCTTGGAATGTGGGGTCGGCATCAGTTCCTGAGACCAATGTGGTTTCTGTCACCCATAATTCACAATCGTCCTCCTTCGTTTCCTTATTCTTCGTCATGCCCTGTATTTTCTGTACCCTTCTATCAATAATGGCCCTCTTCCACTTATTAAAATACACAGTATCTAGATCTGCTACTTTGCTTTGCTTCCTGGGGTTATATGGGGTCAGCGCTAAGATCCCCTACTAGGCACTTTCTTCTTGAGTCCCCCCTGGTGTGTGTATTAGTGGTGGTTCAATCTCCATATTCTTTGGAGTAGATGGCTTCTGCTCGAGAGACTCCTCTGTCTGCTCTTTATCCTTCTCTCTTGCCGATTCCTCTTGCTGGGTTTGCAAACCATATACTCCTCCAGACTCTCCTTGCTGTGTCTGTGATCCATCAGCTCCTTGACCCAAGGGCCTTTGCTCTTCCTTATGCTGTTGTTTGGAAGCTTTCTCTTGGGATACTTGATCTTCCTTTTCTTTCTAGATCCTGGCAGCCTCTTCCTGATGTTTCAACTAGGAGGCTTGCTCCTACTATTTCCTTGCATTCTCTTCTTGTTGAAGCTTAGCAGCTAGCTCACCTTGAACTCTTGCTTCTTCTTGGTCCTGCTGCTACTTGAGAGCTTGCTCTTGGAGTACTCTATCTCGCTCCAATTCTGATGGATCTCTTGATTGTGAGGCTGGTGCCTCTTGTTCTCTTTCTCTTGTTCTCTTTGGACCAGACCAACGGATTTTGGATTTTGGATTTGGGTACTTTTCATCTGGAATCTTTTCCCCAACTCAGTCACGTTGTGGGAGCCACTGGAGAATTACTTGTCCATGTCCATATGATGGGCATATTCAAAAGAGACCTTGAGGTCTTGACAATGTTGGCTTACCATATTGTTGGGGTCATGCCTTTTGAAAGGGACTGTGCCAAAATGGAAAACCTCTAAACCTTGGGCGTAGTTCTCCCCGCCTCTTGCTGACGGGGGGTTGTAAGCTCCAATATTAAATGGCATGGGAGGATACATGCCCTTCCTTCGGTCTGTTAAGAACTTGCTTATCGCGCTAATGCCGAAGAGCTGTCTCACGGCTTCTTTGTGCACAACGAAATCAATGACATAACGAGGGAGCATGAATGGGGGTTGAGATCCTCCATTCATCCTTATGTATGTGCCTTCCTGAGAGTGATAATAGTCCCCATATGCCCCAATGACAGGTATTGCGTTCTATGACATACAGTTCGGTTCTTTAGTGAAAATTAGCTGATAGAAGGGCATGATGAATCTCTCGCAAATCATCTTGTAGTGATTTATGTAATGACTTTCCCATGTGCACTGATAGGCCAAGAAGAGAGCTGTCTATGTGGGCTTCCATGAGCACCCCAAGTCTGGGAATGAATGCTTACTTAACAAACAATCCATTAAGTAGGAAGACATGAAAAAATCTGCCTTGTTTTGGGTGAGTCCTCCCTGAGCTGCTGTTAGTTGAGAAGCGAGGCTGTCTGAAATTATTTCATCCCAGTTAAAAACAGTGCCACTCATAGATATGTGAACGATCAATGGCACCCATCCGATCTTGAAAACACTACCATCTGGCATGTTGAAGAGATATCTCAACATTAGGACGATGAGTCTATAGGGAGTCTTCAATAGGCTACTTTCATATTCATTGTTGTTCCTCCTCCTTATCTGCCTGTCATTGATTTTCATTTTCATTGTAGTGTCCAGCGGGTCCATGGTATGCCTTGCTATCCAGTCATTGTCTAAACAAGCTCTGGGTGGTGGCAATTTGTAGGCAGTAGCAACATGCTCGGGAGCGAAAGACGCCAGGTTCAACCGGTCTTTATTGTCTATGAGTCTGGTGTCAATCTTGATTTAAGGAATCAGCCATCCAATGACTTTAGAACAAGGGAACAACTATGGGCAAGTTGTTTCCTTATGCAAACCAGGCCTTCTGATGTTGACATAGACCAAAGCGTCTTCTATAGAAGCTGTCTCACTATCTTGAGCCATGATAAATCTGTATAGATCTCCCCACTCAAACTTAGGAGCAGAGCTTCAAGGGGAAACACTAGTGGTAGATCGTGTGTCAGTAAACATTGTTTCCGGTGAAGTATCTAGCAAGATTTCCACTTCAGAATCAGAGTCAACCTTTTGCGCGGATTTCTTTCTAGCAGACCTCCTGAGCATCATAATCCTGTGGTGAGCAAGGCAATGTCAACCAGATTTTAGTTAGACCACCACTGTAAGCATTAGCAACATTCTATTGCAAAGCCAAAATGTACCACTTCTACAAAATAGAGGTTGCCTTAAACAATCACAATTATCTTTACTTCAAGTTTAAGATTAATCCAACAATGCCATTCATTTTGCATGAAAGAGGAAACATCAAAGCAATGAGCGAGGTCAATCTTTGATTCTGCGCCTTTCATTTTTTAGCGCACAGGTATCCCCTTAAATGACAAACACACTTGCGCGAGCTTGAGAAGAATTACGCGCTGGCGCCTAAATAGAATTTTTCACCGCGCTCGGGATTTCGCGTGCGCCAAGATAAGTTATGAAATGTGCGCTGGGGTACAAGCAGTATTTTATGAACTAATCCTAAATGTTTTATGCCTGCCGACGCCTAACATTATTCACGCGCTAAAGCCAACAATATTTCTGCACTAACGCCCCAATGACATCTATGTGTTATCCTAACCTTATTCATGCGCTATCGCTAAACATTTTGTGGTGCGCTAGTGTTTGAACGCTTCATGCGTCGATAGCCGATAGTGGAAAATGCACAAAAGGTGGTCGAATCCCGCAGCTGTTTAGCTTTTATGAATTGGATTTTCGGGCTAGGTTATGAAGGCTCTGAGTGGGCATGATGGGTGACTTAACACATCACTTGGGCAACTTCGGTTGGGAGTTGTGGATTATATACAACCTCGGCATGAATGAACAAAGATTTTGGTTGAGCAGGGCACTTCGGTGTTCATAGTATGAACCTTCAGCTGCAAGAATCGAGAAGGGTTGGGCTTTTCGTGCCGTAGATGCTTGGCAGGGAGTTTTGTGAACAAAACCTCGAGATGCTGCAGCTTCTATGAGTTCGAGCAAAAAAGACTCAGCGGCTGCTAAGGTATTGCTGGGACGTTTCAGGGGTGTCAAAATGGGAGAAAACTTACTCGAAATGCTGAGGACAAGATGACGGGGCAGAGTTCGTGCTCACAGGCGGTAGTAATACTCTCTGGCTTTCGGTTTGCGCAGAGTGAGCTTGGATTCTCATTTCGAAACCAGGGACGGGGATACACTTTTATTCCCTCAAAAAAACATAAAAAGACTTTGACGACTATGCATATCACTTCTTACGGTTTTAAACAAACATAGAAAAGGAGAGGGACACAGAGTTTACCTGTCAGTCTAGCAGGGTCCGTCAAGGGTGAACATTCCAAGGCAGGAGGTGAACCTGGAGGTGCCCGATGAATAGAAGAACTTGCTCTTCTCGAAAATGAGAAACTGCGGCTGCTTGGGGAATGAAGAATGTGTTGAGAACCCCGTTGCATACGCTTAAAAAAGGGGTGGCATTTATGTCACACACGATGTTATGTTGGCGAAATCAATTTCATGGGGCTCGAGGTTCTTTGTCATTAAAACGACACAGGGCTCTTTTTAAAAGGCCCATCAACTCTGTCGGTGCACGAGGATCGATGATATTTTCGCGCCATGCACCGAGTGAATATTTTTTTTTTGCGCTAAGGTGACGAGCGCGGATTCTTGGCGCAGGTTTAAAACATGATTCGCGCTTCAAGCGGCGATCCTATCATTAAGAACGCGCTTGGAAAACTTCGGCGAAACTTAGCTATGTCGAAAAGACCAAGCGGAGTGCTGCAAGCAGAGAGGATAAGCATGGCTTCCGCGCTAATGGCGCCGATCCTATAATTAGTTTTTGCGCTCGCAAGAACACGCTTGCTTTAATTCTTACCACGAGGTGACCCGCAGCTTCAAGGCGAGGAAGATAAGGATAACTCTTGCACTTTCGGCGGGCGAGGAAGTGTTATCTCCTGCGCTTTCAGCGCTCAATCTATTCCAAAGATGTGTGCCAGACAAAAGACTAGGGACTTGCTGAACTGGGGTGGCGGAGTTAGATTTGTGCCAAAGCGGCGGAGGATTTAATCTAAAGCTTGCGCTACAGCGGGGAAGATAAAAACAAAAACTTGTGCTTAAAGGAAAAGGATGACTTTGCCTTAGATAAAAATGAGAAGACTCTTTTGGAAACAGGTGATGAAACTCTGCCACGTTAAAGAAAGACGGTAGGATGAAATAAAGAATTTGTTACAAAAGTGTTAGAAGGAGGGGCCCCAATTACATTTTAAAATTTTCTCTGGGGGGGGAGTTGCAGCAACAACAAAACCTTGGAAATACAAATAGAGAAAGGACATTTCTGTTACCTGTACAAGAATGTCGAGGTTGACAAATTTCTTTTTTTGACTTGGAACTGTGCAAAGAATTGCTTACTTCTTACAGTCCATATTTTTGGAAATGTGCAGTGCGTTCAATAGTAGTGTTTCAACTATTCTATCAATGTTGCAATTTTGCATCTCCACATATGGCTTGACGTCAGAACACATGTTGAACTAATAAAAAACAGTAGCTCCATAGATGTTACATCCATCTAAAGCTCATACATCTCAGCTACAAACTTTTGTTTTGCGAATTACGTTGCTACTTATTTTTGTTCTCTTCTTGATTTCACTGAATATACTAGTTTTTTTTGTTCTACCATATATTTTTTTAAATTTAGAAGTAAGAAAAAAATATATAATTATGATGTGAGAAGGAATGTGGTTAAAGTGTTAAATTCATAATTAGTAGATAATATAATCTGCTTTTATTATAATTAGTTTGCATAATTTTTAAATACTCTTTTTTAAAAGGATATATATTAAGTTGTTTCTAGTTTACATAGTTCTTCAGATTTAATTTTCTTGAATGTGGTAAGTTGTGTTTTTTGTAACTTTTGTTCGAATGTCTTCAACAATGGTTTATATTAGTTCTTTTATATGGTTTGTTTCATTGCTTGTCAGACTGTTTACACAGAATCTAAACTTTGTTAAATAAAATTCTCATTTATGTTAATTCGATTTTGCATCAAATAAATGGCAACAAACTGGGATAAATCCTATTGAAAGTTGTCAAAAATTAACACTTTCTCTCTGCACAAAACAACTGATTCAATAGACACTCAAAAATAGATCAGCATATGATGAAAATCGCAGCTTCAAGTGAAACTTCTTAGCCATTCAAGGACTTAGGTGTAGTGTTGTTAGCCTTGTAATCACAACATAGGTCAATAATTTCCATTGCAAGCCTTGTATGTGCTAGCATGCCCACACAACCATATTTTTTTCACCAAGGAAAAAATCATCATTTCTATTCAAGGAGAAAAGAAATCACAGTTTTCATGTGATATTGCACTTACATAACAAATGAGACAAGCACTATAGAACCTCCCTTCATCTATAGATTTCAAAATTGAAAATAAAAAAACTACTACTTATATGTAAGTATACTTCTTCAAACAACCCAAAATTATAGCCATTATAGGAGTGGGAGTTTCAAAAACAAAGCTTAAAATCATAGCATCTGGCATTTCTTAATTACAAGCATAAAAGCATCATAATTTATCCCGAACTAGTTAACAATTGAACTAGTTAATTACAAAGCACTCTTTCAAAACCTGAAGCCTCCCTAAAGTAATCCAAGCTTTTTCAAATAGGATTTTGGAAACTCATAGATCAACCTTCTAGTTTATCATTTTCCAGTGTTGAATGAATTAGGGATCCTTTTTCGGCATTTTTTTAGTGGGTGAGAAATGTACTTTGCACCAGCAAATATAGTCTTGGTGAATTTGGTATGTGGGTGTTGGCAGTTTTGTGTTAGGCTCATTTAAAAGAAAGGTAATTATCTTGGAGGTTCATTGCAATCTAAGTTTCATATGTTTTGTGAATAGTGGATCTGGGGAAACTGCATATCTAATTCTATCTCTGTATATTTTTAATGGCATGTATCTAATCCTAATTCTCTGTATATTTAATGGTACGATTGACAAATTAAATATATGCAGTTTTAGCGATCATTATTGTTAGATGATGGCTAGTTTTACTTCTTATCTATGGATTCTCACATCCTAGTTGTGGAATTTCAAAACTTTCTACCATGAATTATATTTGCTTAAAAGTTTGTTTTTAATTTTAGTTTGAAGGATTGTTGAAATTGTTTCACACAAATTTATGGAATTTATGTTGTTGTTGTTGCGTTCTATGTTTTTTGACATTTAGTTTAGTTGTGTTGATTCCATTTAGGTTTGTTGTGTTCTTTATTTTTTTGTAAATACTTATCTAGATGGTTAGTATTTTGTTACAAGCTGTTTGAAGATAAACATATGTTAGATTGTGGAATACCATTGATTGAACGCTGGTAAGAATGTTTTTAATCTACCTTGGTTATCATACATTTAATTTGAAAATGCATTTTGAATTAATGTATCAACTGTGTTTATTTTTTCTTAAGTAGAACAGTCTTTTCTTTGAACTTGAATTACATCATTATATTTGAAAAGGAATTTCTAGCTTCATAAAAAAAATGGATATCCTACGCTCCTACAGGATATGACCTTAGATTAGTTTATTGGCTTTCTAAAATAAGACCCTAGATTAGTTTATTGGCTTTCTAAAATAGGACCTTAGATGATCTCATGTAAATACATGTTGTTTCATAATTCATTAATTTTTAAATTGCTTAATTTTTAATAAATATGAAGAATAAAACAATTTTATAATTTTTAGTTTTTATTAACAATTTAAAAAATAAAATTAGCATAGAATATATAGTACTAAAATATATTTTAATCATAATTATAAATTATTAAAATTTCATTTTTATTGTTATTATTTAAAAATAAAATAGTTTGAATACCAAGTCATTACAATATAGCTATAGATATCATATTAATTATAAATTATGTTAACATAAATTATAAACTTTAGTTTTTAAACAATCTAAATGTGAATTTATTTTAAATTTTGCAGTTATCTATTAAATTGTATTTATAAATTTGGATTTCTATTAATTACATTTGTATTATTATTATTTTTTTTAAATGAACATCTTTAGATAAGCACTATTTTCTTTTACATAAGCACTACTATTTATACTATTTGACTCATTTTTCTATTTCATTTTTTAAAGGTATAAAGTAGTAGGTGTGACTTTTCTTCTACTTTTAGTTTAATTTTCATCATTATTTCAACTTTTTAACTTTAGATTATAAATAACTAATACATTACAACATTTCTAAAAGGCAAGTATAAGCACCTTTAGTGCTAATTTTACTTGTTTTATATAAAAAAATTTAAGTATCAATGTTAAATCAAAGTGAGATTGATCAAAACCAAAGTGAGATTGATATTGATGTAAGTCTCAACTTCAAACCACATTTGAAGGATTAATTTGTAAATATATTTTTTTCGAGAGAAACTGTAAGAATAGTTATACTTTAATTAATAATAAACTTCGTATATATTTAATACAAAATAATTTTAAATAAAATATTCATATTTTAAATTTTCACAATGTGCAAAATTGACTCTTGACAAGATTACTTATATTGAGATAAATACTTAAAAAAAAAATTCTTTAATAATAAAGATACGTGGTATGATAATGTTTTTTTAATTCTAAACATACGTGGTAATTTCAATTCAGCTGTGTGATAGTCTTAAAAAAAATCCATAAAAACATATGCATTTTTTTTAAGACTGGAAATTTATTATGTCAACATATGGTAGATAACTACATCTTGGATTTATATGTGAAAGATATCATAAAGCATCCTCAATCATGATGTAACAAGTATCACTAAAACTTTCAATTAATACATTTTGTATGTTAGTTAAAAATTTTATAAAGAAAGAAGAAATTTACTAGAAAGAGACAATCAATTTCATAAAGAAGAAATTCATTAGAAAGAGACAATCAACTTCATAATCAATACATAGAAAGAGAAATTAACAAGTCCATATGCATATAAAATGCTTTCATTAATCAAATTCAATTACTCATAATTTTGTGACCTGATTATACAATATGGGAGTATTATGCCCTCGTCCTCTCCTCTCTATTTTCATATCCTCTATGCCTCTGCCTCATCTCTTCTCACCTCTGACATGGGGTGTAGGATTACAGTCATATATATGAAGAATAATTTTAACCCTAACGACCTTTCTAAATTTCTGTAACCGCCTCCCGAAATAGGATTTCAGATCTATCCTAAAGGATGACTCATCATTGACACCTCATAAAACTTGGAAACTTCTAGATTAACCTTGAAAACTATTGAACATTTACAATATTTTTAAACAAGAAATTTACATTGAACCCCTCCTTGGTTTAAGGACAAGAGCTCATGGTTTGACCAAATTTTAAAACTTTGAATGTGAATAGGATGCTCCTGCATCAATTTTACAACTAGGTTTTACCACAGGGAAACTATTTTCCCTAGGGCCACCCCCCAAACCAACTTCAGATCTGTTTTTATAAGCCGTACTAATGATTCTATTCATTTTTGTATGAGGCCACTCTTCGACTGGGTTTTTTTCCTTTTTTGTGCTCTTTAGAGTTAAGTTTTCCTTGTACTAGTTTTATATCTAGTTTTTACAGTCTGAGTAGCTATATAAGTTTTCCTCTCTTCCAATAGTATTGCTAGTTCTCTTATTTCATTATAAAGTCTGTGTTCTAAACTACTTCTTCTAGTCTCGATACAAAGAGTATGATTCATTCTTTCCACTCCTTTCTCTCTCATCTGATGAGTTTTTCTTAGGTATGAGCTTTCCCCTTTTGGAACAAGGAAGGAAGGAAGCTAAGCTAGACTGGATAGGAAATATGTCTCCTTTTTACAGGTTTTCATATGTGGATTAATGGTATTTTCTCTCGGTCGATAGTTCTTTTATACTTTGTAAATTAACTTTGATCATAGTTGGTAGAGCATCCACGAGGGATTTACAGTTTTGTGATGATTAGAAATTGTCATTTGGTGTTAAAACTCATCTCATCTAGAGGTTATCACTTCGTTGATGGAAAGAGGCATTTTAAGGAGCCAATGCAGGAAGCTTCATTACATTCCATTTCTTTAATACCATACATGTGTTATTATACCCATAACAATGTGTTATTAAACCATAAGAAGTTATATGGTGGGTTGATGCTTGTTGCGTATCAAAATTGGAGAATGCACATATATGTTCATGGTGAATGAAAATTGTAGGTGTTTTCATGTATACTTTTAAAAATATTTTGAATTTTGTATATTTTTAAAAATAATTCATATTTGTAATTTATATATTTTTTTAAAATGATGCACTCAATAAAATTATTTTATTTTAAATACTGTTATTTTTATTTGCCATAAAATCTGCATCCATTATAACCTTATAGATAAGGTTCTTGGTCCCTATAGACTCATATGTCGCTATTTTAGGTCTTGTTTGCTTGGCCGTGGTTTAGGTCGGGTTTGCTTGGTCGTGGCCCATATTGATCTAATCCAATTCGTTCAAAGCCTATTTTTGGAGGTTGTGAGCCTTGTTGGTCTGTACTAGCCTACTGTATGTTATGATCGAGTGTTGATCAAGTGCTGAGGGTATTATAATAGATGAATTGCAGTTTAGGGCATTAATGAAGAGAGATATCATTTTATGGCAACAAACTTGGAATCCTAGAAGAGTGAACTTTTTTCGTAGACAAATTTCATACTAATTACTTGGTAGTTATGTTGTTTTCATTCTGTGGAGCTTCTAAGAGTAGTCTTCATTGTTAGTAAGGCATTTTGTCACCTTACATGTGATTGGTCATATTGATGGGTTGTCAAGAGTAATTTTGATGTAACTCTGGTAACATTTTAATAAAGTCATCAATAGACCTGTGAATGAAGAAACGCTCGATGGTCAATATAGTGAAATGGAGAAAATAGAGAAAAAAAGTCTCCATCCAACTGAAGATGAGAATATAATCGAGATTCTTCGATCTTTTGCAGCTTAATTAAAATATAAATTACATCATAACAAATCAGGGAGGATCTTTCAAGATTCAAAGAATCAACAGATCCTTTAATCTAGGTAGAAATTGTTATTCCTTTGTTTTGCGACCAATATGCAATAAATCCGCTCCTCGAGTAACATCAGAATGAACTCAGAGGAACCAAAAGGGGGATGAGCTAGGTTACATGATTCCAAAGAAGACCCATATGCCTGATTTCCATTTGTGCATTTGTAAGTATAAAAAACAACTCAACTTACAGGCTTAGGACAAGCTCGTAGATATAAATTATTAAATTGTTTTAAGGATATATAAAAATCAATTTATTTTAAGATAATAATGACAATAATGGCATATGAATGAATTGGATTTTTTTATATCAAAATACCTTTTAATAAGAAATGTGTATTTATGCAGTTGTTTGACTGCAAGTTGTTTGTGCAAAGTTTTGTGTCTTCAATATATAGAAGGTTTAGTATCACCCAACCTTTTTAGTTCATTGTAGACATAATTTCAAAGGAGCTTGAAGCATATTATCAAATGGAAAAAATAAAGTGGATGAACTTGAAAAATAGGTATAGTTTCTATATTTGATTGTTCATCATGATATACCAAGAAAATGTACCATTGCTAACTTGTGCTCAATTAAATTTAGGTGAGATGGAAATTGGTTATGTGTAGGACACTACAAGAACATAGAGATGGGGTTGATGAATTCTTAAAGTTTGATGGGGAGCATTCAAGGAATAATATGTCCATAAAATGTCCATGTAATCAATGTGGCATAGTCAAAATTCAAACATTTGATTAAATACGTGAGCACTTGATTTGTGATGGAATAATAGAACAATATAAAATTTGGTAATTTCATTGAAAGAGAATTCCCAGTCAGGTATCTTGAAAAAAATGAATTGATCTAGTTTCAAACTTACTTGTATTACAATAAAGATATCAATTATATTTATATGTACAAACTTATGTTTTCCTCTCTCCTTTAGATTCCATATGTTATTGATGAGGCCATGAAACACTCTGAAAAATGATCCACATGAAGTTATAAAGCATATCTCATCTCAACTAGTAAGCCAATTTGCATTGGTAAAGGCACCTATTTGACCAATTTCTATTCTTTCTAATTTTCATAAAAACCATAAAATCACTCACGTGAATTTTAATTTTCTTATTAATAGGGTTATGTACATGTAAAATGGCATTACAATAATCAGGTTTATGATCCTAGAACATCGTTTTAGAATGATAATGATCCCCTAAAAAAGTATGCTGATAAAACCATTGTTGGTGATCAAGTGCTTCGTATGGTGAATGATCCTTATTGATCTCTTGATCAAAACCTGAATGAAGGTTGTGATAATGTGGGGTTGGCATCAACATATGTACTAAATGAGGTTAATGAATATAATAATTTAATCGAAGATGCCGAGAGGCCAATGTACCTAGGTTGTGTTGATTTCACAAAACTATCAAGATCTGTGGAATATTACAATCTCAAAGTGAATAGTGGATGGTCTGATAGAAGTTTTGGTTTAATGTTAAAATTGCATAAAATTCACTTCCTAGAGATAACACACTTCCAAATTCTGCATATGCTGCAAAAAAGTTGATAAAATTATTGGGATTAAACTATGATATGATACATGCATGCCCCAATGATTGCATTTTATATAGAGGAAGTAACTAAAGTAAAGATGAATTCCCAACATGTGAAAAATATCAATGGAAGGTCGATGCTCAATCTCAAAAGCTGCATTAAGTTGTTCATTCCAAGGCATTAATATATTTCCGCATAGCACCAAGGGTAAAGAAAATCTATAGGTATCATTTTCAACACTATAATTCTATTCAAGTTTTCACCTTATTATATTATCTTTACCATTTTTCATAGTGTTATTATATGATAATATTATATATAAATGAAATATTTACTTTGTTGTTCTAGCTCTGTGGACGTGTCACAAAAAATGAGGTGGCATCATGAGAATGCAAGCAATGATGGTTACATGCGCCACCCTATTGATAGCCCAGCATGGACAACTATTGATGACAAATGGATTGGATTTTCAGGTGAACCCTACAATGTATGACATGCAATGGTAGTAGATGGATTTAATCCATTTGGATACTTGAGTAGTACATAGAGTGTTTTTCCTATAGTGTTGGTTACATATAACCTCCCACCATGGTTGTGCACAAAAAGGAGTTTTTGTATGATAACATTGTTAATACCCGGTCCCAAGAAACCGGGTAATGACATTGATGTGTATTTGGAACCCTTGGTAGATGAACTAAAGGAATTATGGGACTAAGGAGTATGGACATATGATGCTTACAATAAGACATGCTTTAACATGAAGGAGATTCTTATATGGGTGATTCATGACTTTACAGCTTATGGGAATATGGCTAGTTACACAACAAAAAGCTATAATGCATGCCCCATATGTGGAAGGAACACAGAATCAGAGTACCTCAAATGTAGCAAGAAATGTTTGTACATGGTACATAGGAGATTTCTTCCTCAACATCATAAGTTTCGCTCACAGAAGGGACCATTTAATGGGAAGGAGGAGCATCGTTATGCCCCTCCATTTGTAAAAGTGACAGATATTTTTAAGGAAACAAAGGGAAAAGAAGCAGTTTGGGGGAAGAGTGAATCAAACAAAAGGAAAAGAAATAAGGAAAAATGTGAAAAAACTAATGTTGTGGTGTGGAAGAAACAATCAATCCTATTCAATCTTCCATATTGGGAGGTATGTAGAGACATCAACCATTCCTAATTATTATACATTGCATGCTTATATGACGTCATTGTGTTTAGATGTCTTCATTGAATTCATTGTTTATGATTTACCCCATATTAAATGGTGTTACAATATTCTCGATGTGTTGGAATATAGAAACACCTAATACGTCACAATTTCGATGTAATGCATGCAGAGAAGAATGTGTGTGAAATAATTTTTGGAACTCTTTTGGATATAAAAGGGAAGCCAAAAATGGAAAGAAATCATGATATGACTTGCAAAAAGTGCGTTTGAGAAAATCAATATGGCCAGAAGTTAATGGAAAAAAAATTCCTTCCAACTGCACCACATACTCTTTCAAGGAAAGAGAAAGAGACCATATGTCATCTTCTTTTCACGCTAAAAGTGTCAGATGGTTATAGCTCTAATCCAAGAAATAATATATCTATGGAAGAGCTTAAGTTCCATGGAATGAAAGGACATGATTTCCACTGCCTAACGCAATAGCTTATCCTAGTAGCTCTGCTCCATGTGCTACCAACTGCTATTCGAAAGACGCTTTGTAAGCTTTGTTACTTTTATAGGAAATTTTTTGTAAAATTGGTTTCAATAGAGAGCCTTGACAAGTTGTAAAATGACATCGTGGAGACAATCTACTTGCTTGAAAAGTACTTCCCTGCTTCATTTTTCGATATAATGTTGCATTTGAATGTATATTTGGTACGTGAGCTTCGATATTGTGGCCTGGTTTCATATAGATGGATGTACCCCTTTGAGAGGTACATGAAACTTTACTTGGTATTAAGCACCACAACAAGAATAAGTTATTCACATATTTTGACATTACCTAAAAAAATATGCTCTTTTTGTAGGAACATGAAAGTATACAAGACTTATGTTAAGAAAAACAATAGGGCTAAAGGATGCATTGTAGAAAGCTACAATGTGGAGGAATCAATAATTTTTTGTGGAGGATACTTGAAAGGTATGGAAGCTATCGGAACCACACATGGTCGAAATGAATTGTGGGATGATGAAGTCAAAGAAGTAATTCTTGATGGAAAGCCATTGTTTGCTTCAATTCCGTCAGAATTGGATGACATTAGTTGGGAACAAGCCCATAGGTGGGTTCTATTTCACACAAATGAAGTTGATACATGGATAGAGTAAGTAACATGTTTAACCTTACAAATTTTGTTTGTTTGTGGTTTAACAAAACACAGATCCATGGACAGAGTAATGTATTTGACATTTCAAATTATTTTTATTCATATTTTATCAAAACACATTAACAATCATTTTTACTATCCATACTTGACAAATTAGGATGCACAAAATGGATATTGCCAACTCATTTACCCAAACCAAAAAAGATGAAGCTCTATTACATAGACTCCACACCCAACATTTTTCTAGTTGGCTAGAAAAATAGGTGACTTTATACTCTTTATATTATAAGTACTTAAAAATCATTACATCTTGAATATTGTCATGTCTAAAATTAAATATGTTATCATAGGTTGGATGTATGTGTTCTAACTATATTCAAAAAACTGAAAATATGTAGGTGGATGGAGATGGAAAGGTGTTTGATACACTTAAATGGCTAGCATGGGGCCCAATGAAATTTGTGAATAAGTACAAGGGATACCTAACCAATGGTTATAGATACCATACAAAAAGCATGGATAATGATACAACCACCCAAAATAGTGGTGTGTGTTTGGAAGCCAAAAGAATGATAAGGTCAAGTTCCAAAGATGCAAACCCAATACTTCATAAAACAATATTTTATGGAGTAATAGAAGAAATAATTTCATTGGACTATTTTTGTATGGAGTACAAATTGTTCAAATTTAATTGGGTCGATGTATACAATAAGAGAGGGATTAAAACTGATGATTTGGGTTTTACATTGGTAAATATGAAGAAATGCTCAAGTCATAATCATTGACAAGATGAACCATTTATTCTAGCATCGCAACCTAAACAGGTGTTCTATGTACAAGATCCAGTTGAGACTGACTATTATGTAGTTTTAACATTTCCTCCAAAAGGATTGAGAAATAGTACATCATATGAATCTGAGTAGGCAGATTTGTCAAGGGTTGCAGACTTTCAAGAAGCAAAATGTGTAAATGAAGAAGATATAGTCGATCTCGATGTCGATGTTGATGTGAACGTGGATTATGTCCATTCAGATTCTAAAGGAATATGGTTGAATATTAAACAATAAAACATATCCATTCTGTTATATTCGCCTTAACATGGTATATACATTTGCATACTCTGCATATTGGGTCACTAATGGTTTGGATTTACATTCAATGAATTATGTACACAAAAGCATATTAATAAATTTTATTTTTTATCTTTTGCCTTGGAATGAAATAAGATGTTCTTGGACTATCCAATGGATTATTTATAGCTCAACCTTTATGTTTGATTATGCTCTTGGAAAGTAAGTGGTCTGCTATGTGGTTGTAATTGCTTCATCTTGAATTTCTAGATTTGTTAACTTCGGTATCAAATTATATCATTTTATAGTGTTATAATTTTTGTTGTGTTCTGCATTTGTTTTTTAATTTTAAATCATTAACTCAGAGTTATTCCACAATATATTTCTTTAAGAAAAAAATGAGTGATGTTCTATGTTGGTTTTCCAAGGATGAAATTAAAGAAATAGTCTTTAAACATATGGGACACAATATGCTAGCTGACTTGTTCTCTTAATAATTGTAAGTAACATCAATCCTTAGTGGATTTCTACTAATTTTGTATGGTTGTTATATATTTATAGTACTCACCTATTTCATTTTTTAGGAAATTCCTTCCAGGGAAAAAAATCAAGTTTTCAATGTTAGCAATCCTAATAATGAGGTCACTATCAAGTAGCTGGTAGAAATAATGACTGAGGTATCGTTCATGTTTTTCGTTGGAGTTCAAAAAATTTGTTTGAATAGTTTCTTGTGCTTCCGTTGTTGTCAATAGTGTTGACATATAGTGCTTGTTTAGTTTCCATTAACATTCACTAACATTTCATCACAACAAAAGCATAAACTATGCTTCCTTTTTTTTGCGTCCAGTCTGCAATAAATATGCTCCTCGAGTTAAATTAGAATGAACTCGGAGGAAACAACAAGAGGATGAGCTGGTTCACACGATTTCAAAGAAGACCCATATGTCCGATTTCCATTTGTGCATATGTAAGTACAAAAAACAACTCATGTTACAAGCTTATGTCAAGCTTGTAGATATAGGTTATTAAAATGTTTTAAGGATAAAAATCAATTTATTTTAACATAATAATGACAATAACAACATATGAATGAATAGGAATATAACCTGGAATGCTTCCCATGTCACATATGAATAAATTTGATGTCAAAGAAAGGTAAATAAGGATCCAGGAGGTAAAAGGAGATTCCAGAGGACACAAAAGGGATAAAAATAAGGGTTAATACATATACAATCAATTTAATATGCTTAATAAGGCATGAATCTCTTTAAATTTATCATTCATTGGGGTTGATTTCCCAACTTTGTAACATGATAAATATTTCTTGTTTTTACAACATTTTATATCATCTTTTGCTATCTTGTTTCTATATGCTTAAAAAAGATTATACATCTATTTTACTTATTGTGTAAATAGGTTAGTGAATCAGTTCTATTTACATTACTTATAACAATGTGATATTTTTTCTTTTTCAAATTAGTAAAATGTTATAATAATAATAACCAAATGTTCATTTTTTTTCTAGCAGGCCATTGGTCATCACCATCTACTAGGCTTACATTTTCCTTGTGGCCTAATACACCTGAAGGGCATGAGTTTGAAAGGGATGAGTCTAAGTGCTAGTGCCAAGCAATTTTCATGGGTATACCTACCCCTCATATTAGGAATGTAAGCAAAGAAAGTCTACCCTATGTAGTGAAACCCATCATAGGAAGTTTCTTGAAGCATTTCGAAAAACAAATGTGTAATTTCATGCCAATATGAATCTTAGGAACTATGCACTTTTTTAGGTACTCTACATTTATGCTAAATATGAGAATTAAAAAATGCATGTAAGTTGCGATAACACCAATAATTCACATGATATGCTACTTTGTTGTTTATTCAAGCATATTTATATACCTGCTGAAACTAATGCTTGGAACATGACAATTATAAAGATAAAATTCTCATGTTTAACAAGGAGAAAAAAATACAGATTAAAGTTGGAGGTTCTATCTTTTGGATATCCTCCTTTACCGAACCATTTAATTTATTGTATATCTTGGACTCCACTGAATATTTTTTGATTATTTGATGGAAAATATTAGGGTTAAAATGCGTCTCTCTGCTTTTTAGGTCCCTACATTTTCATTGTGGCTTAGGGGATCTGAATTAACTAGATTGGGAGGTCCACACCATCCATTTAGGGGAATATATACCTAAGATGTCATATAAAAGACACTATGAAGAAAATGTTCAGATGGATTTGTTGCAAACAGGTCTTTAAGTACTAGCAGGTTTACATTCAACATGAAATTATATAGCAAGTCATTGATTACATGTAAAGTCCACACTTTTTAACCCCATCTACCCCAAGAAAACCTGGGTCCTTCACTAGAACCTTTTCTTTCATTACACATCGTTCAACAATAGATCCAATGTGTATTCTATGAGACATTTTCAAGAACACGTCACATGCCAATATGATTGAGGAGTTTGAATGCATGAATAGCTGATAAAAGACAACTAAAAATTGCATTTTCACTACATTAGAAGTAAGGAGCAGTTGTGGAGAAGATCGGTTTCATGGTACCGGTATTTTTTTCATAAATATACTGGAATGAGTTCCAACATATTGAATCCATTCTCCAAAAACTCTTGTGAAGGAACATGTGAAACTAAGTTTAGATAGTAAGTTTTCATGTCCCTGAGATTTGCTCAAATTATAAACAATGATGGCCAAGATAATTATGATCCAAGAATTTTAATAAGCATGATGTAATTGTAGTTAGAGAACATTTTTAATTACCATATTTTGGAATTTAAACCTTTATAGGCCTACTGCATTATTTTATGCAAGCAATTTTATAGTCCTGAAGAAACTAATCCATGCAAGGTAACAGCTCCTATGACAACATTGTCATCACTGACAATAGGGAAAAATTGTACATGTGATGGTGGACAATCCATATTTTTCATGTCCTCTATTGCCATTGTATAGGTCCAATATTTGTTGGGTTATTGAGATGAAACAAAAAATAAGCACATAATCTCATCTTTAGTCTAAAGCATCAATATTTAAGCATGTTTTTGAAAGAAAAAAAAGAAAGAAAGAATGATTCAACTGGGGTTTGGTTGGTTCGTAGTGAGGGTGGTGATATTACCCCACCAAGGTTCAAATATACCCAGCAAAATGTTCACCCCTCTTGGGCCATCATGCCCATGCAAGAAGGCTTTTTATTGCGGTTGGGGACTTTGGTGGAATGGATACACCCCACTCGTGAATTTTTAACTAAAATAATTCGAGTTGAATTTTGTAACCTGCCTTAGTTCCATTGAATAGATTCCCATATTGGGGAGGTGCACAATTGCCTCATTGTGATATAAGAAGCATATTTCCTACAAAATGGAAATAAGAAAAAAAAGAATGTACTCACCTATTTCACATCTCGCCCACAGTGAGTTTGAAATCCCCTTCACTAATATATTTGGGGGCTCGACACCGATCACCATCAGTAAAAGTCACGATAATGTGTCATTGTTCATAAAAAAATAGTAGGAAAACACATCCCTTACTAGTCACCTCTATAAGCTGATCCATTAGCAGGTCATTTTCCTTACATAGAGGATACCAATTATGCTTTAAAAGAATGGTAAATGTCAACAATTGAATTGTATAGAGATCAATATATTAAAGGTGAAAGAGGACTAAGCCCTCAGTAAATGAGATAATTATCTCGAATGTTATGGTTTATGATGTAGTTAAGAGGAATAACTTTGCAGAAGTTGAGATCGACAAGGTTTCTTCCAAATTCCAGTTTCCAATTAATAAATAGACCAAGCCTACTTTATCATCCCAAAGTGCATTTCATGCTTGGAATCTAATCACCTGTATAATTGTAAGCATGTTTGTCATTGGCTAAAGGAAGAAGAAAACATCAAACATAAATATTTGATTTTGTAAGGAAATATTTCCACGATATATGGGAACAACTATAGAAATATATCTCATTATATAGACTACTAAATATTCCAAATTTGATGGTTCTACCTCACAACTAAATGTCTTAAACTTGGCCCTAAAATTACAAGTTGAATTTGGCATTCCCTTAATCCTATCTTCCACCCTTACTCTTGTCATTATATTGACTGTAAAGTATAACCAACAAGAACAAAAATCTTCCCCTGCCAAGTACAACAAATAACGCAGAAAAATGTCATTGTAAAGTACAGCCAACAAACTTAGAAATATTCCTTTGTAAGGTACATTCAACAAAACATAACTATATCCCTTCAATTCTATGTAGGTTGAACTAAAAAGATGCTCAGAACATCAAGAAGGTTCTCTATCAATAATTATTGGACATACTTCTCTTCTAATACTACAACCAATTAGATTTAATTCCCAGTAAGCTACAACAATTTGAAAACAATTTTTTTGTCAAAAGTCCATAGTCATCTTGTCAGGAAGTTTGGGAATTTTTTTGATGGAATTTGAATAGGGGACATTACAAGGAGGTTGGGGCCCCACTTCCCTGTATTTGTACAATGAACCACTTTCCATCTTTGCTCTTCCAGCACCAAATTGTGAGTAGTAAAAGCTCCATCGGAAGTTTAAGTAGCAAGTCTAGATGGGTTGTGTTTGGGTGGGTTTCTAGTATCCCTTAGGATGGGGTGTGTCCTAGGACTATCTCATTCTTGATTGATGACCAATTATATAATGGGATGCATAGATCAGGATAATCCTATATTAAACTCTAAAAATCCTAGATAGGATTCCTCTTTAAGTATTGTTATAAAGACCAGATCATCGAAGATGATGAATCGATGACTGATTATGTGTGTGAATATGTGTGTAAGGAATGAATGATCAAGATCAATCTTGTGTGACTAGAAGGAGCGGAGCTGGGACCCTATATCATTTGTTCACCACATTCCTAGAAAACATGTCATCAATAACTTGTGATGAATAGAAATGAATTGAAAATTATCTAATTCTGAAAGGATGTAAGCAATTGTTTGTTGGGATTGGGGGTGTATGATCTATGTGGCTTAGGGTATGAGGGATACCCCTAAGCTTTGTTGAATGCCATATATTTGTATCACCTCTTTCCACCTCTTTAATGGCAATTATATTGGCATTCTCATCTCATATAATACATTATTATCCCATTACCTTATTGATTTTTCCAAAATAGAAAGAAAGAAATATATTAATGTCCACAAAAAAACCATAATAAAGACTAGAAGAAGGGATAACAAGTCATTATTAGTGGGAACCATTGTAGAAAGAACAAAATATTAAGCTTTAGATGATATGGAGCACAAAACAATGAAAGAACACGAGGGAGCAAACAAAAATGCATGGTTGGATTATTGAACATATAAGAAACTTACATGTGCATGATAGTAAATGCAAGGCAAGGGGTTTGTGCTTGTCATTTATAAATAAAAGAAGAATATTTTTTATGATATTTTTCTTAGCTCTGATACAGGAATGTATTGCTACTACCCATCTTCATGGGTAACAATACATGCCAAATATTGTCACCAGTTTGGAAGGCAATGGTGATGTCTCACCATTATCCTTTAAGAACAATTATAATTTTTTTTTTTACAATTTTAATTGAAATGGAAATGGTCCTTTATTTTGCGTCATTAAAATATTTTCAAAATGAAAAGCAATGACAATATCATAGAGCTTGTCACCATTGATATGATAATGGAAATATCATCAATAGTGAGGGTCATTGAAATCCCTTCATCATACATCATTGGCAACGTTGAATGTTTTGGTGATGAAGACCCTTTTGACCATCACCGATGAGCTTATGGTGACATTTTTCACCCCTCACCACTCAACGATTATTAATCATACTCGTATTTGCATCAATGGTGAGGGACAAAATAGAGTTCATCACCAAAAATTCATATAAATCAGGGAGGGTCACTATCCATCATAATAATTATTATTAGTGGAAAATATTGAATGTTACCACATCACCTCTACTTTTGGGGACAATGCCTTTGGTGACGTTTGAGTTTTGGTGAAGTGATCCCTTTTCACCATCACTGATGAGATTATGGTGACATGTTTCGACCCTCACCAATTATTGGTTATCGACCGTCACCATATATGCATCAATGGTGATGGCCAAAATAGGTTCATCACCGACACTTCATAGCAATTGATGAGGGTCACAATCCATCATAGTAAAAATTATTAGTGACAGATCTTAAATGTGACCACATAGCCTCTACTTTCGGTGACAGTGCCTTTGGTGACACTCATGTTTTGGTGACAGAGGACCTTTTGACCATCACTGATGAGCTTATGGTGACTTTTTTTGACCCTCTCCAATGAGCTTTTTTCTTGTAGTGAAAATGATCAATTTATCATAAAGTTATTAAAAGCTATGGAAAAACAATGTGTGAAGGAAGGAATAAAAGGAATCAATTAGGATCTCTATCCCACATTGTAGTTTGCATCATTCTTACCCAAATACAAAATCTATTTAAGAGCCATTTGAGGTAATAGTTTAAGAGGATGAATTCGAGAGTGTTGAAATGATGGAGGAATTGTGAAAGGTTCTATTCACTTGAGAACATTTGGTTATCAAAGGAAAAGGGGGTGAAGGAGTGGACCTAGATGGAGTATTATGGATTTGCACATGACATGTGTTGATGTATTTGTAACTTCGGAAGATATTCTTCTATGCATTACACTTGTACCTTGCTATATGTATGATGGAGATGTATTATTCCTCCAATCAGAAGTGTCATCATTTGTATTTGTAAGTGTCGCAAGTGTTGTAAGTGTCGCAACTTATATTTGATGGATTATTAGACCACTAGTGTGGGTTTGGCCCTGATTATATTATGTGAGTGGGTTATTATACTTCCTTAGGAGGTCAAACCAGTTAGTTTATTGGCAGGTCAAGTCAGTGTGTAAATAGAGAGGTTGTGTCTCTCATTCTATTTTTTTCACTCACTCATCCAACTCGCATAGTTGAGAGAGAGAGAGTTTCGCACAAGTGGAGGAGGAGGAGTATCTGCTAGAGACATCTCTTTGCGTTTGATCATTGTGATCTTGTATTGTGGCTTATTCTATCTCTGAGGAAGTTGCGGGGTTTTTCACCCTCTTGGTTTTCCCCGAGGAAACTTTGTGTCTCTTGTGTTTATGATTGTTATGTTGTGCATGGTATTCTCTTAGTAGGATCCTAAGATAATGTTTGAATTAAATTATCAGAAAATTAACATGGTATCAGAGACATGCTAAGAAGAAGACATTGTGCAGCTGCGGAATCTAGGGATTCCTAATATTTTGGTTTCTCTCCTCAGATCATCAAAGGAAGGAGTCTAGGCTAACTCCCCTTGGAAGGGCGCATCTTTCTGTCGAGACAGAATTCAATTCTGAGCACTTTTAGTTTTTGCCCTGTCAATACTGCGAGAAATTAGGGTTTCAGAGAAAGTTGGAATTTTTTGAATCAGAGACCACGACTGGATGACCCACAAGAAAATTGAATTTTAGAGACCAAGATCGAATTTTTTGGTTGGGTAGAAGGTTGGGCTTGATCAAACCTTAGTTCGGGATTTTGATCGGAAGGGTGGAAAATTAGGGTTTCTGCAAAAGTGGAAATTTTTGGAATTTGTGACAATGGCTGGAAGCTCCTCAAAAAAATTGAAGTTTATAGCACACGATAGAAATTTTTTGTTGGGTAGAACCCGAGGCAATATCAAACCTTAGTTCGGGATCTTGTCTAGGAAATACATAAGTTTCAAAGGAAATTTTGAGGGGTCAAATTTTGCATATTTCAAAATTGAAGTACACCAGCTTGATCAGCTCAGCAAGGTGCATCTTTCCATCCATTTAGAAGTTTGGAATTCAAATCTTGAATTTTTAGGGTTTCTCTGACAAACCCTAATCCAGTTCCAGATCCTGTTTTTAGCAAATCAAGTGGTAAGAACTAAACCTTTTATTTCCATTTGAGTTTCTCTTTAAGATGTCTCACCACACCAAGCTTGAGGATAAGCTTGAAGGAGCTAACAACTTCCGAGCATGGAAGTATAGGATTGGGTTAATCCTAGAAGAGAATGAGTTGGACACTTACATAAGTGAAGAGGTTCCATTTCCAGAGGGAGAAGAGGGTAAGGCCTTACATAAGAAGAACTTGGTCAAGGCTAAGAGAATCATTATTGATTCTATCAAAGACCATATCATACTTCATGTGTCTTCCCTAAAGTCACCTATGAAGATGTTTGATTCTTTGACCAAGTTGTTGGAAGGAAAGAACATAAATTGGAAGATGACTCTGTGGAACCAATTGAAAGGAGTAAAGTTCCAGAATGGAGAGACCATCCAATCCTACTTTACTAAGGTCTCTCAAATCAAAGAAGAACTTGAAGTAGTGGAGAATGGAGAAATTGTCATGACCACATTGAATGGCCTACCTAGGTCATGGGATTCCTTCATCCAAGGAATTTGTGCAAGAAAGAAGTTGATCTCTTTCAGTAGACTATGGGAGGAATGTTCACAAGAAGAAGCTAGGCTTGTAGCTCGAGAAGAAAAGATGAAAAGTGAAGACCAAGCCCTCACATCTCACACCAAGAGAAGTAAGCCCAAGAGGGAGAAATCTCATCATAAGAAATATTCTCATTACCATCCAAAAGGAAACTGTGATTCGGATTGTCCCTAGAACAAAAGGAACAACAACAAAAACTTCAAGAAGAAGAAGAAGAACAAGAAGATATATCATGCTCATTTCGTAGAGGATGATGAACCTCCTAGGAAGAAGGATAGAGAATAAATTGAAGACTCCTCAAGTGATGAAGAGTATGTTCTCATCTCTGCTCTCACAGGTACTATTACACATGGGTGTAATGATTGGCTTATTGATAGTGGGGCTTCTAAAAATATGATAGGATTCAAAGAGTCTCTTATGGACCTATCGAAACATGAGTCACCTCATAAGGTGAAACATGGGGATGACTATCAATACCCCATAAAAGGAAGTGGTGAAGCCTCCTACAAGTTAGACTCTATGAAGTCTTTGAAGATGCAAGATGTTCTATATGTACCTGGACTCAAGAAGAACCTTCTCTCCATATCATCTTTGGATGCAAAAGGGATGAGAGTTGCATTTGGGAATGGCCAAGTACTTATGTGGCCTAAAGGTAAAACCATAGATGATGCAGTAGTGATTGGAGATCAAGAGGGAGGCTTGTACAAATTGAAGGGACAAACTGAACATGACATGGTACATGAATCCATGGAGCCAAGTGAACTTTGGCATATAAGGCTTTCTCATGTGCACTATAGGGCACTACCAATTGCAAGCAAAGTAGTAGAAGGTCTTCCTGAAATCCATTCAAAGCATGAAGATATTTGCAAAGGATGTGCAAAAGGAATCTTGGAGATTATCCACTCCGATGTATGCAGACCAATGTCATCCAGTTCTCGGAGTGGGTATGTATATTATGTTTCTTTCATTGATGATTTCTCTAGGAAGACTTGGGTTTATTTCTTGAAGAACAAAGGTGAAGTGTTTGATAAGTTCAAGGAATTCAAAGCCTTGATAGAAAATCAAACTGATAAGAAGATCAAGACCTTTGGATCCGACAATGGCATAGAATTCACTTCAGCAGACTTCAAAGATACTATGTAGTGATTCATGGATCAAGAGGGAGTTGACCACTCCTTACAATCCACAACAGAAAGGAGTAGAAGAAGCTACTTCAGAGTCAGACTCCAGCAGCTCCTGCAAGGAAGCAAAGATTAAGAGGGAGTCCACCCAACAAAAAAGCAAAGATAAGTATTTGAATTGTCATTTCTTGTATATCTGATTGTTTAAATAATATTGTTCACTGATGTATTTACTTATGTTCCTAGACTTAGGTTGTGTATTATGCATATTAGAATAATTGCATTAATGAACAGTGTACTACTAAAATGCATGTAATGGGTAGGTGTTCTATGGCACTATACAACATTCCATTGCTACTTATCTAGAATGAAACCTCTTTGCTGACATGTTGGGAGTAGTGCAAACTCTTAACAATGTTGTGGTAGAGATAGAAGGCATCTAGAAATTTACAGGATATGGATAATTATTGTATTGAAGCATTGGATAAGATAATTGCATTATTGTATGACATATATTCTTATGTGTAAGATTTTGTTCTGAAAACTATGAGAAGTTTCTAATCATGCAATTGAATTTGACTTGTAGGAAAGATCGTGTAGAATCACCTACAAAAGAAGGACTACAACATTTGTTCCAGCAACGAAGTTCAAAGAAAACTATCTATTGAAGATATTGAAGAATCTAAAGTTCCCAAGACCCGAGATGCAGTAATGGAAGAATGCCATGATCAAGGAATACCAATCAATCATGAAGAATGATGTTTGGGATGTGGTCCCAAGATGAGAAGGGAAGTCTGTTGAGACTTCCAAGTGGATCTATAAGATCAATCATGCTACAGATGGCAGCATAGAGAAATACAAGGCAAGTTTTGTAGCTCGTGGCTTATCCCACAAAGAGGGGATAAATTATGAAGAGACTTTTTCTTCTGTAGCCAGATACACTTCCATCAAAACAATACTTTCCCTGGCTGCAGTGATGAAGTGGAAGATACACCAGATGGATGTCAAGACAACTTTCTTGAATGGTGTAGTCGAAGAGGAAGTGTATGTGGAGCAGCCACTTGGTTTTGAGACACATGACATGGAGTCATATGTGTGCAGATTGAAGAAAGCCTTGTATGGCTTGAAGCAAGATCCTAGGACAAGGTACGGTAGGATAGACAACTTCCTGTCCAATTTGGGCTTTACCAAGTGTAAAGCAGATTCCAACCTTTACTACCAGGTTGAAGAGTGAAATCTAGTGATACTCCTAATGTATGTGGATGACTTGTTTGTGATAGGTGAGGACAGATTGATTATCGACACGAAGAGGAAGCCTAATGCTGAGTTTGAGATGAAGGACTTGGGCATGATGCATTATTTTCTAGGTATGGAGGTGTGGAAGAGTGCAGATGGAATCTTCCTTGGACAAGGGAAGTATGCAGTAGAGATCCTGAAGCGGTTCGGGATGATGGACTGCAAGGCTATGGCCACACCTATGGCATCGAACCTGAAGCTATTGAGTGACGCTTCATCAGAGTCGGTTGATGTCATGGTGTATCGTCAAATGATTGGGTCCTTGATGTAACCCACGAACACGAGACCAGATATTTGCTTTGCGGTGAACACCTTGAGCCAGTTTCTGACAGATCCTAGACATGTTCACCTGATTGCTGTAAAGCATATTCTGAGGTACCTAAAGGGTACAATTGATTATGGGATCAAGTATGATGCGAATCAAAAGTTTAACCTGGAAGGTTATGTTGATTCAGATTGGGCAGGCAGTGCTGTAGATAGGAAGAGCAGTTTGGGGTGTTGCTTCAGTATGGGATCAGCTGTGATTTCATGGTTTAGCAGGAAGCGATCCTACGTAGCACTAAGTACAGCCAAAGCAGAGTATGTTGCAGCTTGTTCAGCTAGTTGTGAGGCACTATGGCAGAGAAATCTATTGTTTGAGTTATTTGATCTCTCATTGGATGCTACTTGTATCTTCTGTGACAACCAGAGTTGTGTGAAGTTGTCTGAGAACCCGGTGTTCCATGACAGGTCGAAGCACATTGAGATCAAATATCACTATCTCAGGGATATGGTGCAGAGAAGAGTAGTGACGCTCTTGTATGTTGCGACAGATGAGAAGATTGAAGATGTGTTGACTAAGCCACTGGCCAGAGGGAAGTTCGAGTACTTCATAGAGAGGCTTGGTGTTCTTCAGATAGAAGATACTTCAAGGAATAAGTGATGGGACACATTTGCAGGAGCCATTCCAAGCATGGTGGTAGGAGGATCCTCCCATGGCTGTGGATGTAAGCGTTGTATGATGAGCATCAAGACAATGCTCCAGTTACTGCTATGCATGATGATTAGGATGATCATGTGTGTTGAGCATCAAGACGATGCTCCAGATGATATGCATCAGGTGGATGTTATGAAGATCAGGATGATCATATGTGATGATATGCATCAGGTGGATGCTATGATGATCAGGATTATCATATGTGATGATATGCATCAGGTGGATGCATTGCATGATCAGTTGGATCATGTGTGATGAGTCCGGAAGACGCGGATGCACATGGAATTTTCCAACATGGTTGTAGATGTGTTCTCCCATGGTCGTGATGCAATTGCCAATATTTTCCGACACGGTGTAGATTTGTTCTCCCATGGTAATGATGTAATTGTTGAATCTTTTCCAACACGGTGCAGATGTGTTCTCCCATGGTTGTGATGTAATTGCTAAGCCATTCTCACATGTTGTAGATGTGTTCTCCCATGGTGCAGATGTAGGGGTCGGAGCCATTATCACATGGTGCAGATGTTTTCCCTCATGGTGTAGATGTAAGGGATGAAGCCATTTTTCACATGGTGCAGATGTGTTTTCCCATGGTAAAAAAGTAATAGCTGGAGCCTTCCCCGAATGGTGGTAGATGTGTTTTCCCATGTTGGTGGTGTAAGTGATGTATGATGTGCATCTAGGCTGTGCTCTATGGACGATGAGATGATATGATTAGTATGATCATGCGTATCAGGATGATAGTCCGTGGCCGTGGACATGTTGTGTAGTTGCATGTAAAAGATCCTGGGAGATCCGATAGGTTGAGTAGTGGGCTCATAAAAGTCCTGGGATGCTCTTTCGAGGTTTTGTTGACGCACGTAATTAGTCCCGAGGATTCCACAGGATGGCCATAGATGATGAAGACCTACAGGAGGCTAGGCCTACAACCAACATGAAAAAGCGATGGCTCTATAGAACTTCCTAAGACAAGAAGAATTCAGAGATAGCCTAAAGATCGAGATGACGAGTACAACAACAGTGATGATGATGCTCCGTGATCCAGTGACGATGATCCAGTTCCAGAATTGAAGACTTGTGCCGATATGTATTGATGACCTAAGTCCAAAAAATACCTTCCTAGTTAAGAGGGAGTGTTGATGTATTTGTAACTTTGCAAGATATTCTTCTATGTATTACACTTGTACCTTGTTATATGTATGACGGAGATGTATTATTCCTCCAATCAGAAGTGTCGTCATTTGTATTTGTAAGTGTCGCAAGTATCGCAAGTGTTGCAAGTGTCGCAACTTATATTTGATGGGTTATTAGACCACTAGTGTGGGGTCAACCCTGATTATATTATGTGAGTGGGTTATTAGAATTCCTTAGGAGGTCGGCCCAGTTAGTTTATTGGCAGGTCATGTCAGTGTATAAATAGAGAGGTTGTGTCTCTCATTCGATTTTTTTCACTCACTCATCCAATTCGCATAGTTGAGAGAGAGAGTTGTGGAAAAGTGGAGGAGGAGGAGTATCTGCTAGAGACATCTCCTTGGGTTTTATCATTGTGATCGTGTATTGTGGCTTATTCTATCTCTGAGGAAGTTGCGGGGTTTTTCACCTTCTTGGTTTTCCCCGAGGAAACTTTGTGTCTCTTGTGTTTATGATTGTTATGTTGTGCATGTTATTCTCTTAGTAGGATCCTAAGATAATGTTTGAATGCAATTATCGAAAAATTAACAACATGGTTGTAAGAATTCTACTTCATATTGGATTTAATGTAAATGAATTCAAGTTTCCCCCAAAATGATTGTGTTAATTGTGTCGGTAATCTATTAGATCTCAAATTTTGAATAATTTGATATGTTTTTTTTATAGGGATGAGGAATGTGTGTTTTTTATGTTGTGAAGATTATTTAGAGAGAAGAAAAGGAAAAAAAATCAATAAGGAGAAGCATGGAAAATGATTCCCCCAAGAACCAATCTACAACATGTATTCCTTTCCCTCATTCCCTGACATTCAAAATTTTTGAAAATGTCAAGTATATCTGGTTAGGAAAATGATAAGTATTTGTTTGCATCTTTGTCAGTTGTCATCAGAAAACCATTGGGAGATTTGAGATCTTCTATTTAGATTTTCTATCAAATATCCTCACAACAATAGTGCACCCATTTCAAAATCTTTGTCCTCAAATATTCACAATCAAGGGATTTACATGTGATGAAACTAGATAATAGGATTTCTTTATATTCAAAACATGGAAAAGAACTCCAAGATATATAAAATAGAATATTTAAACTATAACTCTTGAAATAATAGGAGAATCTCCTCCAAATACACCAACGCATTCATACATCCAAATTATGTGTTCCTCTTAATAGTGACTACATGGCCTCTATATATACCTATTCACTCATTACACATGTTGGACCTTCATTATGCCGACCTTATTACATATACATTTACATATATTCCCCTCATATATGGAACCCTGGGTTCATATCATATACATTTACTCCTATATATACCGCCCTAGAGTTCATACCATATATACAGACACCCTACACATAGTTTTTTCCATTCATACAACTTTGCTTCTTGTAATAGAAAATCACTATACCTTTTCATCCACCAATCTTGAATCCTGTATTTGTAAATTCACCTTTCCATTTGATTGACTAGTATCTCCCATTCAGGCACATTCTAGAGAAGAAAACCATTTCTTCACACCATGTTGAGACTAGGGTTCTCTTACAATGTGCAATACCCCTAGTTTCAACCCTTTGAATTTATTAAATCATATTATGTAAATGATGTAAATATGCTAGTAAATATTCATAGTGCAGATCTCAAGGACAAGGCTTGACTAGTGAATGTCGAAGCATGTATAATGTAAATCTTTCTATATGGGCCATGTGGTTGGATTTCCATGATGACTCGAAAGCTATGTGAAATTTATGATGGAAATTAATAAATTAGTGTAAGATGGTTGTGTAAAGAGCACTAGAGGAGCTATGATTCCACTAGAGTGGAACAAGAAGGGGGCCTTTGGGAAACTAAACCCTTTTTTACAAATTTTTATCGTTAGAACTCTTCCATTTCTCCCATGCGTGTTACATGAACAATTTACCTCCTTTTTTATTATTAAATACAATCACTGAATGCATTTGTGAGCTTGGTGAGCAACACTTCTCAAGTAGTTATGGAAGCATGGGATGAATATACTTTTATGATGATTATAAGAGTCCTTTCTTTAATAGTCCGAATTAATGTCATTTATATTTTCACCAATCCTCTCATCTCCATTCAAATCTATCAACTCATTTTTTCATGCAGAATTCATACAAAGTGTAGCCTTCATGTTGTTTTGTCCATTGCTAATAACCAAACTACGAAACTAACTATAATTTAGCATTTTGATGAGGAAATTATAGGCATTAGAGTGATGGGATAGGTCTAGGGTAACGTAGATGTTGGGAAAGATGTGAACATTTATCCATGGTTATTTGTCATTCCAGGATGCTTGAGAAGCCATGAATTGTTGTTATAGGAGGTTCTCCAAAATAATAAAATATATTTGGCCCTTGTAGCACACATTGAAGAGCATTGTAAGGGTTGGCTACTATGAGGGATTATTGAGTAGGGGAAGAGTATTCCCTCCTTGTGTTTTATGGGGTAGTGGAAGAGAGTTCTATGGATTAGATGGTTGAATGAGATCTTTATAGTGCTTAGTGGTGAGTAGATTGGTTAGACATAAGAGAAAAGGATTTGAGATAAGACAGAGATAATACTATAAGTGTTTCTTTTTCATGAGTGGCCTCATAGCTCTACTTGGGGGTGGTGTCTACAGCTAATACCTATTTTCTATGAATGTGTAGTTATCTTATTTACTTATTGTAATGAATGTGTTTTCTTATCGAATATGTGTGCATGGATATAGTATTAATTCCACTATGTTTTATTTACATGCACTTGTACATGTATTTCTTAGTTTATGTTGACTATGGGAGGGTTAAAATAGTTTTGAATTTGAATAGTGGCTCCACGGGGATAAATTTTAAAACATGAAATTAATAGCTTGTCCATCCCATAGTCAATGACGAATGGGGATTCTATACAAGGGAAAATAAATGTTCATTGTAGTCTAGATGTATTCACATTTTCAATCCCCCCTAGAGGGAAAGTCGAGCACCCAAAGTGCAGCTAACACCATGGAAGGATTGAGGGGAGTCCTAGATGTTGGATGCAATTTGAGTCATATTGTCATATTTAACATGCAAACATTATGTTTATATGGGAATAAACCACATGCAATAGATGAAGAAAAGAAACAATTATAACAGAGGTATCACCAAATCCATATAAATATGATAAATCATACTTAGCATTTACATAGATAACACATCAAATTTAAAATGGGGGCATAAATACTTTCTTTTCATTTACATTCTTCAAAATACATCCAAAAGGAATTTAATTACATTAGTTAAGCTTCGAATAACATTCTTCATAGACATATTTGATTTAGTAACCTAGATCCTACATCATGCATTACAATGTACATCGAGCAACATGAAGAACTCGAGTATTCCAAATAACGCTAGTATCATATGCAATGCAAGTAAGACATTTTTTTGTCTCTATGAGTTCTTATACAAAATGAGTTGCTAACATTTAACCTTGACAAGATGATTACAAATGAATAATGAAAACAAGGTTGATCCACTAGTCAAATCAATGTATTAATTATATTCTATCATTTCAATCGTTAACAACTAACTTGCATCGTGTCCTCTTCATGTCTTTACCACATCTCCTAAGTTTATCCCATACTCTTCTATTACTCTTCTTCTTAGTAATCCATCTTTCACAATACTTGCTTAAAAACAAAGAATTGGCATAAACTAACTATAAATATGTTTACTCAAAAAGAAAAAAAACAGCATGAACCATGATGACAACCACAAGTAAGTTAGAAGCTTTAACTATAACACAACTTTTTAATTATTCTAGTCACTTGACAATTGAAAGTGAAATACAAGATTTAATACAATTTTTTAATTATTCTAGTCACTTGACAATTAAAAGTGAAATATCAAGGTTTAAGTGTCATCCTCAACTCGGTGCATTAATGAAAAAAAATAAAAAGCTTAATAATTTATTTTTACAAATCGAAATGTTATATCCTTATGCATTAAATCGAAATCTTTTGACCCTTATGCATTAAATCGGTGCATTAATGAAATCTTTTGACCCTTGTGCATTTTTACCATTAAACTAAAAGTGCAAGATAGGCTTGGGCTAGTCACCTCAAAGCTTAAAAAAATAGATTTTTAAAATGAAAAAAAATGAATTTTACTTCCAAAAGATTTGATTATTGATGTAAGCCCTGATATGAACTCAATGAATTTTGACCATTAAATAAAAAATATATTGTATACTTAGACTACTTATCTAGACTTGGACTAGTGATTTGAGAGCATCCATGAGTACTACAAGTATACATAGTGAGAATGTTATCACGGTTATACATTTAATATAACATGTTACGATCCCTGTGATAGAGGGTACTTTGGATTCTATGTAAGAGACGACCAGATTGTAATTTGACTTTCAAACAATTCAAAGCGCTCTTATAACGAACTTGACCATGAAATGATTCCAGCATTAGCTTGCAGCTATCCAGCTATCAATATCGACTAAGATTCCAGCTGTTCTTGATCATGGCATTTCTAGCTGCTTTATAAATTAAGAATTGTGAGAATGGACTATTCACACGTATGCTTGCCGAAGCCATTGCAGTTTCCTTGTTCACATCGGATCTATACATTGAAGGAGCAGCAGAAAAGGAGGGGTTTATTGGAAAATATTTCCCTCATAGCGCACCTCTGCATTCCCACAGTATGAATTCCAAAAAGCATTGGCCCAGTATATTCATGAAATCCAAGTCGTCAACATCGCCCGAAACTTCTAATTCTTCACGGCTATATCCAGGAGGTGAGTTCTCCAGCAAGTGCAAACGAAATCAAGCTTGTTCAGATACCGTGTAGATATAATGCTATTTCATTCATAGTTATAGATAAATACCTTAAATTTCATTCATAGTTATATATAAATAGCTAGATCTGATGCTGTCCCAGTCATGTTTACATGTGCAAAAACAACGCTTTCTCTGTGGTCCAATATTGATAATGATAGATATATAGATAAGGATCATCGGGCACATTACAGCGATTTGTTCTGTAGGATCAGACGAAAAGACAAAATGTTTTAAATTTCGAGGTGGCCAAGTGAACAAGTAGTTGTATTTTGTCAATTAAAAGTGACAAGTTCAGTGATATGATTTGAGAATAATTGGTAATATCATTAATATCATTACATATATTTGTAGAGTAGATTTAATAAAAATATTTTGCATACAGAAGGTGCGTTATCACATAATGATGTACCGGGGAGGGAGAGGATTATCCCTATTGCAAAGACAAGATGGCATCCAAAACCAGATCAGATCGAGATCCTGGAAGCTATATTCAACTCTGGCATGGTGAACCCTCCCAGAGAAGAAATAAAAAGAATCAGAGCTCAGCTACAAGAATTCGGACACGTTGAGGATGTCAATGTCTTCTACTGGTTCCAGAACAATAAGGCCAGATCAAAGCGAAAGCGACAACTGCAGGATGCAGGAAAATCTGAATCTCGCTCCAAACGTGCAAGGGCCCTATCTTCATCTTCATCGACATCACCGTCAACATCAACGTCAACATCAGTTCAGTCTCAACCTACCACGATTGGAAATCAACCCCCCTCCGCTTCTGCTATGCCGGCTTCCTCATTTGCCGGGCACCATTACAACCAGCAGGCGAACCAAGAGATGGGTACTACTCAGTACAGTAACATGCAACCAGTAGGAGCAGGAGAAACAACAGAAAGCAGAGGAATTTTGAATGAAGGTACTACTCAGTACTGATATGTCTGAACTTCAAGCTGCTATCATATCATATGCAGTTGTGAGCTTTGTCGTAAGTAAGTCGTTCACGTGTCGATGTCTAATATTAATCTTGGTGTGCAGCAGGCGCGCGGGAGGATCTGATCAGTATGGATAACTCATTAATAACCGTGTTCATCAATGATATCCCAATTCAACTGCCTATGGGGCCGATAAACTTCCACGCTTTCTTCGGCGATATTGCACTTTTGCTCGATTCTTCTGGCCACTTGGTGCTAGTGAATGAATCGGGATTCACCATGGAAGGCCTGGAGCATGGAGCTAAATATTTTTTGGTATGCTAAATATATACATATTCATTCCGTTTATATGTATAGAATCAGCATGGGTTCAATTAATTCTTAGAACATTAAATGTAGAAGTATATTGTTCCAATCTCAGTGGCCTTTTGTCTCAGTTTTCCTTCTCCTTTTTTTGCAGATATGAAGGCTATTTTATCTATGGTAGATCTGCTTTCTTCGTTCAACTTCTTATTGAACAGTGCTGGCTATAGTTCTACAGCCAAATCTGATATTACTGTCAGCTTCTACAACTTGAGATTGATTTGATATATCGCGGATATATATATGTTTTTATCGGTTGATTGGCATTTTATATTCCATATTAGCAGACAAGAGGTGTGTTCCAGTGTGTACAGCAGTCTTAAATTTGTTCTGTTTCTCAGGAACTCTTCAACATTATGGAGTTGGCGACTGGGTGAGTCGCGTGGTGGACTGCTCTTGATGGATTCGTTTATTTTACACAAACACTCTTTAGTTTTTTTGGTTAGTTAGGAATTTATATATTTTGACTCATCGGATATGTTATTCTTTGTACACGATATGCTATCTTACTTAGCTGAATTTAATATTATTGTAAAATTTATGATCCATTTTTACCATTATAGTTGGAATCAAATCCATCAAACTTTATGATAAGTTTGTACATTATAAAAATAATTTATCTTTATATTGATAAAAAAATAAAAATCACATGTGTTATATATAAAATAACTTATCCTTATTTTCATTAAAAATAAAAATCACATTTATTATATATGCCAAAGGTAAGGTATATAGTAATGGCTTTGCATTTGACTTTTAATTAATTTACAAATTTTCACTCTAAATTTTTATATAGTTGCCTATTATTTTATAAATTTTAATTATTAAATTGATTTTAAAACAAATAAATAATTATATTTTAAATTTTATAAATTATATAATTCTTATTTTTGATTGGTTAGTTTTGTTTTTTTATATTTTTGATTGGTTGGCATTCTTGATTTGACTAATAAACCTTCATATGTGACTTTTTTAAAATTAAAAATTAAAATTTATAAAAAATACTAATTGGGACAAGTATATACTTTTTGAGTATATATAATAATTGTTCTAAGGACACCTGTATACATCGTAGCATTTCTGCACATCATCCTCCTCATCGTTCTGTACAAGATCGTTCTTATTCAATGGCTCGGCACTGCAACCCATGAGATTTGTTTCTGCTGCTCCTTTATATTCTATTTTATTATATACAATCCCTATTCATATGTAACCCTAGCCGCGTGCCGTCCATGCGGTTTTTAGATTGACGCATGGAATACTTTTCCATATTGACGTCCGTATGGATGTTTGGTATGTAGGGTCAATCTTTTTCAATCTAAAAATAACTTATTTAACTTATTTAGAACGAAATAGAAGATTGCCAAATGCTTTCAGTGGATAGAAATAATAGTTTGTATTGAATTCCATGGGGTGTACTCTATTTTGGCAAGTTATTTTTTAGTTTGGCTGTACTTTCTTTTCAAAAAGTTGGTTTTGTTTAGTGACCCATTAACATATTAATTTTTAGCACCTATAATAAATTTATATTAATCTTTAATATAGTCGACTTTGGAACTATGTGTAGCATGAACTATTACATCTCGGACTTGATGCTAATGTTGGGCCTAAGCACAGTGACAAGGTATACATTTAATTTCATGACTATAGCATAACTTCATAAGCCTTGGTCTACATTTTTAAGACAATTTTAAAGCATATTGTTCATTTTCTTTCTTCTATCATGCATTTTCGTAGGTTTTCTTCATTACTGGATTTATATGTGCAGTATAAGAGTTGGTAATGAGTTGGGAGCCCACCGCCCCCAAAACTGCTAGGTTTTCGGTTATAGTTGTGGTGGTCACATGCTTCATCATAAGTGTCATTCTTGCCGTTGGAGTTTCGGTACTGAAGAAAGAACTTGCCATGGCATTCCCAAGTAGCACTGTGGTTATGCGCGTAGTCTTTGAATTGACACCGCTGCTTGCAATATCGATATTCTTGAATGGCACCCAACCCATTCTCTAAGGTTTTAATTTTGGATAGTATCTTGCTCAGCTCAGTGTTGGGCAGATTTAGGGTTAGAATATTTTCATTAACATTAAGTCGTTTTTGTGTTTCTAACTATTACATCAAGGAGCAATATAATTGTCATTCATTTCGGCGTATTATTGGGATCTCCTTGGAATCCGTTAGACTCAAAATTGTTGAAATTCTTAAATCCTTTGTTCACATTGTTATTTCACTTATTTGAGTTGATTCGAGCCTAGAATTTATGGCCAGTGGCCACCTGAGCATAAATATTAAAACTCGTGCCGAGAACTATAATGTTCTTGGAATGTGCTCGTGTTTATTTTAATTTTTTAATTATTAATAATAAATATGGAGAATAAAACAATATTATAATTATTATTTTTTTGTTAAAGTATCCTTTAAAATCATTATTAGAATATTAATTAAATTTAAAGCTCGAAACATTAATGGCTTGTTATGCTGTTCCTCCCTGTAGTTTACTGCCTTCATTTAATACACAGGCTTCGAAAATATTTAATACACTTGCTTCTGGCTTCGAAAATATTTAACACACTTGCTTCATTTTATAGCTTGCCTTCCCTGTGATTTGTTGCGTGCTGCTACCTTGTTCAGTGAGTGGTTTAGTGCGTTCTGCTACCTTGTTCAGTGAGTGGTTTGCTGCGTGCTAGTGGCTTGTTCACTCAGTGGTTTATTGCATGCTGCTGGTTCATTGAGTGGTTTACTGCATGCTGCTAATGTTCAAATCTCATCCTGTTGTCAGAGAAGAGACACTTGCCAGAGGAAAAACACTTGCCAACATTCGGGGATTAAGCTTTTCGTTCAAATCTCATATCTCATCCTGCTGTCAGAGGATAAACATTTGCCAGGGTTTTGAAGATTAGGCTTACCCGATATGAAATCGAAAGCTTCTAGGGACGTTTTGGTGCATTTTACTGCCATATTACCTCTAAACGTTTTCCTTAATTTGCCTTTGTTGTAACAATAAGGCACAATAAATTTTTGGTCGCATCTTTTTTTAAGGGGATTTGAAGATTGTTCAAATTTATAGTTCTTGCAAAATAAACCTGAATGGCCCTCTTGAATTAACATCATATGCCAATGAATAGATAATAATTAATTAAATTAGCTCCTTAGATGAATCTTGAACTACTAATATGGTGGCAGAAGCTTGTAGATTTTTTTGTTGTGATGCTCTTTGTCTGAAACCCATAAACTGTGCCAATTCTTCATATACTTCCTCGTCAAATGAAGTTGGAAAACGATGCAGTTTTCTCTCGTATGGTGAGAGCCTAAAGTAGCTCTTGCCAATTTCTTCTCTTTCAGGCCCTTTTTCCCACTCATAAACCTTCCTGAACTCGCCGAGCATATTAGCCCATTTTGTTCCAGCAGTCTTGGAATCACGGTTAACTCCATGCTGGTTGAGGAACTGGGTGACCTCCTTATCTTTCTCTGCTCTGGTTTTGTTTTGTTTAGCATATGTATCAACTGAAAAACTCCCCTCCAGCGTAATATCCTGCTCGGATTTTGATGGGTCTCCGAGGTATTGGATTCTCGAAGCCCTGGCCAACCATAACATCTCATAGGGCTTCCATACTGGAGAAACACGTACACTATAATTAACATATAATGATATATTAGAAAGGCTGAATTTGGGAAAAAATTATTCATATATACTCATACTCTTGTTTGGCTTATTATGGAATTTGAGTAAATGTTACAGGATTTATTTAGAGATTCTCATACTTAAATAACCAAAAATTGTATTTCATAATAATTAAAAATTGTATTTCATAATAGATAGAAAGTGTTTTAGAACGCAATAATTTGTAGATAATATTAAAATAGTAAAGGCATTATTGAAAGAATGGGTAAAATATGTCTAAAAATTGTATCTTATATTATAGACAAGAAAGAGCCTTAGAACGCAACAGTTTGTAGATAATATTAAAATAGTAAAGGCAAGGCATTATTGAAAGAATGGGCAAAATATGTTACACAAAAGTCATAAAAAAATCATTGAAGTAGAATTCGACATAAAAGATCTATTTGAGAATAATTAGATGGATATTTCTCTGATGAGGAAGCCCGGTCCCTAAAGGTTCTAGAAAAAATGCAAAATGAGATACTAGCAAAGGAAGAAGCCCTTTGGAGGCTCAAAATTTGAGCCTTATGGCTATAGGAGGGAGATAACGACACAATTCTTTTTCATTCCTTTGCTAACCATATAAAGCGCCTAAACACTATATGGGAAATAAGACATCCAAATGGTGATATGGTTAGCGCATTCAATGAGATTGCAGATGCTGGAATACAGCATTTCAGACTTATGTATCAAGATCCTAGAGATGCTAACATAGAGAAGATTATGAAAGTTCTGAGTTTATGCCCAACTTTTATTATGAGGAATCAAACAAGATACTAGAGGCAGAAGTAACTTCTTATGAACTGAAGGCAATCTTATCATCCTTTAATAAAGAGAAAACCCCATGTCTTAATGACCTTTCAGCTGAATTTTGTTGTGGTTGTGTTGTGGAGAGTCTGTAGGTATTTGTTGTGGGGATTCATATCGGCCTCATTTTGCACTTGGGGTTTCTATGGATATTTGCTACTTGGAAACATAGAGAAGATTGCTGTAATGAGGTGGGGTTATGGGAATGGCGGATAGAGGTACTAGAGCAGCACAGAGGACTGGATGGGGTTGCACAGTAGACGGAGAATCTTCATGGGCACTGGTATCTTTGTCTGCTGATGACTCTTTAAGCTAATCATCCACTTTAAATCTAGTAGAAAAGAAAACTAATCCAATTAATAATTAATATTAATAAGGACGTATGTTACAGCGACAAAATCTTAGTTCTCCTATTCATGACAACCACCCAGAGATCTTTTTCTTGACAAATCGCAATTGGAAACCAACTAGTAATCAACTATGTTGTTATCGAGTCAAATATAGCAACGAGAAACAATGCTGAGAGGAGGTCCAGTAACGCAAATTCTCAGACGGGTAATGTGATTCATTGCAAACAATGCTTTATAGCTCACCCTAATATCTGGTTATGGTTCTGCTACATGGAATCATGGCAGGAGCAATAAATAACTTGGGGTTCAACAAATAGGGGAAGTTAAGGAATACCTATTTATCATACAAACAAACAATGGAATCCAGGTAGAGAACATATTTTCCATAAATGTAGAAGAATTTTCACATTTTAGAAAATTCTCCCCAAAAAGAGTTCAGTCAAGATCTCAAATCCTGCATAGTGATTATATTAAAATAAATTATAGAATACATAACTAAGAAATATGATAACAGTTAAAATTTAACTTAATTTAGCTTTTTGTTAAATAAAATATTGATAATAAAAAATATATATAAAAAATGGATCCTTAACCAAACCATATTCTCGACAATGTACAAACCACCGTAATTTGTATTTCCCTACTACAAAATCTACCTAATGTAAAATTATTGCTGAAAGGTATTTGATCTGAGAGAAAATTAATGCCATTGTTCTCATTTGTATTATTGAATACAATGAGATGTTGAGATCCCAAAGCCTGCAACCAAGATTCCAAAGCCTCTAGATATTAAAAACATGATTGGATTCCAAATTTGTATAAATGCAAACTTGAATGAACGTTCTTAATGTTTGGAATTTCACAAAATATCAAGCTTCCACATGCATTTATGATAGCTTGTTTGATACTTAAAATTTGTCTTCGATTTTGATTTTAAAATCTCAGATTCACAAGGTTTGTAATCTTGATTGCATGTCTCTTCTATTTAGAACCTTACAGAAATCTTGACTGGACAACTCTTCTCTTTAGAAACTTAGAAAACATTTGTTTTGTTTTTCAAGAATTGTAATCAAGTTTCCAAACCCTACATAGATGCAGATTCTGGGATCTTCTTTTCTCATCCCATAGTCTACAATTAAGATTTTCAGATCCTGTGTAAATACAAATTCAGTTTAAAGTTTTTAATGTTTGGAATTTTGTAAAATATGAAAATTCCATTTGTATTTATGATAAACCCTTTGAGTACCTAAACTTTGTCTTTAATTTTGATTAAAAAATATATACAATTTTAAAATAAAAAAACAAAAAGAGTTACCATCTTTGAAATTTTGATTGGACATCTCCTCTATTTCGAACCTTACACAAATCTTCATAATACGACTCTTGTGTTTAAAACATAGGTCGAAAGTTTAGAATCTTTATTGCAAGGTTTGGAAGGCAAGCTCTAGGATCTTGATTAGACGGGTTTTTTCCTCCTGCTTCGAAAGAATGAAATCAAGACTCTAGAGCCTACATTACCTACATAAATGCAAGATGGGATTTTATTTTCAGATTCCATAACCTGTAATCAAGATTCCAAAGCCTGCATAAATACATACTTGATTGAAATTTTTTCTTGTTTGGAACTTTTCAAAACGTTAAGGTTCTACATAAATACAGTAAATCTATTTGGTATTTATTTTTATAATTTTGATTTAAAATATCTGCAACTTAAAAAAACACATTATATCCTATGCGACAAAGTTATGGGCCTTTGTGGTCGGTTGCAAGTACCTTCCAAGCACCCCATCTAAGAGACTTTCCTCATCTTGAAAACCCTTTTTTCTATTTGGAAGATCCCTCTCCAGTGTTTCCCTCTATCTACCTTTCACCTGCCATGTGTTAATATTCAAATGTGAATAAATTGAATAGACAACATTTGTCCCCCGAACTTTGAACTATTCCACGATCACCAATTAATTAGTACCTCATTTTTATATAGGACGATATATAAAGTAATAGTGCAAGTTAAAAGATAGACATAGTAAAGTATATAGTAAATGTGTAGATAGACATGTAGAACTCTGTTAACACCCTCAGATCTTACTCATATTGCAATTATGCAATTAATATCATAACGCTTCTTGGAATGCTTGGTTCCGTGGTATAACATTTTTATTAGTACTTGGATAAGGAAGTTGTTTTGTGAATTTTCCTAGCTTGCTTTGGAATATCATATGGTAAAAAGTGCTTGGTGGAAGTGTTGTGTTTGGAAAGTCGGGGGCTTTCTTGTTAGCCCTTTCACAGTGTGGAATTATGGTAGAATGGAGTTGGGTTGCAATTGACCTCTTTAAATATAATCCACCCTATGCTAGAATTTGATTTAGTGTCAAAATGATTCAATTTGGGTGTCTTGTATGGCCCCAAGAACGTATTCTGGGTTTGCTTAATAAATTTTGCTATCTCCATTTGGGAATTCTCATGGTGAATGGTAAACAATTATGTTTTGTTTCCTGGCACAATTAACAGTCCGTGCCACTGTTAAATCTGAGCTTTAATCTCTTCCTATCTCTTGAACAATTTGACCAATTCGTGCTCTCTAAAAAGTATACTCTGTTAAGACCCTCAGATTTGTCTCATATTGCAATTGTGCACTTAATAATAAATATCATAACACTTCTTGAAATGCTTGGTTCCGTGATATAACATTTTTATTAGTACTTGGATAAGGAAGTTTTTTTGTGAATTTTCCCACCTTGCTTTGGAATATCATATAGTAAAACGTGCTTAGTGGAAGTGTTGTGTTGTTATCTTCTTCCTTCCCCTTGCTTTCAACATTGCATTTGTTTTTCACATTTTATGTCCCTTGGTTCTAAGATCCAATTTGATTGTTGACTTCCAAGAAAACACTTTGCCTCTTATTCAAGTGGAGGTTGAAAAAAGAAACCAGACCAGGTATTCTTAGCAAAGGAACAAGCGTGCAATTTAGCAATAGACATTGTATACAAGGTATGTAGGCAATTGAAACTCAAAATACACGGAAAGAAAAAAAACAAATACATAACACTGATGCTATTATTAGACAATGTAAAGAAAAAAAAAGGTGATTTTGAATGTTGAATGTAAGAAAAGACGATATCCATAAAAAGGAAACAACACCCAGAGAACATTTCAAAGTAGCATAGACCAGGAACATGCCATCGATGTCATTTTACAAAATTACAACCTATATAGCTTAGGCAACTTTGCATATACTGTTGGAGATTGTTTGTTTGATACTTTCGAAGTACTGCTATGCAATAGATATACATCTATAGAATTGAGAGCAAGCATAGTAGAACATTTTGAGGTTTGTTTAGAAAAAAAAGATAGTGAGGCACTAGTATCTTATCAACATGATTTAAACACATACTCATTTATGGAAATGGATAATGTCAATGATCCAAAGATTTATTTGCAACGCATGTTAAAATCAGCCTCTATTGCTCTACCACTAGAACAAAGAGGCCTTTGGGGAGACATTTTCTGCATACATTGGTTGTCAAAATGGCTCAACATAAGAATAAGAGTATGGTCATTGACACAACTAAAGTCATACTTGGATTTCAATTAATCTCTAAACAAAAACGTATATGACATATTGTTTCATGATAATAATCCTCTTGCTGGCCATTTTGAACCATTATTATGCAAAAAACAAATTGCCATTATCAATAGTCATCAACAGAAAGAAACGTCTATGAAATATGGAAACATAGAAGAACATTGGAAACAAATACAAAGCAAAATGTTAGCAAATGGACTTGAGCGAGTTCAAATATTCGCTAGTGCTCATGGTGAAAGTTGTTTTCAAACCATTTGTTATTTAACAAATGACGAATATGACGTACCTTGCTTACGACGTATAATCCACAAACTTTTACAAATGCAGTAATGCAAAATGATTCTTTTCCAATAGGATACATAGAAAAATATGTCAAAATTGAAATACAAAAAGATATTTCAAGAGTAGCAAATTGGCAAGCATATATGGTGCATTTGGCACTTCCATATGAGAAAGGAAACATAGAAGGTGGTCTTTTTGTTTTTGATTGGATAGCCTATATTTGGAACATAGAAATACACATATGGTCTGCTGAGACAATTATTCTTCTAGCTACATTCAATTCAGTGGAAAAGGTGTCAAAGATATTTAATGTTATTAGATATCAAATGGACATAGAGCATTTTCATTTTGAGCCATTGTCTCCTAACAAAAGAAACATAGAAGGCAAAAAAATATCTTTGCGATCTCTTAAAAAAAGATTAGGGGTAATGTTGTAACATAGGTAGAGACAATGGCCACCAATTTAAACATGGCTAAAATAAATGGGGGATTTAGACAATGTAAAGAAAAAAATGAAAGGTGATTTTGAATGTTGAATGTAATAAAAGACGATATCTAGAAAAAGGAAACAATACCCAAAGAACATTTCAAAGTAGCGTAGACCAGGAACATGCCATCGATGTCATTTTACAAAATTACAACCTATATCGCTTAGGCAACTTTGCATATATTGTTGGAGATTGTTTGTTTGCTACTTTCAAAGTACTGCTGTGCAATAGATATACATCTATAGAATTGAGAGCAGGCATAGTAGAACATTTTGAGGCTTGTTTAGAAAAAAAAGATAGCGAAGCAGTAGTATCTTATCAACATGAATTAAAAAAATACTCATTGATGGAAATGCATAATGTCAATGATCCAAAGATTTATTTAGAATGCATGTTAAAATTAGCCTCTATTGTTCTACAACTAGAACAAAGAGGCCTTTGGGGAGACATTTTCTGCATACATTGGTTGTCAAAATGGCTCAACATAAGAATAAGAGTATGGTCATTGACACAACTGAAGTCATACTTAGATTTCAATTCATCTCTAAACAACAACATATATGACATATTGTTTCATCATAACAATCCTCTTGCTGGCCATTTTGAACCGTTATTATGCAAAAAAAAATTGCCATTATCAGTAGTCATCAACAAAAAGAAACGTCTAAGAAATATGGAAACATAGAAGAACATTGGAAACAAATACAAAGCCAAATGTTAGCGAATGGCCTTGAACAAGTTCGAACATTCACTAGTGCTCATGGTGAAAGTTGTTTTCAAACCATTTTTTATTTAACAAATGATGAATATGATGTGCCTTGCTTACGACGTATAATCACACAAACTTTTACCAATGCAGTAATGCAAAATGATTCTTTTCCAATAGGATACATAGAAAAATATGTCAAAATTGAAATACAGAAAAATATTTCAAGAGTAGCAAATTGGCAAGCATATATGGTGCATTTGGCACTTCCATATGAGAAAGGAAACATAGAAAGTGGTCTTTTTGTTTTTGATTGGCTGGCCTATATCTGGAACATAGAAATACACATATGGTTTGCTGAGACAACTACTCTTCTAGCGACATTCCATTCAATGGAAAAGGAATCAAAGATCTTTAATGTTATTAGATATCAAATGGACATAGGGCATTTTCATTTTGAGTGATTGTCTCCTAAGAAAAGAAACATAGAATCCAAAAACATATCTTTGCGATCTCTTAAAAAAAATATTAGGAGTGATGTTGTAACAAACAATGGCCACCAATTAAAACATGGCTAAAATAAATGGGGTGAAATTAAGTTCAAAATACAGCATGCAAAGAAAGTAACAAAATTGTACAAAGAAAAAGGCACGGGTGTCCTTATCTAATTAGAAAAAAACAAAAAAACATACGGTCCAGAACATTAGCCAAGCAAGAATTCGAGAAAACTGTTGCTGACATGCCTATTTACAACTGTTCAGTTTGTAGTCGCACATTCTTTAGAAAGGATTTGGCATGCATTAAACAAGTATGTAAACAAAAACTTGAGATTGATAAAGAAGAAAGAAAGTCCGAAGGATACCCAATCGACAACTTAGAAAATCAATACACTTGCAAATCTTGCAAAAAAACTTTGTTGAAGCAAGAGATACCCAAATTTGCATGTCCACAAAATATTAGGCGAAATCAGAACATAAAGATATTGAAGGAATTGAATGAACTAGAAGAAAGGCTAATATCGTTGAGATTACCTTTCTTACAAATTATAGAACTAGGAAAAAAACATAGAGGACAACAAATGGGTCTAACAGGAGGTGTTATCAATGTGCCTACCGATACATCTCGAATTCAACATGCATTGCCTCGTGACATAAAAGAGACTAACACAGTTGTAGTGGCAATTAAAAAAATGCTATGTTACAAAAATTTGTATGCTTTTGGTCGCATTCATGTACACCTGGTCATAAAAGAATTGAAACATGTAACGTCCCAAAAATAACAAAAATTTTAAATTTTTCCTGTCTGCAATAGTCGTGAGTTTATAATAGCAAAGGAATATATATTAAAGAAAATAATGTTGAACGACACACATACTTGCATACGGCAATATAAGTCTAAGTCTGTTTATTTTTACATAGTCACTTCTATATGTAAGTCTAGAATTTTGCGGAAGCGGTGTGGAAGTAAAATAAGATCCTATTTTCATTGCGTTTGCATTTGTTGGTTCAGTAGGTAGAAAATAACACAACTCACTGTTTAAATGAATCATGTGGTTTTTAATTATGCATGTCTAATGTCACCTCCAGGTGATGAGCTCCTTTGATGACGGTATGTTTTCCTACCTGGGGAAATCTATATTACTCCCGGTCAGGTAATTTTGTACCTCGGCAGGGTCGCCGAGAGGTATGGGTAGTTGTGGAGATTGCCGGACATACTTAGTGTAAATGATAATGCCATTGTGTACCCTTGTGTTTGCAGGTACCTCAGATTTGCGAGTAGTGTCCTGAGTGGATGGTCCCTATCATGCTATTGGTCAGATTCTACCGGGTGTACGTTAAATCTATTGAAATTAATACCCCATTAACAAGGGGGTCTTCCATTTGATTGTATTCCAAAAAGGGGGTTTTCAATGGCTATTAACTTTAAGGCAATGCAACCCAATGTGGAAATGGCAACTTTACCAAAGTCTTTGCATGTATAGTAAGAGCTCTTTGTATTTTAATATAGATTGACTGAACTTCATAACATCACTATGGTGAAACACGATTAATTGATCTCCACTTAGACAGAGGTTGGTCCACTCTTTAATGCCATTTATTGAAGGTGGGTAACAGTCTGGCATGAGGGTTTTGTGTATCGATTTGGGGATTTCCTGTCATTGTGCTTTGTTTCCGAGTTGTTCTCAGTCCCGAGTCTGCGTTTTCGTTGTTTGGGCGATGGTGGGGGGGTGCTGACCCGAGCCCTGCTCATGGTCTGCACACTTAGTGGTTGTTGCTATCATTTCAGGCACAAGGTGGCCACACTTCTCTCAGGTAATAACTTAATCCCCGCTCACCCATTGCTATTTTCGTTTCTTTTGAGTTAAGAATGCATTTTGGGACCGATTCATATTATATATCGCTTTGTGACAGGTGATACACACCTTGGTATGGAAGCTACGATAGTTTATGCAGTCGTGGGCGTGGCTAGGGTACTGGTAAGTCTGGTTTATCCCTTCGTGCCCTATCTCCTGTGGCCCTGGTGTTGTATGTATGGGTTTGACTTGGGTTTTTGGAATGAGACTCCCATAATCCATTGGCTTAATGATTCCCTTCAGGGAGGTCTGAGATAGTCGCCTACTTGGCTAGACTGGACATAAAAATGGGGTTTCAAATGTAATTTAACTGGCTACATGAATACTGGGACTGTGATATAGATGAACTAAGTAGCGGCTGGGTTTTACTTATTACTGGGTTCTGCGAGTTCTGATCAACCCACGAAATGTTCTTTCACTGGATATTATTTATGTATGTATTTAAACGTTCAAGCTGAAACTTATAGGAATTCTAGTATCTTGGTTTTCCTGATTATGTTTGTAACTATTGCACAGACAATGTAGGTAATTCACAAGGTTGTTGGCACCCTTGCTTGTAAATATGGCTATTGTTCGTATGTTGATTTCAATAGCATTGTTAAATGTTTGAGTATTTCTATGGGTGAACAATGTATTGCCTGTGTGTATATGTAAGACCTCAACAAAGTTTTCTACGCCTCTATTACTATAATGTGGGTAGAATGTAAATGAAAAATATCTTGTTTGCTTGCCAGTTGTGTGGATGAGATGATTGCTTTCCTGGAAAGGGTGGCAAGGCCATACTTACTTTTCTTTTTGGTTTTTGTAAGTAGACTTATTTTCTGTAGGAAACGTTTATTTGATTTGGCTCCTTATGGAGGTCATGGGAATTGACCCTGGTCCTATCGTTCCATGGCATCTCTGTGGGGATCATATAGATAATTTATGGTTCTCAATTCTATTTGCGATTGGTCTCTGCATTGATGTTTTATGGGATTTTGACCTTGGACTTAAACGACTTAAATCCCGTGTCTTCTTGTTGATTCGAAAATGAAACTTAGGGTTTCCTGTAGATGGCAGTCGTAGCTTGACTGGTCAAAAGAAATGAAATGATCTAAATGTGATCTCTGTCATACCTGATATGTTTGATTTAATTTAAAGTTTTAAGAAGAAAACAAAGTTGGATCGAGCAGAGGAATGAAATCTATAAATATATAAATTTGTCTTTAACAAAGGTGTGTGCGTTTCCTATTACTGTGGTTTGTATTATGATGAATTCAAATGTTTGACATGTTGTTCGACAAGTTTTGTTAAGGTTTGATCTCTGTAGCCAGGCGATTTTATTGTGGGATTAAAACAAGTGTTTCAAGGTTTTAGGTAAGTGAAAACGAATACTAACAGAGATGAAATAAAAGGTTAGGAATATTCTTCTGAGTTTCAGATCATGATTTGTCTATTCTAACCATCTAAACAATATAATAACTAGCAAGGACTAGCTAGCTAGTCCTGCTGGAAATGCCATTCAATACTGAAGAAAATTGATTTACAAACTGACAATAAGAACTACTTAAACAAATTGATTTAAAACTGATAATAAGAACTACTGAAGGAAATTGATTTAAAAGCTAGAAATAAGAACTTTGCTAATTTTTAACATGGTATTTATAATAGGAATATAAAACATAGGAGGGTTTCATAATTAATCATACCTATCGATTCTCTGTAGTTTGTCCTGTTGATGATAACCTGTAGATCTCGGTAACTTGTTCTTGCTGATATTAACATGCACACTCAGCCAACTGGTTAGGGAAACTATTGACTTTTAGCTGACCTTGATCTTGGATTGGATGACTTTCGGACTACCACGTTCCTCCCAACCATGATTCTACAACCGTTCTTGGTTCAGTACGAATCCCTCCGAGCTGGTTTTGACATGCAAATCGAGAAATAGAGGCCTTAGATTAACTGGTTCAGATCTGGGAAAATTATGAACAGAGTTCACTTTTGGAGCAGGGAGTTCTTCTTGGCACAATAATACCAAAAGAAAAAGATGAAGATCACCCAAGCTTTGGGGTCTGTCCTCCTTAAGTAGGAACATCTTTCAAAATCACTGTTGGAATTTACCGGTTTCTTTAAAACAATTTAAATTATATATATATATATATAAAGAATATTATTTGTTCACTTAACTGCTAGTTAATTTGGGACTAGGACTTCTCACTTTGTTTTATCAAAGTGTTTTGATCTGAAATATTTTTTGATAATAATAATAATAAATAATTTATAATTACACTTTAAATATTAATAAATAACATTTGTAAAAGTGGCAGCCCACTTATGCATACATATATATGTAGAAGAATAAATAATAACAATTTTATTCTTAGAATCTCTAAATAATAATAATATTTAGCTTTGGGACCTTTTAAGCACTTTGTTCACATGATACTTCTTTTAATTCTTTTTAATGATAGGGTCCATTTCTTTGGACGGTTTTGGCAAGCTGGTAAGGCACCTCTAGTCTCTCCCTTTGCATGTCAGATCCCTCGTTTTAACATGGTATTTCCCGCAGTAGGTGATGATAATAAGATTTATTTAATCAAGTCGAAATAGTTGTGTTAAGATACGTAAGTTCTATTTAGAGTCCTCTCGACTCAAAACTTGAGATTTGTAACCCCGAGTGCTCTTCAAGACCGTCTAACTCAACACTCTCACATGGGCGTTATGCTAGTGCAATTCTAGATCCTCTGCTCAACAATAGAGCTAGAATGTGGTTGTGAGGTACATCTAGGATATTTAAGTGGCCTCGGATCCTATAATCATTTCTTCCAAGCTTGGAGTGCTCCAGGGTTCATGCCCAACACTCTACGTACATCGGGGCTTAGACAAAGTATGAAATACAATCCTCTAAATACATCGGGGCTTAAGCCCAGTATATAGGTCATTCGTGTGTATCTAAGTCCACACTCAACACAATAAATAATCAACCATGTAAATCATGCTCTGCACAGTATAGTGTAAGAAAAGGAATAATCTCAGTATATCATAATCTGTAACCAATTCTCAAAATGCAACATAGTTTATTCATTCGGGCTCTCCTGCCCCGCATATATCAATAATGAAAACAATTCAGGGTCCATGCCCAATATATCAACTCACGAAGGAATAAATAAAAAAAAACTAATGCTATGTCAAGCATAATAAATCACACATACTGGTGCCATGACCCGATATAACCTCATAATATAGTTAGTCAAAAAGTTGGGATATTACAAAACAACTTTGCAAAACCATGTTGTACAAAAAAGAGAGAGTTATAATAAACAAAGATTGGAAACAAATGTTCAATGAGGCCAAAGATGCATTTGAAGGCGACTCTGATGAAGAAGTTGACAACAAAAACGACGAAAACAATACAGAACCAATAACAAAAACATTAGTGCATGGATTCACTAAATCACGTAGCATATCTGATCTCCAAAATAATCAAATAAACATTGCTCCTGCAGAAGGCTACATGCCATTAGGAATTTTCCAAGACAAATATTCAGAGGAAATGAGTTTCCCAACACTCTTTTATGGACAAACCCGATCTGATGATATTACACAAAATTTTACCTACCAAAAAACTGTTCAATGGGAGTTGCTATTGTTGAATTGTATCTGGATTATTCTTAAGGAAGTGTTGAATTGTATCTGGATTAGGATAAGAAAAGGACAGCTCAAGGGAAGAAAACTAGTAGCAAAAGATGTCAAATCAAGGCGAAATTTAGATCGTATGCTGAAATCAGATATTGGTTACATGGATCTCAAATCAATACGCACATCACTAGACTACTTTCTAAGTTTACGTAGAAATATTTATGCAATGTTATGGCAATTAGGCCCTCCAACATTCTTTGTATCATTCAGTAGTGAAAAACATCGCTGGAAACCATCGATAAATGCACTGAGGCATATACAATCAAAATGCAAATTAGCTACTGAAAACGACATACAAAAAGATGAAGTTGAAACCTTGATAAGGAATGATCCAGTAACTTGTGTAAGATATTATAGAAATAGGGTGAATGCTCTGTGTCAACTAATATCTCATGATCACAAATACTATGGTGAGATAAAAGACCACTTCTTCGTGACAGAGTTCCAAAACAGAGGAAGTCAACATGAGCATGGCTTACTATGGATAAAGGATGCACCTATCTATGGAACAAGCACAAATGCTGAGATAGAGGACTTTGTAGATAGGTATTTGTCTTGTGACTCAAGAATACTCTCAAAAGATTTGAAAACAATTCAACATCATCATCATACAAAATCTTGTAGGAAAAAAAAATGTTCATTGTAGGTTCAATTTCCCCATTCCTCCAATGAAAAAAACAAGAATACTTGAACGGGCATAATTTAATGATCATAGGACAAAGGAAAATGCAAAACTGATTTTTGATCATTTAGAGCACGCTAAATATAGTGAAACAGACACCTTTGATAGTTTTCTGGAGAACTTGGGTTTTAAATAAGAAGAATACATAGATGCCATTAGATATAGCTTAAATCGAAGAACAATCCTACTAGAGAGAAGACCAATAGACATATGAACTAATAGTTTTTGTCGTCATATGCCAAAAATTTGGCATGCCAACACAGATTCCCAATTTGTACTTGATTCATATGCTGCAGCTACATATTGTAGCTCTTACATGACAAAGCTTGATAAAACAATGACATCAACGTTTAGGAATATACGAGAAGAACACCAACAAACAAATGTTGACATTGTGAATACAATAACTAGGATTGGAAAAGCTTTATTAAACACAACAAATGTCTTCACAACAAGCCGTATATATTATTATATCTCTACCTTTAAACCGAAGTTCAAGAAAATGTATATTTATTAATACTCCGCCCAAAGACCAGCGCGCATTTATTTTTAAAAAACCGAAAGAGTTTCAACAAGAACCAGACAACTCAGAAGACGTAATATGTGCATCAATCATTGATTACTATCTACAACGTCCTGCAACCATTGAACATGTATGCTTAGTAGAGATTGCATCAAGTTATACAAAAAATGGAAAGAGATGAAGAAATAGAGATGCTCCATATATCATTAGATATGTGAAATATAGTGAGCATAAATATCCGGATAACTACTACAAGAAGCATTTAATGCTATATGTCACATATAGATTTGATGAAAACATTTTTAGGCAACAATAGTCAACTTGGAAAAATGCATTCCTTAGCTTGAAAGATATCATACAACAAAATCAACAAAAGTTCATGTATTCAATAAATAAAGCATGGGGTGATCTTGATGTTGCCTCGACTATGCTTCAAATTAGAGATTATCAAGTGTTCAATAGGGATGCAACTAAAGAACATGCATCGACTTTCAATGATACACTCTTCAATGACAATAAAGACTATGAAGAATACAATATTGACATTGACGTTCAACATTTCCAGCACTTGAAAAAAATAAAAACATCGGTCAATAGGCTTTATTATATTGTAAGACAACCACATATAATAGACAACATAACATTCTTTGACATGAGAAGAAAATTGAACAAAGAACAAGCAGCTATAGTGAAAGATATAGTCACTAGGAAGAAAAAGGCACCGAATGAACCAATTTATTTGTTTTTGACGGGAGGTGAAGGAACGGGGAAAACATTTACTGCGATAGCAATATTCCAATGGCTTGTGCGCATGAATAACAATAGAAATGAATATGACCCACTTAAATTAAAAGGAATCATAGGATCCTATACAGGAAAGGTAGCATTTAACGCAGGGTGTCACTCTACACTCTGCATTCTACATGCCCTTTAATAAAGCACAATATCTACCCCTTAATAACGAAAAGTTGGATACAATAAAAAGCACTATGAACAACTTTCTGTTGTGCTAATTGACGAAGCATCGCTTGTTGGTTCAACATTCCTGTACCAAATCGACAAAAGATTGCGAGAAATAAAACATAGCCCTACAACATATTTTCGAAATGTTGACATGATATTTTGTGGGGACTTGTATCAAGCGCAGCCAGTCAAAGACTCTTTAATATTTGAAACCCCGATATTGAACAAATAGAAACTATCATATAACTTTTTGCAAGAAAAGGTAAGATGCTATGAGTTTCACATGCCGATGCGTCAAAGAGATGAAAATTTTATAAGAATCTTGAACAAAATGAGATTGAATAAACAATCTGATGAGGATATAGAATACATAAATCACCATTGTTATAGATCATCACCACTAGATCCATTATTTCCCTATTTGTTCTACAAGAACAAAGATGTCCAAAGACATAATGAAAAAATGCTTTCTCAAGTTGATGAAGAATTGATTGTTCTTCAAGCAATTGATGAAGTTGCGAACAATGAAGAAAACTTCACAACTTATGAGAAGGAAACAACATTGCCATCCAATATACTAGTTAAAAGAAACATTCTGGTTGAACTATATGCTGGAAACTATAACAGAGAAGATGGTCTTGTTAATCGTGCTGATGGATCAATGAGAAGTTATTCATATGGTACAAAAGAAATGGATGTTATTTGGATAGAATTTGTTGACCCAGTTGTTGGCAAGATGCAAAGGAAAAGGTTCCATGAACTATATGACAACAATATTTGACCAAGTTGGACACCAATATTTCATATTGCAAAACCGAACGTACCACGCGCTAGAGGAAATAGCCAAAATACAATACAAAAACAATTTCCTATACAACTAGTGTGTGCTAGAACAATACATAGAGCACAGGGATTGAATCTAGGTAGACTTGCATTTAATCCAATCAACATTAGGGAACATGGATTAGTATACACAGCGTTTTCATGAGTCAAATCCATGGATTCATTGTTTTTAGTCGAAAAGTTGTCACAACAAAACTTTTATGTAAACAAAAAGGTGACAACAGAAATGGAGCAACTACTTGTACATGGTTCATGAAAATTGGACTATATATAGAGTTCAATTACATATTCCAACAAACTTTCAAATGTAACTTTGAACACACATAGTTTATATGCACATCTTGATGACATTGTACAAGATGAAGGCCTTATGAACAGTATGATCCTCTGTTTCCAAGAAACACGAACAAATTTCCCACCAAACAAAAACAAGTTTTTGAAGTACAATTATAATACAACATACTCTGTCCATGGTGTTCTTTCCTCCATAGATAAAAACATAACCATAATTTCAACATAAAGCTTTTCTAGTCATAGAGTGGAGCTCGTCATGTCATAGATCTATGTCGAAAAACATATTTTTATAATGAACATATACGCTACTCCACTTGCACCAGTATCAACAGTGATAGAAATTATCTCAATGTCCAGAGAACAAATTATTCATAGTAATTGTATATCCATAACCATTGGTGATTTCAACATAGACATTCATCAAAATACTCAAAGAAGCAAGCAACTCCAAGACTATATGCATTCTCAACAATTGCAAGAGTGTAATGTCCCAAAAATAGCGAAAATTTAAAATTTTTCCTATCTGCAATAATCATTAATTTACAGTAGATATCTTCATACATTAATTCTATTATCATCAAAAACATGCTTTGTACAAAACAATGTAAGTCTAAAACTTTTACTTGACATGGTCTCTTTCATGTGTGAGTTTTAGAACTGTGGAAGCGATGTGGAAAATACATGATGGCATGTTTTTGTTATGATCGTAAATACTAATATAAAGATAGAAATAACACTCTTTACTGTTTTAAGAAAATCCTGTAATTGAATCGTGAATGTCTAAATGCACCTTAAGGTAGTGAGCTCCTTTGATGATGGTATGTTGTTCACCTGGTGATTACGATAATACCCCAGGAAAGGTAATTACATATCTCGGCAGGGTCATCAGGAGATAGGGGTGAAATAAAGTCGTTGCTGGACTTACTTAGCATAAAGCTAATGCCATTCTGTTTCTATGGTTGCAGGTGTATTCACTCCGAGTATGCTATTCCTAAAGGGTTGGCCCATACTTACTATTGGCCATATTCTTACTAGGGCGAATGAAAAATTATTAAAGAGTTGGGTGTCCCATTACATGGGAGTTCATAACATGAATGTTTTCCAAAGTGAAGTCCACGACTATTGATTCCTTGTAATTTGACCAAATAGGGTTTGGGACACGATTTCACTATTGATTTTTGCATAAGAACGAACCTCTTGTATTTTAAACAAATAGTGGTGTGAGTCCATGACCTCACTATAGATCTTGTACAAAGAATTAAACCTCCACTAGGGTGGGATTGGTGTACCTTTTAATGCGCTTTAAATGATTAAGTGGAACAACCTATCAACGAGGGTTTTGGTAAATGACTTGGGGTTTTCTGCCAGTTACTCCTGTAGTCGACTTGTGCTTCATTTATGGCTCTGCACTTGGGTTGTATGGCGACTGTGTTGGAGTCCATTGGTTACCTATTGGTTGGACTAGAGAAGAGAAGGGTGATTAAATCGAAATGTGAGAATGGAATACACAGCTGGAACTGTGGTTGTAAACCATCGTTTAAGAAGTTGAATCTATTTTGTTGTTCGGCATTTTGTTTTCCCTGTACTCTTTCACCTATATCTTAAGTGAAATGGAAATTCTATATGGCTGTAGCAGTCTTTAAAATGTTTGTTGTATACTCTCCGTAATTAAAATCTGATGTATATTTGACAATGGGGTTTTTTACTCATGTGTTGTGGCTATAACGATGTATGGAAGTACTATGGTCTACGCCCATCCTGGGCTTTCTTTTGGATTCTGGGTGATGTGTAATCTATTTGCTTTTCAAAGAATATGGGACTCTTATCTGATATGTATGGTTTCATTTTGGATTGTCCTCTGAGTATCGCGTTGATAATTAACCTAGGGTTTGAGTAAGATGATCCTGGTTATTTTTCTTCTACGTTCCTGGATGTATTACTTTGTATGATGAAAGTCTCAGGGTTTTACCCAACGTTTTACGTGTTTGTAGGCATGACTCATGTAGAGTAACATTCACCGGTTGTTGGCTTGAGGATGCCATGGGATTCGACCCTTGACTTAAGCTTCAATAGGCACCTATGTATAAATCTTTCACACTTGTAATCATTGTTGAAATTACTTGTATGGTTGTTGGTATAAGTTCTTGATTTGACAGAGTACTAAGTCTGTGTGTTTTGGAAAAGCCCGATATCTTCTTGATGTACTAGGGTGATAAATATTAGCGACAACTATGTAAGATTTTTGTTTTTCTTATGAGAAGATAAGTGTATGAGCATGTAAATATTTCTGTCATATCTATTGACTATGTTTTAAATATGGTAAAAGAAATAGGGAATGACTCAATTCGATGAAGAAAATTTCCATCTCTGTTTTTGTAATAGAATATAAATATATGACTATAGCGGATGTTGACTGTAATTTAATATAAATTTGAATAGCTGGGTTTGTAACAGTTTAGTCTAGCCATCAATGAATTTTGCTAAAAATGATCTCAGTAGTTATATAATTATGTTGCCATTTAAACAAGAATTTATGGACAGATAAGAGAAGAACAAAATATTAAAATTCGATGGAGTAAAACCACAATATGATTGACTAGCAAACTCTAGCTAGCTAGTCCTGCTAGGCAATGCCATTGGATTTTGGGCAACCCTCGAATTTAAGCTAGTATAGAGAACACTACTATTTTAAGATTCCATTTGTAAAGGAAAATAAATACATTGGAAGGTCTTATAGAAATTGTGTACCTGTTGATTCCTGTCGCTTGCTCCTGTGGATAATGACCTGCACACTCAGCCAACTAGCTAATGGAAACTATTGGACTCTTAGATGTACTGCTAACTGATCTTGGATGGATGACTTTGGGACTACCACGTTCCTCCCAACCATGATTCTACAACCATTCTTGGTTCAGTAAGAATCCCCCCGAGCTGGTTCTGACATGCAAACTGAGAAGTAGAGGCCCTAGAGGTGTAGTTGGTTTAGATCTGGAAAATTTATGAGCAGATTTCACTTCTGGAACAAAGAGTTCTTCTTGGCATAATAATACCAAAAGAAAAAGATCCCCCCAACTTTGGGGTCTGTCCTCATTAAGTAGGAAAATCTTGAATTAGGACTGTTGGAATTTATTGGTTTCTTTAAAATAATTTAAATTATAAAAGAGTATTTGTTTACTTAACTGCTAGTTATTTTTGGAACTAGGACTTCTCAACTTTGTTAGATTAAAGTGTTTTTTTAATCTTTTAATCTTTTCATAATAAATATAAGAATTACAATACCATCTAAATATTCATAAATAATATTTAGTAAGTGGCATCCCACTCATGCATAAATATATATATATCTATAAAAGTGTAAACATTTATAAAAGAATATATATATAATTAATAACAATATTATTATTGAAATATCCTAATAATAATATCTAGCTTGGTGGTCTTTTAAACATTTGTTCACATGATGCTTCGTTTAATTCTTTTTAAGGAAAGGGTCCATTTCTTTGGACGGTTTTGGCAAGCTGGTAAAGGCACCTCTAGTCTCTCCCTTTGCATGTGAGATTCCCTCGTTTTAAGATGGTAGTTCCCGCAGTAGATGATGATAATAAGATTTATTTAATCAAATCGAAATAGTTGTGATAAGACTTGTAAGTGCTATTCATAGTTCTCTTGACTCAACACTTGAGATTTAGTAACCTCGAGTGCTCTTCAGAGCCTTTTAACTCAACACTCTCACATGGGCGTTATGCTAGTGCAATTCCAGAGCCTCTGCTCAACACTAGAGCTAGAATGTGGTTGTGAGGCACATCTAGGATATTTAAGTGGCCTCAGATCCGGTAATCATTTCTTTCAATCTTGGAGTGCTCCAGGGCTCCTTCCCAACACTCAATGTACATCGGGGATTAGGCCCAGTACAAATATAGAATCCTCTAAATTCATCGGGGCTTAGGCCCAAAATATAGGTCATTCGTTTGTTTCTGAGTCCATGCTCAACACACTACATAATCATCCACATAACTCATTCTCTGCACAGTATAATGTAACAAAAGAGAAAATTGTAAAGTTAGTCACAGCAGATCTAATGAACAAATAAATCAGTCACAACAGATGAACATAGAAGATATGGTGCAAAACTGTGCAAAACATGCAGCAGTGCTCTCTATCCCAGAAAGGGTGAATAAATTACAATACAAACTGTTACAATGAACAGAGCAATTCGAATTGCCTAAGGAGGTCATTCGAATCACTGAATGGAGTAGCTTGACTCAATCTAGGAGTCCTCATCAATCATCGGTGTTGCTCATCAATCACAACAAACAGTCATCCAGGTGTCAAGCTGAGTCTAACTGATCATAATAAATGTAACTGAAGTGTGTAGCACTGATATAGGATCTGGAGGCTCAGTGGGGGTGCATGGGAGGCTAACTGGAGTCAGAGCAAGTCACCTAATCGAACTGGAGGTCAATCGGAGGTGAAACAGTCAGTCAGGAGTGAAATCGGAGTGAAATCAATCAGAATCGGAGCTAACTGAATGTAACTGGAGTGAATCTGCAGTGGTAGGTGAGCAAGTGCGCCCTTCTTAGTCAGTAGGTGAGAAGAGGGCGCCTTTCAGCTTAGGAGGGCTAAAACTCTGTGGAAAGTGGCTCCCGGGTGCTAGAAGAAGGTGGATAAGGTGCTGGAGGCATCAAACTGGTGACTGGACTGCATATCCTGAAATAGATCATGCAAGATCCTGAAGTAGATATGTATCCCGAAATAGATGATCCTGAAATAGATATGTATCCCGAAATAGATGATGGATATCCGAACACCCCCCCTCAAGCTAGACTATGATGTGCCAACTAAAATAATGTGGGGCCCTGGTAACTAAGACCAAAGGTCACCCCAATACAATAATCCAAAAAATGCTGAAAAATAAACTAAGTGAGGAAAGAGGGAAAACCCAGTGGGAAGAAAGCCCCCCCTCAAGTCTAAAGCATAATAATGAATCAATCTGTCTCCACCATGATGGAACTCACCCCCAACAGTGAACGGAGGTAAGAGAACTTCTTCTCAGTGAAGCTCTTGGTGAAGATGTCTGCAATTTGCTCATCAGTAGGGCAATATTGCAGAATGATGGTGCGGTCATGCACCAACTGTCGAATGTAATGCATATAAATCTCAATGTGCTTGGTCCTCTGCCGCTGAACTGGATCTGTGGAGATCTTGATAGCACTTTGATTGTCACAAAATAGGACAGTCGAAGTAGTGCCACCAAAACCAAACTCGAAAAGAATACCCTGCAACCAAACTGCCTGAATGCAGGCATTGACTGCCCCTCGATACTCTGCCTCTGCTGAATAAAGTGCAATGGCTGCTTGCTTTTTTCTGGACCAGCAAATAGCACCATGACCAATCATGAAAACATAACCGGAAGTGGACTTCCGATCAATGCTATCACCTGCCCAATCTGAATCAGTAAAACCAATGAAATCTAGCTCAGAATCTGCAGCATAATGTATGCCAAACTGTCTCGTACCTTGCACATACTGCAAGATCCGCTTGGCTGCTCGCCAATGAAGCTCATGTGGCTGCTGCATATATCTTGACACGGCACTCACGGCATATGAGATATCAGGCCGTGAATGTGTCAAATAAAGTAGTGAACCAATCAACTGTCGATACATACTGCAATCTGCAAGCGGTGTGGAATCTCCCTCCTCAAGACTGATTCCTGAGAGGAATGGGAACGGGGCTGCCTTACATTCAGCCATATTAAACTTCAATAACAGGTCGGAAGCATATTTTTGCTGAGATATAGTGATCCCATCGAAATTTTGAGCTATCTCCAAGCCCAAAAAGTGACTCAGCAAGCCCAAATCGCTCATGTCAAAAGCTAGATTTAAGGCAGTTTTTAGCTTGTTTATTGAAGTAAGTGTGCTACCAGTAATAAGCAGATTATCAACATAAAGTACAATAACCAACAAATTACCTTTAACTCGCTGAAGATAGACATTCGGATCAGATTTGCATCTTTGGAAATTCTGAGAAAGAAGGAAGGAGTCCATCTTTGCGTACCAAGCTCTTGGGGCTTGTTTTAACCCGTACAAAGACTTCTTCAATCTACAAACCAATGATGGATCTGATGTATAACCCTCTGGCTGCTGCATATAGACCTCTTCAGCAAGGTCTCCATGTAAAAATGCACTCTTCACATCCATGTGATGCACCTCCCAGTGCTTGGATGCGGCAATAGCTAAAACAAGGCGGATGGAATCCATCTTTGCAACCGGTGCAAAGGTCTCTGTGTAGTCCACTCCTTGGACTTGGGAAAAAACTTTTGCCACCAACCTTGCTTTATATTTGCTGATAGCGCCATCAGCAGCAACTTTAGTACGGTAGACCCATTTACACTTCACTAATTTTCTTCCAGGTGGAAGAGAAACTAGCTCCCATGTATTGTTCTTTTGAAGAGAACTGTACTCTTCATCCATGGCATCTTTCCATCTCGGATCTCGATGGGCTGAATAATATGATTGGGGATCCGAACCAGCCATCAAATAACAAATCTCAGGAAGAAATGGATCAGCAATAGAAAGAGCCATACCTGCCCTTTGAAAGTCTCCTCTTGTTCGTCTCGGATCAGCAGGATTTCCAAGACTAGAACCAGCAGATTGTAGAGTATTTTGGGCCCACTTTGGTAACTGAGGGGGATCTGAATGGTCGGATTCCGAACCTGATATGTCATGATCATCATATGCTGCTACAATATCATAAATATCAGAACTCATACCTTCATTATCGCTGCTCGAATCTTCTTCTGGTGAAGGCGGTGAATCGACAGTTTTCTCCTCAACTAGTTGCAATTCTTGAAGCGGTTCTTCAAACTGCACACTGCGCTCTATGAATATCTTTTTAGATCTGATATCCATGAGTTTATATGCTTTTGATTCTTCCCCATATCCTATCAATATGCACTCGATACTTTGTGGATCCAAAGCTCGTCTCTTCTCAGAAGGAATTCTAGCCCATGCAGTAGAGCCAAAAACTCTCAAATTTGACACATCCGGTTTGTGACCAAAGAATGCTTCGAAAGGAGTCATACCTTTCACGGATGAATGTGGAACACGGTTCTGTATATATGCAGCAACATTGATTGCTTCAGCCCAAAGATTTGCAGCCAAACCTTTTGATTCAATCATGCATGTAGCCATCTCTTTCAGTGACCGGTTTTTCCTTTCCGCTACACCGTTCTGCTGGGGTGTGTAGGGAACTGTATGTTGGATCTTGATTCCACTTTGGGCACAAAGTTGCAGCAACTCGGACTTGATATATTCCCCACCATTATCAGATCTAAGAGCTTTGATCTTGCTCTCAGTGGTGGTCTCAACAGAAGCCTTAAAATCCTTGAATTTTCCAAGCACTTCTGACTTGTTTTTGAGAAAGAATACCCATGTAAAGCGAGAATAATCATCAATAAATGTCAAAACATACCTTGAACCATTTAATGACATGTGGGGCAACGGACCGCTGATATCAGAATGGATCAATCCAAAAATAGTAGAGGCTCTGCTAGCCTTGCCGCGGTCGAATCTGTGCTCGGGGTGCTTCCCAATAATGCAACCGGAGCATATTCCCTTCGAGGAATGGAGTTGTGGAAGCCCATCAACCATGGATTTATTTGATAGCAGCAGCAAATACTTATAATTTAGATGTCCAAATCTTTCATGCCAAAGCCTACTAACCTCATTACCATGTGTGCGAAGAGCAGTGGGCTTTGCAAGCGGAATAAAGTGCGAAAACTCATAACATTTAGCAGTGTGGTTTGCCTTTCCAACCGCAACTAGTCTTCCACTTTTGATATCAGAAATTTCAACTGTATTAGGGCTGAATGTGACTTTCTTTGGATCACCAGTATGTGTCATTTGATACACAGAAAGGAGATTCGAAGCTAAGGAAGGCACATAGAGAACATTCTGAAAGCATCCATGATCTACATGAATCGTACCTTTGCCATTTGAAGAAATTTTTGAGTCATCTCCCAAATGGATGGGGATGGAGCTGTTTGGATCGAATGAGGAAAAAGAATCAATATTTGCAGCCATATGATTTGATGCACCCGAATCTATCAAGAGAGTGGGCTTCGAAACCGTTGCCATGAGTGCTTGTCCTCTTTCATGATCGTCATTCCGATCCTTCTTCCTTGCACCGTCAGGAAGGGTTATGTTGTTCTTTTCCAAAAGGAGGGCCATTTGATCTATAGTCTTCTTCATACATGAACTTTCGGGATGAAAGCCACGGTTACAATAAGTACATTTAGATTTTTGGTTACCTTCTTTGCCCTTTTGCTTGGATTTCGAACTGGATGGTGCATCCGTTTGCTTGCCTTTGTCTTTTTGCTTGTGAGGCTCGAATTTGGGCTTCTCCTTCTTTGGCTTTCCTTTACCATTCGAAATCTTGGGTCCTTGAACAAATAGGGCTGAATCTTTGGAGCTTATGGACCCCATTTGAATCAACTTGTCATGCTCTTTCGTAACGGACTCAATGAAGGCATTCAAGGTAGGCATCTTCCAATTCGGGGTAGTTAGCCGACCGGAATTGAAAGTGGAGACAAATACCGAATAATCTTTCCCAAGCTTGCTTAGAATGGAGAGGATCAACTGTTTATCCTCTTTGATAACACCACTGTTCTTCAATTGCAAGTTCAAGTTCTTGAATTTAGTGAAGAATTCATTGATGCTCTCGAAATTCTCAGGATTAAGGCCAATCAATTCATTCTCTAATTGAAAAGCCCTAAGCTCATCCTGCTTGCCGAATAGTGTCTCAAGTTGCTCCCATATGGCCTTTGGAGTCTTCAATCCGCTGAGATGGAAGTGAAGATCTTTGGAGATGGAGAGACAAAGAAGACCGTAAGCTTCATCAAGCTTATTGTAGTGTTTGGTTCTTTCTGCCACATTGTTTGGCTCCAATTCAAGACCAAGAGTGACTCGGTAGTATCCTTTTGAACGTAATATGATCTCCATATCATCTTTCCAATCAAAATAATTGAATGGGGTGAGGATAGGCTTTGAAGAAGAGTATTCCATTGCTAGGAGCGAGTCAAATGATGAAGAAGAAGCTTGCATGCAGACTATAGCGAATGGAGATGCTGTAGGGAAGCTTGCATGCAGAATGTAGCGAGTGCACTTGGAGGAGATAATTAACCTGCAAATCACATAAGAACAATCACAATAAGGTCGAACAATCCACCCTTTGAGAGTTGCATCACACCTGGGATTGGATTTCAAGAAATGTTGAATAGGTCCAATGTATCAGATCCAGGAATTATGTGGTAACTCAAGCTTCTGGAGTGGTATTGGAGTATTTTTCAAGCTTTGCATGCACAGGAGCGAATGCCCTTGAGATATCTCATGCCAAACTTTTTGCAATTTTTAGCAATTCAGTCAAATCTTCTTGTATAAACACCTGTAGAAAAGAGATCTTGTTCCTGCAATGGCTCTGATACCATGTAAAGTTAGTCACAGCAGATCTAATGAACAAATAAATCAGTCACAACAGATGAACATAGAAGATATGGTGCAAAACTGTGCAAAACATGCAGCAGTGCTCTCTATCCCAGAAAGGGTGAATAAATTACAATACAAACTGTTACAATGAACAGAGCAATTCGAATTGCCTAAGGAGGTCATTCGAATCACTGAATGGAGTAGCTTGACTCAATCTAGGAGTCCTCATCAATCATCGGTGTTGCTCATCAATCACAACAAACAGTCATCCAGGTGTCAAGCTGAGTCTAACTGATCATAATAAATGTAACTGAAGTGTGTAGCACTGATATAGGATCTGGAGGCTCAGTGGGGGTGCATGGGAGGCTAACTGGAGTCAGAGCAAGTCACCTAATCGAACTGGAGGTCAATCGGAGGTGAAACAGTCAGTCAGGAGTGAAATCGGAGTGAAATCAATCAGAATCGGAGCTAACTGAATGTAACTGGAGTGAATCTGCAGTGGTAGGTGAGAAAGTGCGCCCTTCTTAGTCAGTAGGTGAGAAGAGGGCGCCTTTCAGCTTAGGAGGGCTAAAACTCTGTGGAAAGTGGCTCCCGGGTGCTAGAAGAAGGTGGATAAGGTGCTGGAGGCATCAAACTGGTGACTGGACTGCATATCCTGAAATAGATCATGCAAGATCCTGAAGTAGATATGTATCCCGAAATAGATGATCCTGAAATAGATATGTATCCCGAAATAGATGATGGATATCCGAACAAAAATCTCAGTATTTCATAATTTGTGACCAATTCTCATAATACAACATAGTTTATTCATTCGGGCTTTCCTGCCGAGTATATATATTCAACAATGAAACAATCAAGGTCCATGCCCAATACATTATTTCATGAAGGAATAAATCAAAACATACTAATTCTATGTCAAACATAATAAATCACATATACTGGGGTCGTGACCCGATATAACATCATAATATAGTTAGTCAAAAAGTTGGGATATTACAAAGAGATAACAAACAGATCCACTCCAAAAACATAAACTCAAATTGACCACACATGGACAAATATACTATTTGACCATTGTGAAGTCAATGTATTAGATGCATATTGGAGTTACCCTGATGCCATTGATGCTTCACTGCATATAATTTAAATTCATATCAAACAATTAGCTCAAGTTCATCCATAATTGGAAAACAAAAAAAAATTCATTTCGAAGTGATTGCGTCCATAAATTTCTACCAGAGATTCTTCAAATATCTTTTGCAGAATACAATACTAATGTTCAAAGCGCATCTTAAATTTCAGTGTCCATACAATCGCACCATTTTCTGCTATTCAAATATCTATCAACAATAGTTATTTCAACCACAATTAGAAGCATATAACATCATATCATATAGCATTATTTCATAGAACAACATGTTCTGAAGTGATGACAAATAATTTTCCATCAAATTGAAGGTAGCTTTTCTTGCCCTTATATTCATCTCGTAGAAAATAGTGATTACATTTTTTACATTGATTGACACTCTTATAGCTTGTTGAATGCTTTCATTAACACTATATTAAATGTAAATTTATATCATCGATCAATTTTCTTTATGCTTTTTGTTAACTAGATTTGGTAGTACCAATTGTATTGCAACTAGCAAACTAAAACACGTTTTAACTACTTAAAGTTTATTGTAACTAATCTAACTTCATGTACAATTGGTTTTTGCTTGATTGTTCTGTTATGTGACAGGTACCTTTGTTGAATATAGCAACATGAAAAGACAAATTGAAGATCAGCAAAGAAAACAAGCATCGCAAGCAGAGGAGAAAATGTGAGTACAGCTAAATCAAAATCAAATTTCAAGAGATTCCCTTTTGTTTTTTTCTCTAGCTAACTTGTGGTTTATTGTTTTCCATAGACAAAAAACAACAACATCCAACACAATAACTATTGAAGAATTGAAAAGCTGTAAAATAGGAGACGTTTTCGAAGGTGTCGTAATTGTTAAATATAAAGCAATGCTTGACAAACTAAACAAGACAAATGAGATTTTGCGAGCAGACCTAACAGATGCGAACGATGAGATGACAGTTACCTTAAACGCACGTGGCAATCTGATTCACCAGTATGAAGAAAAAATTGCTCCAGGAAAAAGCATCCATGTAAGAAATTTCAAAGTTGCACTCACAACTAATTACGACCATGGTGATTGCGACTCTATTCTGATAGTTGACCACCATACAACTATAGAAAACATAGAATCCATTTGTAAAGAATACTTCTTTATACCAAACACAACTATCAGACGACTTCTAACAACAACATATCAGTATACACTTGGAACAATTGCTGCAATTGTAACATCTGCAAAGAAATTAGGCACACAACAGTCGCTTGAAATCAGAGATGGCTACTCAAAAAAGGACAAGGCAACTGTAAGACTATTTCTACCTATTCATATTTGTAAATATTATCTTCTTTGTCTTTATTTCTACGATAAATAACAAAAAATAGTTTTAACATAAATCTGTTTTTAAAAGTTAGATACATTTATATTCAATGTTCGAGGCAGAGGTCAATGCAATTGAAGAACAACTTTCAAAAAAAGAGTTCCCTATCTTCCTATTCAGAAACCTGGTGAGACGAAAAGAATCACAGCCAGGTACACTGTGTACATGGAAATCAACATTCATCACAATGCTAAAAGCAGAGAAGCCCTTGAATGATCTAACAACATTGATGAAGTCCACAAATCAGGTAAGGCACCAAACCTATATAAACATACATTATATCAAACATATTTTCCATAAATAGATTTCAGCTAACAAGTGACGCTGGATAATGTCAAATAGGTTCAAGGCACATTGCATGTAGCAAACATATATTCCAATCCATTTCATCCAACATGCTCAAAATGAAATTTAGCTATAGAAAATTTTGGAACAGTGCAAGGTACAAGTGTACATTGTGCCAAATGTAGCAGCGAATGTCTTGTCAACTATTTGCATCGATTAAACTGTACCATAATTAGTACAGAAAATGCAAAAGTATCGGAAAATGCACAAGTAACATGCATATTGAAGGATGACATTTTAACAGAGGTGTTCCCATATTTGATTGCACTCTCATACGAAGATTACCTAAAAAAAAATATGTTGTTATCTACATGTTGCGCAACTTTTTTTATTGACGGGAATTTTACACTCAATTATGAAAATATAATTCTCGACATCAAGAGATAAGCCACACAATGAATGAATTATGCAAATAGAAGTGTCAATGAAACAGGTATGTCTGAAACTATTGCGCTTTTGAGATTCTTTAGAGTCACAATTTGCAAAATTCTAAATACATTCTTAAACTTGCTTCTGTTATGTATTGGAGATATGTTGACAACCTGTTGATGCCCCGAATATCGCAGCATCAAGCAGAAAGGGATTCTCCCTGGTAAACTATCCCAATTAGACTGTCCACCATTTGGTGTGAAGAATCCGTCCGATTATCGGTTCCGACTTCTGTTAGATTTACTTTCTTTTACACCGGTTATGGCCAGATCCACCGTTTTTTTTGAAATTTTATTATTAATATGATATGCAAGTGCCTAAGCTAATTTAATCTAAATGCATAGTTTGAAGCAAATCTGTATCTAAAACTGAAATAAATCTAATCTATCCTTGCAAGGAGCAAAACTGTAAATATGAGGAATGTGCTGAAGAGAGCATCCGAAGATCAACATATAGACATTAAACCATAAAGATACATATAAAGCAGGAGATTAAAGATATAAAAGATAGATTTTAATTCATAAGAAAGCATTCCATTACTCATGTGGAGAAAACATCATTTGCACATAAAATAATGTAAGATCATCCAAAGCATAGAAATAATTCACAGCAGCACAAAAAATCTCACTGTAAAATATGAACACCATAGGAATAGTCCAGCATGCGTCCAAAACCCATCCTCAGGCAAAACAATGTCCTCTTCAGGCTCTTATTAGGAAAATCCAACTTTCTTGGAGCAACTGCAAAGTAGTTCATACAGACTCTGAAAATTCTATTCCCCTACCAAAAATTCCTTATTCCCTCTCCTAACTTTCTACTTATAGCTTTCCAAAGAGCTCCTTGACCTGACAAGTGTGCCCTATCTCTAGAAGCTTCTAATTCATATTTTAGTGTGTAATTAACTATTTCCCAGATTCGTGGGAAACCTATCAAATGAGACAAAAATGACAGCCAGCTGTCCTGTTATACAAAGGTAGAATTTCAGCTTCTCTGCTTAATTAAAACAAAATAAAAATGATTTGTCTATTCTGCTGGGGCTTTTGTTGGCTGACTTGTAGAGTCGCCTCCATCAACCGGCTCGTTTGCACGTACTGGGCCCTCTACACTTTGAATGTATCACGTCCATTGGTTGATATCTTTTAAGATCAACTTGCTTTGAGAAGACGCTGATGCCTTGGACACTATTTCATGCTTGAGTAGGTCTTATTTGATTTGTACCTTTCCCTCTGCAGCCCTTTTAGCTATCGCTTCCAATAGGTGAATATACACTACAGGCTAGCAAATGAATTGCTGAAATTTGTCCTGAGTTAGGAATTCTATCTTTTTTATATATGCCAAGTCTTTGTCCAGCTCATTCTGTAGATCAAACACTCGATCTTCTTCTTTTGGGAACTGATAGATGGAGTCAGGGATATTCAGATGACATTCACTATGCGATTCCCTGAGCGCGGAGTATAACTCACAACACTTGCAGACTGTCTTCTTGATTCCCGAGCTTAACCTGCTACAACAATTCTTGGCAAATTCCAGGATTCCTATATCCAAAACCAATTCATCTCCTATAGCGGCGCAAAGGTGTGAAGGGAGCTGGGATTTTCCCTTTTTCCATTCAGATTGTCATTTCAATTCTTCCACATAGTTCGCAAACCTGTCTCGAGCTCTTAGGGCCATGGCATTGATTGATTTAATTTTCTTGATCATTTCCTTCACGCTCCAAATTTCTTCTAAGATTAGCATTAACAACTGATGGATTTTACTCCATAGATCACATGTTTGTTTGTGAAATGTGGATAAATTATGTTGGTCCTCCGCTATCTCATTAAGCTGCTTCATCAGTTGTTCTTTTTCTTCAATCAACCTTTGAATTTTCCGAGCCTTACTTGCTTCTAGCTCTTCCAACTCCTCTATCTAAGCTTTCATATTTTTCAATTCACCTTCAGAGACAGTCAATTGTACTTCTAAGGAGTTTTTTTCATTTTCAAGCCGGAGAACTCCCGAGTTTATCACTAGATGTTCTTTTAGCAGGTCATTGTACTTTTCTTTCAACCTGTTTGCTTCTAGCACTTCTCTCTTTCTATCTTCTTTGATCTTTAGGCATTGTTCCCTATAATGCTTTATCTTATCTTTCAGAAAATCAATGTTGGCTTTAGTTGCCTTGGCTGATGCTACGGTGCATTGGGCTTGGAATGTGGGGTCGGCATCAGTTCCTGAGACCAATGTGGTTTATGTCACCCATAATTCACAATCATCCTCCTCCGCTTCCTTATTCTTTGTCATGCCTTGTATTTTCTGTACCCTTCTATCAATAATGGCCCTCTTCCGCTTATTAAAATACACAGTATCTAGATCTGCTACTTTGCTCTGCTTCTTGGGGTTATATGGGGTCAACGCTAAGCTCCCTGAATAGGCACTTTCTTCTTGAGTCCCCCTTGGGGTTTGTATTAATGGTGGGTCAATCTCCATATTCTTTGGAGTAGATGGCTCCGGCTCGAGAGACTCCTCTGTCTGCTCTTTATCCTTCTCTCCTGCTGATTCCTCTTGCTGGGTTTGTAAACCATCTGCTCCTCCAGACTCTCCTTACTGTGTCTGTCATCAATCAGCTCCTTGACCCAGGGGCCTTTCCTCTTCCTTATGCTGTTGTTTGAAAGCTTTCTCTTGCGATACCTGATCTTCCTTTTCTTTCTGGATCCTGGTAGCCTCTTCCTGATGTTGAAATTGGGAGGCTTGCTCCTGTTGTTTCCTTGCATTCTCCTCTTGTTGAAGCTTAGCAGCTAGCTCACCTTGAAATATTGCTTCTTCTTGGTCCTGCTGCTGTTTGAGAGCTTGCTCTTGGAGCACTCTGTCTTGCTCCAATTCTGATGGATCTCCTGATTGTGAGGCTGATGCCTCTTGTTCCCTTTGGATCAGACCAATGGGTTTTGGCTTTGGGCTTTGGGTACTTTTCTTCTGGAATCTTTTCCCCAACTTAGTCATGTTGCGGGCGCCCCTAGAGAATTCCTTGTCCATGTCCATATGATGGGTGTATTCAAAAGAGACCCCGAGGTCTTGACAATGCCAGCTTACCATACCGTTGGGGTCATGCCTTTTGAAAGGGACTGTTCCAAAATGGAAAAACTCTAAAACTTGGGCGTAGTTCTCCCCGCCTCTTGCTGACGGGAGGCTGTAAGCTCCAATAGTAAATGGCATGGAAGGATACATGCCCTTCCTTCGGTTTGTTAAGAACTTTCTTATCGCACCGATGTCGAAGAGTTGTCTCACGGCTTCTTTGACCACAACGAAATTAGTGACATAACGAGGGAGAATGAATGGGGGTTGAGATCCTCCATTCATCCTTATGTATGTGCCTTCCTTAGAGTGATAATAGTCCCCATATGCCCCAATGACAGGTATTGCGTTCTCTGACATACAGTTCGGTTCTTCAGTGAAAATGAGCTGATATAAGGGCTTGATGAATCTCTCGCAAATCATCTTGTAGTGATTCGCGTAATGACTTGCCCATGTGCACTGATAGGCCAAGAAGAGAGTTGTCTCTTTGGGCTTCCATGAGCACCCCAAGTCTGGGAATGAATGCTTACTTAACAAACAATCCATTAAGTAGGAAGGCATGAAAAAATCTGCCTTGTTTTGGGTGAGTCCTCCCCGAGCTGTTGTTAGTTGAGAAGCGAGGCTGACTGAAATTATTTAAGCCCAGCTAAAAATAGTTCCACTCATAGCTATGTGAAAGATCACTGACACCCATCCGATCTCGAAAATACTACCATATGGCATGCCGAAGAGATGGCTCAACATTAGGACGATGAGTCTATAGGGAGTCTTCAGGAGGCTGATTTCATATTCATTGTTGTTCCTCCTACTTATCAGCCTATCATTGATTGTCATTTTCTTTGCAGTGTCCAGCGGGTCCATGGTATGCCTTTCTATCCAGTCATTGTCTAAACAAGCTCTGGGTGGTGGAAATTTGTAGGCAGTAGCAACATGCTCAGGAGCGAAAGATGCCAGGTTCAACCCATCTTTATTGTCTATGAGTCTGGTGTCAGTCTTGATGTAAGGAATAAGCCATCCAATGACTTAAGAACAAGGGAACAACTCGGGGCGAGTTGTTGCCTTATGCAAACCAGACCTTCTGATGTTGGCATAGACCAAAGCGTCTTCTATAGAAGCTGTCTCACTATCTTGAGCCATGATAAATCTATATAGATCTCCCCACTGAAACTCAGGAGCCGAGCTTCCAGGGGAAACACCAGTGGTAGATCATGTGTTGGTAAACATTGTTTCCGATGAAGTATCTAGCAAGATTTCCACTTCAGTATCGGAGTCAACCTTTTGTGCGGATTTCTTTCTAGCAGACCTCCTGAGCATCATAATCCTGTGGTGAGCAAGGCAATGACAACCAGATTTTAGTTAGAACACCACTCTAAGCATTAGAAACATTCTATTGCAAAGCCAAAATGTACCACTTCTACAAAATAGAGGCTTCCTTAAACAATCACAATTATCTTTAGCTCAAGTTTAAGATTAATCCAACAATGCCATTCATTTTACATCAAAGAGGAAACATCAGAGCAACGAGCAAGGTCAATCTTTGATTCTGCGCCTTTCATTTTTTAGCGTGCAGATATCCCCTTAAATGACACACACTTGCGCGAGCTTGAGAAGAATTCCGCACTGGCGCCTAAATAGAATTTTGCGCTGCACTCGGGATTTCGCGCATGCCAAGATCAGTTATAAAATGTGCGCTGGGGTACAAGCAGGATTTTATGCGCTAATCCTAAATGTTTTATGCGCGTCGGGGCCTAACATTATTCACGCGCTAAAGCCAACAATATTTCTGCGCTAGCGCCCGAATGACATCTATGTGTTATCCTAACCTTATTCATGCGCTATTGCTAAACATTCTACAGTGCGCCAGTGTTTGAATGCTTTATGCGCCGACAACCGATAGTGGAAAATGCGCAAAAGGTGGTCGAATCCCACAGCTGTTTAGATTTTATGAATTGGATTTCCAGGCTAGGTTATGAAGGCTATGAGTAGGCACGATGGGTGACTTAACACATCATCGGGGCAGCTTCGGTCGGGAGATGTGGATTTTATACGACCTCGGCATGAATGGACAAAGCTTTTGGTTGAGCAAGGCACTTCGGTGTTCATAGTATGAACCTTCAGCTGTAAGAATCAAGAAGGGTTGGGCTTTTCGTGCCATAGACGCTTGGTAGGGATTTTTGTGAAAAAAACCTCAAGATGCTGCAGCTTCTATGAGTTTTAGCAGAAAAAACTCAGCGGCTACTAAGGTATTGTTGGGACGTTTCAGTGGTGTCAAAACGGGAAAAAACATAATCGAAATGTTGAGGACAAGGTGACGGGGCAGAGTTCGTGCTCATAGGTGGTAGTAATACTCTCCGGGTTTCAGTTCGCGCAGAGTGAGCTTGGATTCTTAATTCAAAACCAGGGATGGGGATACACTTTTATGCCCTCAACAAAACATAAAAACACTTTGACGACTATGCAGAGCACTTCTTACGGTTTTAAACAAACATAGAAAAGGAGAGGGACATAGAGCCTACCTATCAGTCTAGCAGGGTCCGTAAAGCGTGAACGTTCTGAGGCGGGAGGTGAACCTGCAGGCGCCCGATGAATAGAAGAACTTGCTCTTCTCGAAAATGAGAAACTCTGGCTGCTTGGCGAATGAAGAATGTGTCGAGAACCCCGTCGCATACGCTTAAAAAAGGGGTGGCATTTATGTCGCACACGACGTTAGGTTGGTGAAATCAATTTCACAGGGCTCGAGGTTCTTTGTCATTAAAACAACACATGGCTCTTATTAAAAGGCCCATCAACTCTGCCGGTGCATGAGGATCGATGATATTTTCGCGCCATGTGCCGAGTGAAGATTTTCATTTTGTGCTAAGTCGACGAGCGTGGATTCTTGGCATAGGTTTAAAACATTGTTTGTGATTCAAGTGGTGATCCTGTCATTAAGAATGTGCTCGAAAAACTGTGGCGGAACTTAGCTATGTTGAAAAGACCAAGCGCAGTGCTGGAAGTGGAGAGGATAAGCATGGATTCCGCGCTAATGGCGCCAATCCTATCATCAGAATTTGCGCTCGGAAGAACGCACTAGCTTTAATTCTTACCACGAGGCGACCCGCAGCTTCAAGGTGGGGAAGATAAGGATAACTCTTGCACTTTCGGCGGGTGAAGAAGTGTTATCTCCTGCGCTTTCAGCGGTCAATCTATTCGAAAGATGTGCACCAGACAAAAGACTTGGGACTTGCCGAAATGGGGTGGTGGAGTTAGAGTCAAATCTTGCACGATAGCAAGAAACTTATGGTTAGAGCTGCGCCAATGTGGCGGAGGATTTAATCTAAAGCTTGCGCTATAGCGGGGAAGATAAAAAACAAAAACCTGTGCTTAAAGGAGAAGGATGACTTTGCCTTAGACAAAAATGAGAAGACTCTTTTGGAAACAGGTGATGAAACTCTGCCAGGTTAAAGAAAGATGGTAGGATGAAACAAAGGACTTGTTACAAAAGTGTTAGAAGGAGGGGCCCCAATTACATTTTAAAATTTTCTTTGGGGGGGATGTTGCAACAACAACAATTGGCGAATCGATGGTGAACACAGATCTCTGAAAACTATCTCGTTTAGTCGAAGAATTCTTTTAAAAGCTGTCCACCTTATGTGTAGTAGTCGTCTTAAGCGTTCGAGACTCGGCAAAGGAAGAAATCCTTTTGTCCATTGGTCATTGGGAGAAGGGAGCTTTAATGAAGACATCGTTAAAACTTTTCAAGGGACAAAATATGAGGTTCATTTTAGAAGATACATCTTTCAAATGACCACTGCTATCGGACTCCACAGGATTTGCAACAACATCTCATAGACATTATTGCTCTTGTTCCTCATGCCCATGCCACTTGCATCCTTTTGGATGTTCATATATTTAACAGCTTTGCTGTTTGGGTCTTCTAGAAATATTTTCTTCAAAATGCAATCTTTGATTTTGTCTCCTCCATCCGTATTGTCCTTTTGTGTGAGCGAGAAATTTTATTGATTTATCAAGCCTCACGGACGGAGAGGAGCCTAGTTTGAGCTGATTTCTTTGACAGCTTCCTTTGACTTGTACGCTTTGCTTTTATCTCAGCCATGCTTTGATTGAAGTGAGAATTTCTTGGAAAACAGATCCTTGATCATGAGCATTTTGGCTTTGAAATTTGCAGCATGGAGTCATTTCAATACCATATGCCTTCGAGATGTGCTACATTTCCATGGGTCCAACCACAACAATCTTCTTGAGATGTCTTTATGTGTGAGGGTGGATGGAGCCCGAGGATAGTGGTAAAGATAATCATAGATCTCTTTTATTTAAACAAGGGTTAGTGTGACCAAAAGAACAGGATTTCTTCATTCTGGAGAACGATCAGCAACGCCAAAAGGCATGGGTACACGTTTCTTTCTAGGGTGCATTTCCGAATTGACGATTAGCGTGATTTCTTGCGAGATCTATCTTCACGAGAGGATCAGTTGCAGGTGACTTAGGGAGACAAATATGTACAAAAGCTCACAGGCGATCTAGCTAAAACACACTAAAACAAGGACTAAAAACAAAATAAAATAAAAGGTTTATTTATGTACAGAAAGCCTCAGTGAGACTACGCAAAGTATTGCTTCAAGTCTAGGCCATTGAGAGGAAGGGTTACTTCCTCTCCCTGGAGGTCTGTCATCTTGTAAGTGGATGAGCCGAGCTTTGCAGAAATTTGGTAAGGGCCTATCCACAAGTGTTGGAATTTAGTGTGCATCCCTTTGCCTTCATGATTATGGTCCCATTTCAGGACTAAATTCCCTACTTCAAAACTTATTTTACCAGATTGTCTTTATCAAACCATCTCTTGACTATATGTTGGTGATGATGGAATTGGTCTTTAGCTTTCTGACGCGCTTCTTCAAGTTGAAGCAAAGTATTGATCCTAGATTGCAGGACTTGACTACCGGACCCCCAAGAGGCTTGGGACAACTGTAAGGATGGAAGCAAGATATTGGGAGGTAAAGTAGATTATTTTCCATAGACGAGGGTGTAAGGGGAAACCCCTAATGCATTCTTTGGAGTCACCCTATCTACCCATAAGGCATTTGGGAGAGCTGCATGCCAACTTCGTTGGTTTTCTATCATAGTATTCTTAAGAATTCGGATGAGATTTTTGTTTGAAGATTCAGCTAATCCATTTCCTTGAGGGTTATAATTGGCTGAATAATGCAATTTAATTCCCCATTCATAAACAAATTCATTTATTTTAAAAGACGAGAAATAGGTGGAATTATCAAATACTAGGGAAATTAGAACCCCAAACCTGGTTATGATGTTCTCTTTCAAGAAAGTGATGACTGTATCTTCGTTGATTTTGCGCAATGGGATAGCCTCCGTCCATCTAGTGGAGTAGTCAGTAGCCGTTAGAATGTATCGATGTTGTAAAGAAGAATGTGGGTTTATCTCTCCAATAACATCTATGCCCCATTGTTCAAAAGGTTCTGAGATAATAACCGGCTGCAAAGGTCCTACTGCCTTAGGTAATTTCCCAGCACTTCTTTGGCAAATATCATAGCTCCGAGCATAAGCATGAGCATCTCAAAATAAGGTGGGCCAATAATATCCATCTCTAAGTTTCTTGTGAGCCGTTGTCTCTCCTGAATAATGTCCACCAGCGAGGCCATCATGCAATTCTTTGACAACCTTGCATCTTCCTTTTCTAGACATCTAAGAAAAATTCCATCGTAATTTTTTCTGAAAAAGTATACCATCAATAATTTGATAAGTTGTTGATTTCAAACAGAGTGCCCTTCTTTGCTTAGAACTCCAGCGCTCTGGTAGATATCCTTGCTGCAAATAATGTACTAGATCTCTATACCATGATTCAGGAGCTGTGAAAATGGGACATACCTCAGCTGAATTCAGCTCGGCTTTATTCTTCCAATACTGCTCTTCATCAACTGGATGTTCTGTAATTAATTTGCATAGGCCTTAACCTTTGATGATGGTGGCTAGTTTAAATTCTAAATCATATTCTTCAAGAGCTGTAACCTAGTTCCCCCTTCTTTCTCCCAACTCCTTTTGCACAAAAAGGGATCTAACAGCCGGGTGGGGAACTATAACTTTAGTTCTGTTCTTAAGAATATATGGTCTGAACTATTTGACTGCTTTGAAGACATCATACGCATGTTTATCGACCAGTGGATAGTTCAGTTCAACACCGTGCAGAGCAATGCTCATGAGCGAGATTGGGTATTCATATCCTAATTCTACCTTTTTCGTGAGCACAGCCGCAAGAGAGTCATCTGAAGCAAAAGTATATAAGATAAAATATTTGTCAAAATCTGGGCTTCTTAAGGAAGGATATTTATCTATGGCTACCTTAATGTCTCTGAATGCATCCTTTTCCGAGTTTGTCCACTTGAACTGTATGCTCTACTTGACCATTTGCTGCAAAGGTTTAACAATTTGAGCAAAATCGGGAACAAATCTCTGGACAAAAATGATAGTGCCCATAAATGACTACATGGATATCTTATTATGAGGCATGGGAATTTCATTGATAGCCTGTACTCTCTCTTGATCTATTGAAATTCCCTTTTTCGAAATGATATGACCTAGCAATTTACCTTCAGGAACAACGAACACACTCTTCTTGGGGTTTTAAGAGATACCATATTTCCGGCAACGATAAAAAATATGCTTCAAATGAACAACGTGGTCTTCTCTTTTCTTCAAAAAGACTGTCACATCATCTAGATAGACAACAACACAGTGACCTCCCAATCCTCGGAAGGCGATGTCTATTTCTCACTGAAACGTAGCTCCTGCGTTTATTAGGCCAAAGGGCATCCTTCGGTATGCTAACGTTCCCCACGTAGTGCGGAAAGTAGTCTTGAGACAGTCTTCTTCAGCTACTAACACTTGATTGTAACGAGAGAAGCCATCAAGAAGGGAGAATAATTCAGATCCTAACACCATTTGGAGAATTTGTTCCATTGAAGGGACTGGATAGTTGTCTTTATCTGAAGCTCTGTTTAAATTCCTGAAGTCAACACATAGTCTTATCTCTCCTGAATTTTTTCTCACGGGAACTAAGTTAGCAACCCACTCAGAATGCTGGACCTTAAATATTATTTTAGCATCCAATAGCTTCTTCAATTCTTTTTGAATAAGAGGTTCAAGAGTAGGATGCATCCTTCTTAATTGCTGCTGAAATGGCTTGACATCTGCTTTCATTGGTATGACATGCTGAATAATGCGGATGTCATATGTTTTCAGATCTTCATAAGTCCATGCAAAAACATCTTTATATTGTCAAAACAGTTTGATGAACTTATCTCTTTCTCTCGGTGAGCAACATTTGCCAAGGTTAACAAATTTTGGTTCATCCTCGATGCCCAAACTAAATAATTCATGCTGCATTGATGAGCTATTGGTCTTTGTATTTGTTGGCCTTTTGAACTTGTTCTGAAGGTCAAACAGCATTTCAAGTGACCTCACCCCTTTGGGGATGAAATTTCCCTTAGCTGTATCTTTCTTTTGTAAATCAGAATCGTGTTCTTTTTCATCTATCACAGCTTCTTGGAATATGTCTTCATTTGTTAGAAAACTGATAATCTGATCATCATCATCGAAGACTCTGAAGTTTGTGATATTGTCAGGGACAGAAGGCCTAAAAATCAATTCAATTGAGCACTTGTTATTAGTCAGCACCAATCTGGAAGTGGATGTTGCTAATAAATCAGCAGCAGCATTCTACATTCTAGGAACAGATTTTATATTGAAAGCATCAAAATGCGTAATTAAATCCCATACCTCAGCTTGGTACCCTTTCAAATGAGGTGAGAGACAGTGAATGGTATCTCTTACCTGTCTCACAACTATTTCTGAGTCACCGAAAAATTTCAGGTACTTGACATTTAAACCGATGGCTTTCTTTAATCCGTGGACCAAAGCTTCATATTCAGTAGTATTGCTAGTATAATCAAATTCTAACCTACAGGACAAAAAATACTTATTTCTTTCCAGATCCATCAAAACACAAACGGCCCTGGATCCTTCCAAAGTTTTAGAACCATCAAAGTATAATGTCCAAAACAGATCTTTTGATTCAGCTAAGTTTGTATCTTTATGATCTAAGTCAGTGACTAAACTAACTATATTACAGTCAATATCATCAGTCTGAGAAAAATGAGGGAGATTGGACTGTTCATCTAATTCATGGCTAATAGTTTCATATTGATAATTACCTGGATCCATTTCTAAGAAATAATTTCCCAAAATTGAGGATGAGAAGGCTACAGCCTCATTCTTTCCTTCTAGTTGAGTTACATTTTGCTTCATGTGCGGTTCTCTCAGAACCTTGATCTGATTCTGCCTGTTTTGATATGGAAACCACAAATGGGACCAATCAGTAGCAAAGTAAATGTTCAACTTTGTGGACCAGTCTCTACTTAGGATCAAACCATAGGCTTTAGGAATATCAACTACCATTATGTCAATGAACTCACAAACTCTAGAATCTGCTGACAACCTAATGAGGACATCTTTCATTTCCCCAATAACTTTGACAGTAGTCCTATCTAACTGAATAATTTGGGCAAGAGATGGAATTGGCTAACCGTTAATCTTCTTACAAAGAGATGGTGGCATAACATTTGAAGATGCTCTGGAATCTACCAGACAATTATGTACATTGTGATTGAAGATTTCAAAAGTTAAAAGGAAAGGCAATGCCTGAGATTTGGATTTCCCGCCGATACTGGCCTCATTAATTTGAGGGTCTTCTTGAGCATCTGTCAAGGGAGTATTGGGTTGGGATTGAAAAGCCTGCAACAATTTGTCTCGTTGCTAGGGCAAGATGCACATATCAAATATTGAAACATTTTCCTTCGCTTTCTTAATATCTTCAATAATGTCATATCCCATATCACATTCTTTTGCAATTCTATTTTGATGATCTGTCTTATTCAAAATGACCTTTGGTTGTTGAACTGCTGTTTCAATGTTTGGCTTCCTGGCCGTTGCTAGGTTAGCTTTAGGTTGTGGCAGAATGACTGTTATATGTCTTCTAGGTATTTCTTTTGAAGCTTTCGGTTTGAGAATAGTCGAGCTTGGAACTGAATCTGCAATGGGGCCTTTACTACGAGGGCTAATGTTTACAGCAGAGACTGGGTTTTCCACGGGATCATCTTCTACCAATTCAGTTAAAGGTATCCAATCCCATATCACCATGGTGGTGTCTGGAGATGGTTCCTCTATCTCAGGGCTTGATTCTTCTGGAGGATCGTCTTGATCTGGAATCTGTGAATCCAACATTTGGTTCATGACTAAACTCATAGAGTTGATCCATTGTGGGCAGATTTTTTCCGAGTGTGGCTCTTGATGAAAGGTGCAGAAATGTTCCATCCCTATTTCATTTAGATTTAAAACAGGGGAAGGGTTCATAGGTGGATGAGGTTGATCGTTGTCTTCTCTCTTCTTGTAGAATGGTTTGAAAGTCTTCCTAGATGTACTAGCTGCTTTATCTTTCTCGAGATCTACGATTTTATTGGACAATTTCTGCATCATCTTAACTACATTTTCCATGTCTGTTGATGGCTCTTCTTTATTCCTGGTGAGTAGTAAAGTTTTTTTACTAGATGCTCATTTTGTCTCTGCATCTAAGGCATGCTTGGCAATGCTGTCTGCTTCTTCTTCCACCTTTCTAGCTTCAAAATTTTCTATCAGGGTGGTTTTCTTAGATCTTTTGACGAACATTGCTATAGGCCCTTCAAGAGCTGTTGTATAATATTCAACTAGAGATTCTTCTGTTGGTTTAGTTGCTTCACTGAAATTATTTAGGAGCGTAGTGAACCTCTGGTTGAAGTCTTGAACCTTTTCTTTCTTTTCCTTTCTCATGGATAATAACTCTTTCATGAGTGTAGCTACAGTCTTTTGATTTCCATACTTCTTTAAGAAACATTTTTCAAATTCTTCCCAATTGGAAATTGAGCTAGCTTGTAAACTAAAATACCAGGAAGAAACTTTTGGTTCAAATGTGTATGGGAAAATCCTACAAACTACATCTTCATGCTATACATTTAAAAGATTCAAAGCTAAATAAAAACTCTTGAGATGGTCTTCAACAGAAATGGCTTTTCCTGGGTCGAATTTAGGCAAGACTTTCTCTGGATTTTTAGGCAGATTGTGGAATGGCCCAGCTAGATTTATTTATCCCCTTGCTCTCCAAGAAGGTACAACCATGTTTATATCTGGAGAATCAGGTGGACAATTGCGTGGCGAATTAAGTGGAGAGTCCTCTAGAGTAACAAGTTCTCCAATATTTTATGGATCTTCAAACTTTTCTGGGTTTTCAAGATTGATCTCTCTCAGGAGTTCAGCAATTTCTTCCAAAGTTAAATTTATGAGTTCTTTAAAATTCTGCACAAGAATCGAATCATGGGTGTACTATCTCTCCCTTTTGGGAGTACTTTTCCTAGGGAGAAAATTTACTGCGTTTAAACCAACTAGTTGCGTAACATAAGATCATGTATGTCTCCTTAAATCTTCTATTTCTGCAAAAGGTATAGCATAAGAGACTTCTTGTTATTCAGAATCAAAGATGGATTTTTCTTGATTGGTTACTTCAAGGTTTGGGTTGTCTTAAATTCCTGTTTTAAGCGGGTTTTCAGTAACATTTTTGACAATAGGAGATTTTCTTTTATCAGCCATGCACTTCAAGCCCTCCTTCTAGCGCCAAAAAGCTGTTGATGCCCCGAATATTGCAGCATCAAGCAGAAAGGGATTCTCCTCGGTAAAGTATCCCAATTAGATTGTCCACCATTTGGTGTGAGGAATCCGTCCCCTTATCGGTTCCGGCTACCGTTAGATTTACTTTCTTTTACACCGGTTACGGCCCGATCCACTGTTTTTTTTTTAAATTTTATTATTAAGATGATATGCAAGTGCCTTAGCTATTTTAATCTAAATGCAAAATTTGAAGCAAATCTGTGTCTAGAACTGAAATAAATCTAATCTATCCTTGCAAGGAGCAAAACTGTAAATATGAGTAATGTGCTGAAGAGAGTATCCAAAGATCAATAGATAGCCATTAAACCATAAAGATACATCTACAGCAGGAGATTAAAGATATAAAAGATAACTTTTAATTCATAAGAAAGCATTCCATTACTCATGCGGAGAAAACATCATTTGCATAGAAAATAATGTAAGATCATCCAAAGCATAGAAATAATTCACAGCAGCATAGAAAGATCTCACTGTAAAATATGAACACCACAGGAATAGTCTAGCATGCGTCCAAAACCCATTCTCAGGCAAAAAAATCTCCTCTTCAGGCTCTTATTAGGAAAATCCAACTTTCTTGGAGCAAGTGCAAAGTAGTTCGTATAGACTTCAAAAATCCTATTCCCCTGCCGAAAAGTCCTTATTCCCTCTCCTAACTTTCTACTTATAGCTTTCCAAAGAGCTCCTTGAGCTGAAAAGTGCGCCCTAGCTCTAGAAGCTTCTAATTCAGATTTGTATTTATTTATTTTTATAATTTTGATTTAAAATATCTACAACTTAAAAAAACACATTATATCCTATGGGACAAAGTTATGGGCCTTTGTGGTCAGTTGCAAGTACCTTCCAAGCAACCGAGCTAAGAGACTTTCCTCATCTTGAAAACCCTTTTTTCTATTTGGCAGATCCCTCTCCAGTGTTTTCCTCTATCTACCTTTCACCTGCCATGTGTTAAGATTCAGGTGTGAATAAATTGAATAGACAACATTTGTCCACCGAACTTTGAACTATTCCAACGATCACCAGTTAATTAGTACCTCATTTTTATATAGGACGATATATAAAGTAATAGTGCAAGTTAAAAGATAGACATAGTAAAGTATATAGTAAATGTGTAGATAGACATGTAGAACTCTGTTAACACCCTCAGATCTGACTCATATTGCAATTATGCAATTAATATCATAACGCTTCTTGGAATGCTTGGTTCCGTGGTATAACATTTTTATTAGTACTTGGATAAGGAAGTTGTTTTGTGAATTTTCCCAGCTTGCTTTGGAATATCATATGGTAAAAAGTGCTTGGTGGAAGTGTTGTGTTTGGCAAGTTGGGGGCTTTCTTGTTAACCCTTTCACAGTGTGGAATTATGATAGAATGGAGCTGGGTTGCAATTGACCTCTTTAAATATAATCCACCCTATGCTATAATTTGATTTAGTGTCAAAATGATTCAATTTGGGTGCCTTGTATGGCCCCAAGAACGTATTCTGGGTTTGCTTAATAAATTTTGCTATCTCTGTTTGGGAATTTTCATGGTGAATGGTAAACAATTATGTTTTGTTTCCTGGGCATAGTTAACAGTCCGTGCCACTGTTAAATCTGAGCTTTAATCTCTTTCTATCTCTTCAACAATTTGACCAATTCGTGCTCTCTAAAAAGTATACTCTGTTAACACCCTCAGATCTGTCTCATATTGCAATTATGCACTTAATAATAAATATCATAACGCTTCTTGGAATGCTTGGTTCCGTGATATAACATTTTTATTAGTACTTGGATAAGGAAGTTGTTTTGTGAATTTTCCCTCCTTGCTTTGGAATATCATATAGTAAAAAGTGCTTAGTGGAAGTGTTGTGTTGTTATCTTCTTCCTTCCCCTTGCTTTCAACATTGCATTTGTTTTTGACATTTTATGTCCCTTGGTTCTAAGATCCAATTTGATTATTGACTTCCAGGAAAACACTTTGCCTCTTATTCAAGTGGAGGTTGAAAAAAGAAACCAGACCAGGTATTCTTAGCAAAGGAACAAGCGTGCAATTTAGCAATAGACATTGTATACAAGGTATGTAGGCAATTGAAACTCAAAATACACGGAAAGAAAAAAAAACAAATACATAACACTGATGCTATTATTAGACAATGTAAAGAAAAAAAAATGTGATTTTGAATGTTGAATGTAAGAAAAGATAATATCCAGAAAAAGGAAACAATACCCAGAGAACATTTCAAAGTAGCATAGACCAGGAACATGCCATCGATGTCATTTTACAAAATTACAACCTATATGGCTTAGGCAACTTTGCATATACTGTTGGAGATTGTTTGTTTGATACTTTCGAAGTACTGCTATGCAATAGATATACATCTATAGAATTGAGAGAAAGCATAGTAGAACATTTTGAGGTTTGTTTAGAAAAAAAAGATAGTGAGGCACTAGTATCTTATCAACATGATTTAAACACATACTCATTGATGGAAATGGATAATGTCAATGATCCAAAGATTTATTTGCAACGCATGTTAAAATCAGCGTCTATTGCTCTACCACTAGAACAAAGAGGCCTTTGGGGAGACATTTTCTGCATACATTGGTTGTCAAAATGGCTCAACATAAGAATAAGAGTATGGTCATTGACACAACTAAAGTCATACTTGGATTTCAATTAATCTCTAAAAAACAACGTATATGACATATTGTTTCATGATAATAATCCTCTTGCTGGCCATTTTGAACCATTATTATGCAAAAAACAAATTGCCATTATTAGTAGTCATCAACAGAAAGAAACGTCTATGAAATATGGAAACATGGAAGAACATTGGAAACAAATACAAAGCGAAATGTTAGCGAATGGACTTGAACAAGTTCAACCATTCACTAGTGCTCATGGTGAAAGTTGTTTTCAAACCATTTGTTATTTAACAAATGACGAATATGATGTGCCTTGCTTACGACGTATAATCGCACAAACTTTTACAAATGCAGTAATGCAAAATGATTCTTTTCCAATAGGATACATAGAAAAATATGTCAAAATTGAAATACAAAAAAATATTTCAAGAGTAGCAAATTGGCAAGCATATATGGTGCATTTGGCACTTCCATATGAGAAAGGAAACATAGAAGGTGGTCTTTTTGTTTTTGATTGGATAGCCTATATTTGGAACATAGAAATACGCATATGGTCTGCTGAGAAAGCTATTCTTCTAGCTACATTCAATTCAGTGGAAAAGGCGTCAAAGATATTTAATGTTATTAGATATCAAATGGACATAGAGCATTTTCATGTTTAGCCATTGTCTCCTAACAAAAGAAACATAGAAGCCAAAAACATATCTTTGCGATCTCTTAAAAAAAGATTAGAGGTAATGTTGTAACATAGGTAGAGACAATGGCCACCAATTTAAACATGGCTAAAATAAATGGGGGATTTCGACAATGTAAAGAAAAAAATGAAAGGTGATTTTGAATGTTGAATGTAATAAAAGATGATATCTAGAAAAAGGAAACAATACCCAAAGAACATTTCAAAGTAGCGTAGACCAGGAACATGCCATCGATGTCATTTTACAAAATTACAACCTATATCGCTTAGGCAACTTTGCATATATTGTTGGAGATTGTTTGTTTGCTACTTTCAAAGTACTGCTATGCAATAGATATACATCTATAGAATTGAGAGCAGGCATAGTAGAACATTTTGAGGCTTGTTTAGAAAAAAATATAGCGAAGCAGTAGTATCTTATCAACATGAATTAAAAAAATACTCATTGATGGAAATGCATAATGTCAATGATCCAAAGATTTATTTAGAACGCATGTTAAAATCAGCCTCTATTGTTCTACAACTAGAACAAAGAGGCCTTTGGGGAGACATTTTCTGCATACATTGGTTGTCAAAATGGCTCAACATAAGAATAAGAGTATGGTCATTGACCCAACTGAAGTCATACTTAGATTTCAATTCATCTCTAAACAACAACATATATGACATATTGTTTCATCATAAAAATCCTCTTGCTGGCCATTTTGAACCGTTATTATGCAAAAAACAAATTGCCATTATCAGTAGTCATCAACAAAAAGAAACGTCTATGAAATATGGAAACATAGAAGAACATTGGAAACAAATACAAAGCCAAATGTTAGCGAATGGACTTGAACAAGTTCAAACATTCACTAGTTCTCATGGTGAAAGTTGTTTTCAAACCATTTTTTATTTAACAAATGATGAATATGATGTGCCTTGCTTACGACGTATAATCGCACAAACTTTTACCAATGCAGTAATGCAAAATGATTCTTTTCCAACAGGATACATAGAAAAATATGTCAAAATTGAAATACAAAAAAATATTTCAAGAGTAGCAAATTGGCAAGCATATATGGTGCATTTGGCACTTCCATATGAGAAAGGTAACATAGAAAGTGGTCTTTTTGTTTTTGATTGGCTGGCCTATATTTGGAACATAGAAATACACATATGGTCTACTGAGACAGCTACCCTTCTAGAGACATTCCATTCAATGGAAAAGGAATCAAAGATCTTTAATGTTATTAGATATCAAATGGACATAGGGCATTTTCATTTTGAGTGATTGTCTCCTAAGGAAAGAAACATAGAAGCCAAAAACATATCTTTGCGATCTCTTAAAAAAAAGATTAGGAGTGATGTTGTAACAAACAATGGCCACCAATTTAAACATGGCTAAAATAAATGGGGGAAAATTAAGTTCAAAATATGCAGCATGCAAAGAAAGTAAAAAAATTGTAAAAAGAAAAGGGCAGGGGCGTCCTTATCTAATTAGAAAAAAACAAAAAAACATACGGTCTAGAACATTAGCCGAGCAAGAATTCGAGAAAACTGTTGCTGACATGCCTATTTACAACTGTTCAGTTTGTAGTCGCACATTCTTTAGAAAGGATTTGGCATGCATTAAACAAGTATGTAAACAAAAACTTGAGATTGATAAAGAAGAAAGAAAGTCCGAAGGATACCCAATCAACAACTTAGAAAATCAATACACTTGCAAATCTTGCAAAAAAACTTTGTTGAAGCAAAGATACCCAAATTCGCATGTCCACAAAATATTAGGCGAAATCAGAACATAAAGATATTGAAGGAATTGAATGAACTAGAAGAAAGGCTAATATCATTGAGATTACCTTTCTTACAAATTATAGAACTAGGAAAAAAACATAGAGGACAACAAATGGGTCTAACAGGAGGTGTTATCAATGTGCCTACCGATACATCTCGAATTCAACATGCATTGCCTCGTGCCATAAAATAGACTAACACAGTTGTAGTGGCAATTAAAAAAATGCTATGTTACAAAAAAATTAATGCTTTTGGTCGCATTCATGTACACCTGGTCATAAAAGAATTGAAACATGTAACGTCCCAAAAATAACAAAATTTTTAAATTTTTCCTTTCTGCAATAGTCGTGAGTTTATAATAGAAAAGGCATATATATTAAAGAAAATAATGTTGAACGACACACATACTTGCATACGGAAATATAAGTCTAAGTCTGTTTATTTTTACATAGTCACTTCTATATGTAAGTCTAGAATTTTGCGGAAGCGGTGTGGAAGTAAAATAAGATCCTATTTTCATTGTGTTTGCAATTGTTGGTTCAGTAGGTAGAAAATAACACAACTCATTGTTTAAATGAATGATGTGGTTTTTAATTATGAATGTCTAATGGCACCTCGAGGTGATGAGCTCCTTTGATGACGGTATGTTTTCCTACCTGGGGAAATCTATATTACTCCAGGTCAAGTAATTATGTACCTCGGCAGGGTCGCCGGGAGGTATGGGTAGTTGTGGAGATTGCCGGACTTACTTAGCGTAAATGCTAATGCCATTGTGTACCCTTGTGTTTGCAGGTACCTCAGATTTGCGAGTAGTGTCCTGAGTGGATGGTCCCTATCATGCTATTGGTCAGATTCTACCGGGTGTATGTTAAATCTATTGAAATTAATACCCCATTAACAAGGGGGTCTTCCATTTCATTGTATTCCAAAAAGGGGGTTTTCAATGGCTATTAAATTTAAGGCAATGCAACCCAAACTGGAAATGGCAACTTTACCAAAGTCTTTGCATGTATAGTAAGAGCTCTTTGTATTTTAATATAGATTGACTGAACTTCATAACATCACTATGGCGAAACACGATTATTTGATCTCCACTTAGACAGAGGTTGGTGCGCTCTTTAATGCTATTTATTGAAGGTGGGTAACAGTCTGGCATGAGGATTTGGTGTATCGATTTGGGGATTTCCTGTCATTGTGCTTTGTTTTCGAGTTGTTCTCAGTCCTGAGTCTGCATTTTCGTTGTTTGGGCGATGGTGGGGGGGTGCTGACCCGAGCCCTGCTCGTGGTCTGCACACTTAGTGGTTGTTGCTATCGTTTCAGGCACAAGGTGGACACACTTCTCTCAGGTAATAACTTAATCCCTGCTCACCCATTGCTATTTCCATTTCTTTCGAGTTAAGAATGCATTTTAGGACTGATTCATATTATATATCGCTTTGTGACAGGTGATACACACCTTGGTATGGAAGCTACGATATTTTATGTAGTCGTGGGCGTGGCTAGGGTACTGGTAAGTCTGGTTTATCCCTTCGTGCCCTATCTCCTATGGCCCTGGTGTTGTATGTATGGGTTTGTCTTGGGTTTTTGGAATGAGACTCCCATAAGCCATTGGCTTAATAATTCCCTTCAGGGAGGTCTGAGATTGTCACCTACTTGGCTAGACTGGACAGAAAAATGGGGTTTCAAATGTAATTTAACTAGCTACATGAATACTGGGACTGTGATATAGATGAACTAAGTAGCGGCTGGGTTTTACTTATTACTGGGTTCTGCGAGTTCTGATCAACCCACAAAATGTTCTTTCACTGTATATTATTTCTGTATGTATTTAAACGTTCAAGCTGAAACTTATAGGAATTCTAGTATCTTGGTTTTCCTGATTATGTTTGTAACTATTGCACAGACAATGTAGGTAATTCACAGGGTCCTTGGCACCCTTGCTTGTAAATATGGCTATGGTTCGTATGTTGATTTCAATAGCATTGTTAAATGTTTGAGTATTGCTAAGGTTGAACAATGTATTGCCTGTGTGTATATGTAAGACCTCAACAAAGTTTGCTACACCTCTATTACTATAATGTGGGTAGATTGTAAATGAAAAATATCTTGTTTGCTTGCTGGTTGTGTGGATGGGATGATTGCTTTCCTGGAAAGGGTGTCAAGTCCATACTTACTTTTCTTTTTGGTTTTTGTAAGTAGACTTATTTTCTGTAGGAAACGTTTATTTGATTTGGCTCCTTATGGAGGTCATGGGAATTGACCCTGGTCCTATCGTTCCATGGCATCTCTGTGGGGATCATATAGATAATGTCTGGTTCTCAATTCTATTTACGATTGGTCTCTGCATTGATGTTTTATGGGATTTTGACCCTCGACTTAAACGACTTAAATCCCGTGTCTTCTTGTTGATTCGAAAATGAAACTTAGGTTTTCCTGTAGATGGCGGTTGTAGCTTGACTGGTAAAAAGAAATGAAATGATCTAAAGGTGATCTCTGTCATACCTGATATGTTTGATTTAATTTAAAGTTTTAAGAAGAAAACAAAGCTGGATCGAGCAGAGGAATGAAATCTATAAATCTATAAATTTGTCTTTAACAAAGGTGTCTGCATTTCTTCTTACTGTGGTTTGTATTATGATGAATTCAAATGTTTGACATGTTGTTTGACGAGTTTTGTTAAGGTTTGATCTCTGTAGCCAGGAGATTTTATTGTGGGATTAAAACAAGGGTTTCAAGGGTTTAGATAAGTGAAAACGAATACTAACAGAGATGAAATAAAAGGTTAGGAATATTCTTCTGAGTTTCATATCACGATTTGTCTATTCTAACCATCTAAACAATATACTAACTAGCAAGGACTAGCTATCTAGTCCTGCTGGAAATGCCATTCGATACTGAAGAAAATTTATTTACAAACTGACAATAAGAACTACTTAAAGAAATTGATTTAAAACTGATAATAAGAAGTACTGAAGGAAATTGATTTAAAAACTGGAAATAAGAACTTTGCTAATTTTTAACATGGTATTTATAATAGGAATATAAAACATAGGAGGGTTTCATAATTAATCATACCTATCGATTCTCTGTAGTTTGTCCTGCTGATGATAACCTGTAGTTCTCGGTAACTTGTTCTTGCTGATATTAACATGCACACTCAGCCAACTGGTTAGGGAAACTACTAACTTTTAGCTGACCTTGATCTTGGATTGGATGACTTTGGGACTACCACGTTCCTCCCAACCATGATTCTACAACCGTTCTTGGTTCAGTACGAATCCCCCCGAGCTGGTTTTGACATGCAAATCGAGAAATATAGGCCTTAGATTAACTAGTTCAGATCTGCGAAAATTATGAACAGAGTTCACTTTTGGAGCAGGGAGTTCTTCTTGGCACAATAATACCAAATGAAAAAGATGAAGATCCCCCAAGCTTTGGGGTCTGTCCTCCTTAAGTAGGAACATCTTCCAAAATGACTGTTGGAATTTACTGGTTTCTTTAAAACAATTTAAATTATATATATATAAAAAGAATATTATTTGTTCACTTAACTGCTAGTTAATTTGGGACTAGGACTTCTCACTTTGTTTTATCAAAGTGTTTTGATCTGAAATGTTTTTTGATAATAATAATAATAAATAATTTATAATTCCACTTTAAATATTAATAAATAACATTTGTAAAAGTGGCAGCCCACGTATGCATACATATATATGTAGAAGAATAAATAATAACAATTTTATTCTTAGAAGCTCTAAATAATAATAATATTTAGCTTTGGGACCTTTTAAGCACTTTGTTCACATGATACTTCTTTTAATTCTTTTTAAGGATAGGTTCCATTTCTTTGGACGGTTTCGGCAAGCTGGTAAGGCACCTCTAGTCTCTCCCTTTGCATGTCAGATCCTTCGTTTTAACATGGTAGTTCCCGCAGTAGGTGATGATAATAAGATTTATTTAATCAAGTCTAAATAGTTGTGTTAAGATACGTTAGTGCTATTCAGAGTCCTCTCGACTCAACACTTGAGATTTGTAACCCCGAGTGCTCTTCAGAGCCGTCTAACTCAACACTCTCACATGGGCATTATGCTAGTGCAATTCTAGAGCCTCTGCTCAACACTAGAGCTAGAATGTGGTTGTGAGGTACATCTAGGATATTTAAGTGGCCTCGGATCCGATAATCATTTCTTCCAATCTTGGAGTGCTCCAGGGTTCATGCCCAACACTCTACGTACATCGGGGCTTAGGCACAGTATGAAATACAATCCTCTAAATACATCGGGGCTTAAGCCCAGTATATAGTTCATTCATGTGTTTCTAAGTCCACGCTCAACACACTAAATAATCAACCATGTAAATCATGCTCTGCACAGTATAGTGTAAGAAAACGAATAATCTCAGTATATCATAATCTGTAACCAATTCTCAAAATGCAACATAGTTTATTCATTTGGGCTCTCCTGCCCCGCATATATCAATAATGAAAACAATTCAGGGTCCATGCCCAATATATCAACTCATGAAGGAATGAATCAAAACAAACTAATGCTATGTCAAGCATAATAAATCACACATACTCGTGCCATGACCCGATATAACCTCATAATATAGTTAGTCAAAAAGTTGGTATATTACAAAACAACTTTGCAAAACCATGTTGTACAAAAAAGAGAGAGTTATAATAAACAAAGATTGGAAACAAATGTTCAATGAGGCCAAAGATGCATTTGAAAGAGACTCTGATGAAGAAGTTGACAACAACAATGACAAAAACAATATAGAACCAATAACAAAAACATTAGTGCATGGATTCACTAATTCACGTAGCATATATGATCTCCAAAATAATCAAATAAACATTGCTCATGCAGAAGGATACATGCCATTAGGAATTTTCCAAGACAAATATTGATAGGAAATGAGTTTCCCTACACTCTTTTATGGACAAACCCGATCTGATGATATTACACAAAATTTTACCTACAAAAAAAAATGTTCAATGGGAGTTGCTATACAAAGACCATGACTTTTCCTATCACACCATAAACTTGTTTTATAAGGCAGTTCATATTATTCTTAAGCAAGTGTTGAATTGTATCTGGATTAGGATAAGAAAAGGAGAGCTCAAGGGAAGAAAACTAGTAGCAAAAGATGTCAAATCAAGGCCAAATTTAGATCGTATACTGAAATCAAATATTGGTTACATGGTTCTCAAATCAATACGCACATCACCAGACTACTTTCTAAATTTACGTAGAAATATTTATGCAATGTTATGTCAATTAGGCCCACCAACATTCTTTGTATCATTCAGTAGTGCAAAACTTCGTTGGAAACCATCGATAAATGCACTGAGGCATATACAATCAAAATGCAAATTAGCTACTGAAAACGACATACAAAAAGATGAAGTTGAAACCTTGATAAGGAATGATCCAGTAACTTGTGTAAGATATTACAGAAATAGGGTGAATGCTCTATGTCAACTAATATCTCATGATCACAAATACTATGGTGAGATAAAAGACCACTTTTTCGTGACAGAATTCCAAAACAGAGGAAGTCAACATGAGCATGGCTTACTATGGATAAAGGATGCACCTATCTATGGAACAAGCACAAATGTTGAGATAGAGGACTTTGTAGATAGGTATTTGTCTTGTGACTGAAGAATACTCTCAAATGATTTGAAAACAATTCAACATCATCATCATACAAAATCTTGTAGGAAAAAAAATGTTCATTGTAGGTTCAATTTCCCCATTCCTCCAATGAAAAAAATGAGAATACTTGAACGGGCAGAATTTAATGATCATAGGACAAAGGAAAATGCAAGACTGATTTTTGATCATTTAGAGCACGCTAAATATAGTGAAACAGACACCTTTGATAGTTTTATGGAGAACTTGGGTTTTAAATAAGAAGAATACATAGATGCCATTAGATATAGCTTAAATCGAAGAACAATCCTACTAGAGAGAAGACCAATAGACATATGGACTAATAGTTTTTTTCGTCATATGCCAAAAATTTGAGATGCCAACACAAATTCCCAATTTGTACTTGATTCATATGTTGCAGCTACATATTCTAGCTGTTACATGACAAAGCTTGATAAAACAATGACATCAACGTTTATGAATATACCAGAAGAACACCAACAAACAAATGTTGACATTATGAAGACAATAACTAGGCTTGGAAAATCTTTATTAAACCTGCAACAAATGTCTTCACAACAAGCCCTATATATTGTTATATCTCTACCTTTAAACCGAAGTTCAAGAAAATGTATATTTATTAATACTTCGCCCAAAGACCAGCATGCATTTATTTTGAAAAAACCAAAAGAGTTTCAACAAGAACCAGAAAACTCAGAAGACGTAATATGTGCATCAATCATTGATTACTATCTACAACGTCATGCAACCATTGAACATGTATGCTTAGCAGAGTTTGCATCAAGCTATACAAAAAATGGAAAGAGATGAAGAAATAGAGATGCTCCATATATCATTAGATATGTGAAATATAGTGAGCATAAAGATCCATATAACTAATACAAGGAGCATTTAATGCTATATGTCGCATATAGATTTGATGAAAACATTTTTAGGCAACAATACTCAACTTGGAAAAATGCATTCCTTAGCTTGAAAGATATCATACAACAAAATCAACAAAAGTTCATGTATTCAATAATTAAAGCATGGGGTGATCTTGATGTTGCCTTGACTATGCTTGAAATTAGATATTATCAAGTGTTCAATAGGGATGCAACTAAAGAACATGCATCGACTTTCAATGATACACTCTTCAATGACAATAAAGACTATGAAGAATACAATATTGACATTGACGTTCAACATTTCCAGCGCTTGAAAAAAATAAAAACATCGGTCAATAGGCCTTATTATATTGTAAAACAACCACATATATTAGACAAAATAACATTCTTTAACATGAGAAGAAAATTGAACAAAGAACAAGCAGCTATAGTGAAAGATATAGTCACTAGGAAGAAAAAGGCACTGAATGAACCAATTTATTTGTTTTTGACGGGAGGTGCAGGAACGGGGAAAACATTTACTCGGATAGCAATATTCCAATGGCTTGTGCACATGTATAATAGTAGAAATGAATATGACCCACTTAAATTAAAAGGAATCATAGGAGCCTATACGGGAAAGGAAACATTTAACGTAGGAAGTGTCACTCTACACTCTGCATTCTACATGCCCTTTAATAAAGCACAATATCTACCCCTTAATAACGAAAAGTTGGATACAATAAAAAAGCACTATGAACAAATTTCTATTGTGCTAATTGACGAAGCATCGCTTGTTGGTTCAACATTCCTGTACCAAATCGACAAAAGATTGCGAGAAATAAAACATAGCCATCAACATATTTTGGAAATGTTGACATGATATTTTGTGGGGACTTGTATCAAGCGCAGCCAGTCAAAGACGCTTTAATATTTGAAACCCCGATATTGAACAAACAGAAACTATCATATAACTTTTGGCAAGAAAAGGTAAGATGCTATGAGTTGCACATGCCGATGCGTCAAAGAGATGAAAATTTTATAAGAATCTTGAACAAAATGAGATTGAATAAACAATCTGATGAGGATATAGAATACATAAATCACCATTGTTATAGAGCACCACCACTAGATCCATTATTTCCCTATTTTTTCTACAAGAATAAAGATGTCCAAAGACATAATGAAAAAATGCTTTCTCAAGTTGATGAAGAATTAATTGTTCTTCAAGCAATTGATGAAGTTGCAAACAATGAAGAAAACTTCACAACTTATGAGAAGGCAACAACATTGCCATCCAATATACTAGTTAAAAGAAACGTTCTGGTTGAACTATATGCTGGAAACTATAACAGAGAAGATGGTCTTGTTAATCGTGCCGATGGATCAATGAGAAGTTATTCATATGGTACAAAAGAAATGGACGTTATTTGGATAGAATTTGTTGACCAAGTTGTTGGCAAGATGCAAAGGAAAAGGTTCCATGAACTATATCACAACAATATTTCACCAAGTTGGACACCAATATTTCATATTGCAAAACCGAATGTACCACGCGCTAGAGGAAATAGTCAAACTACAATATGAAAACAATTTCCTATACAACTAGTGTGTGCTAGAACAATACATAGAGCACAGGGATTGAATCTAGGTAGACTTGCATTTAATCCAATCAACATTAGGGAACATGGATTAGTATAAACAGCGTTGTCATGAGTCAAATCCATGGATTCATTGTTTTTAGTCGAAAAGTTGTCACTACAAAACTTTTATGTAAACAAAAAGGTGACAACAAAAATGGAGCAACTACTTGTACATGGTTCATGGAAATTGGACTATATATAGAGTTCAATTACATCTTCCAACAAACTTTCAATTGTAACTTTGAACATACATAGTTTATATGCACATCTTGATGACATTGTACAAGATGAAGGCCTTATGAACAGTATGATCCTCTGTTTCCAAGAAACATGAACAGATTTCCCACCAAACAAAAACAAGTTTTTGAAGTACAATTTTAATTCAACATACTCTGTCCATGGTGTTCTTTCCTCTATAGATAAAAACATAACCATAATTTCAACAGAAAGCTTTTCTAGTCATAGAGTGGAGCTTGTCATGTCACAGATCTATGTCGAAAAACATATTTTTATAATGAACATATACGCTACTCCACTTGCACCAGTATCAACAGTGATAGAAATGATCTCAATGGCCAGAGAACAAATTATTCATAGTAATTGTATATTCATAACCATTGGTGGTTTCAACATAGACATTCATCAAAATACTCAAAGAAGCAAGCAACTCCAAGACTATATGCATTCTAACAATTGCAAGAGTGTAATGTCCCCAAAATAGCGAAAATTTAAAATTTTTCCTATCTGCAATAATCATTAATTTACAGTAGATAGCTTCATACATTAATTCTATTATCATCAAAAACATGCTTTGTACAAAACAATGTAAGTCTAAAACTTTTACTTGACATGGTCTCTTTCGTGTGTGAGTTTTAGAACTGCAAAAGCGATGTGGAAAATATATGATGGCATGTTTTTGTTATGATCGTAAATACTAATATAAAGATAGAAATAACACTCTTTACTGTTTTAAGAAAATCCTGTAATTGAATCATGAATGTCTAAATGCATCTTCAGGTAGTGAGCTCCTTTGATGATGGTATGTTGTTCACCTGGTGATTACGATAATACCCCAGGAAAGGTAATTACATATCTCGGAAGGGTCATCAGGAGATAGGGGTGAAATAAAGTGGTTGCTGGACTTACTTAGCATAAAGCTAATGCCATTTCGTCTCTATGGTTGCAGGTGTATTCACTCCGAGTATGCTATATCTAAAGGGTTGGCCCATACTTACTACTGGCCATATTCTTACTAGGGTGAATGACAAATTATTAAAGAGTTGGGTGTCCCATTACATGGGAGTTCATAACATGAATGTTTTCCAAAGTGAAGTCCACAACTATTGATTCCTTGTAATTTGACCAAATGGGGTTTGAGACACGATTTCACTATTGATTTTTGCATAAGAACGAAACTCTTGTATTTTAGACAAATAGTGGTGTGAGTCCACGACCTCAATATAGATCTTGTACAAAGAATTAAACCTCCACTAGGGTGGGATTGGTGTACCTTTTAATGTGCTTTAAATGATTAAGTGGAACAACCTATCAACGAGGGTTTTGGTAAATGACTTGGGGTTTTCTTTGAGTTACTCCTGTAGTCGACTTGTGCTTCATTTCTGGCTCTGCACTTGGGTTGTATGGCGACTGTGTTGGAGTCCATTGGTTACCTATTGGTTGGACGAGAGAAGAGAAGGGTGTTTAAATCAAAATGTGAGAATGGAATACACAGCTGGAACTGTGGTTGTAAACCATCGTTTAAGAATTTGAATCTATTTTGTTGTCCGACATTTTTTTTTCCCTATACTCTTTCACCTATGTCTTAAGTGAAATGGAAATTCTACATGGTTGTAGCGGTCTTTAAAATGTTTGTTGTACACTCTGCGTAATTAAAATCTGATGGATATTTGACAATGGGGTTTTTTACTCATGTGTTGTGGCTATAACGATGTATGGAAGTACTGTGGTCTACGCCCATCCTGGGCTTTCTTTTGGCTTCTGGGTGATGTGTAATCTATTTTCTTTTCAAAGAATATGGGACTCTTATCTGATATGTATGGTTTCATTTTGGATTGTCCTCTGAGTATCGCGTTGATAATGAACCTAGGGTTTGAGTAAGATGATCCTAGTTATTTGTCTTCTACGTTGCTGGATGTATTACTTTGTATGATGAAAGTATCAGGGTTGTACCCAACGTTTTACGTGTTTGTAGGCATGACTCCTGTAGAGTAACATTCACCGGTTTTTGGCTTGAGGATGCCATGGGATTCGACCCTTGACTTAAGCTTCGATAGGCGTCTGCATATAAATCTTTCACACTTGTAATCATTGTTGAAATTACTTGTATGGCTGTTGGTATAAGTTCTTGATTTGACAGAGTACTAAGTCTGTGTGTTTTGGAAAAGCCCGATATCTTCTTGATGTACTAGGGTGATAAATATTAGCGACAACTATGTAAGATTTTTGTTTTTCTTATGAGAAGATAAGTGTATGAGCATGTAAATATTTCTATCATATCTATTGATGATGTTTTAAATATGGTAAAAGAAATAGGGAATGACTCAATTCGATGAAGAAAATATCCATCTCTGTTTTTGTAATAGAATATAAATATATGACTATAGCGGATGTTGACTGTAATTTAATATAAATTTGAATAGCTGGGTTTGTAACAGTTTAGTCTAGCCATCATTGAATTCTGCTAAAAACGATCTCAGTAGTTATATAATTATGTTTCCATTTAAACAAGAATTTATGGACAGATAAGAGAAGAACAAAATATTAAAATTCAATGGAGTAAAACCACAATATGATTGACTAGCAAAGGCTAGCTAGCTAGTCCTGCTAGGCAATGCCATTGGATTTTGGGCAACCCTCGAATTTAAGCTAGTATAGAGAGCACTACTATTTTAAGATTCCCTTTGTAAAGAAAAATAAATACATGGGAAGGTCTTATAGAAATTGCATACCTGTTGATTCCTGTAGCTTGCTCCTGTCGATAATGACCTGCACACTCAGCCAACTAGTTAATGGAAACTATTGGACTCTTAGCTGACCTGTTAACTGATCTTGGATGGATGACTTTGGGACTACCACGTTCCTCCCAACCATGATTCTACAACCATTCCTGGTTCAGTAAGAATCCCCCCAAGCTGGTTCTGACATGCAAACTGAGAAGTAGAGGCCCTAGAGGTGTAGTTGGTTTAGATTTGGAAAATTTATGAGCAGAGTTCACTTCTGGAACAGAGAGTTCTTCTTGGCATAATAATACCAAAAGAAAAAGATCCCCCAAACTTTGGGGTCTGTCCTCATTAAGTAGGAAAATCTTGAATTAGGACTGTAGGAATTTATTGGTTTCTTTAAAATAATTTAAATTATAAAAGAGTATTTGTTTACTTAACTGCTAGTTATTTTTGGAACTAGGACTTCTCAACTTTGTTAGATTAAAGTGTTTTTTTAATCTTTTAATCTTTTCATAATAAATATAAGAATTACAATACCATCTAAATATTCATAAATAATATTTAGTAAGTGGTAGCCCACTCATGCATAAATATATATATATCTATAAAAGTGTAAACATTTATAAAAGAATATATATATAACTAATAACAATATTATTATTGAAAGCTCCTAATAATAATATCTAGCTTGGTGGTCTTTTAAACATTTGTTCACATGATGCTTCTTTTAATTCTTTTTAAGGAAAGGGTCCATTTCTTTGGACGGTTTTGGCAAGCTGGTAAAGGCACCTCTAGTCTCTCCCTTTGCATGTCAGATTCCCTCGTTTTAAGATGGTAGTTCCCGCAGTAGATGATGATAATAAGATTTATTTAATAAAATCGAAATAGTTGTGATAAGATTTGTAAGTGCTATTCAGAGTCCTCTTGACTCAACACTTGAGATTTAGTAACCCCGAGTGCTCTTCAGAGCCTTTTAACTCAACACTCTCACATGGGCGTTACGCTAGTGCAATTCCAAAGCCTCTGCTCAACACTAGAGCTAGAATGTGGTTGTGAGGCACATCTAGGATATTTAAGTGGCCTCAGATCCGGTAATCATTTCTTTCAAGCTTGGAGTGCTCCAGGTCTCCTTCCCAACACTCAACGTACATCGGGGCTTAGGCCCAGTACGAATACAGAATCCTCTAAATTCATCGAGGATTAGGCCCAGTATATAGGTCATTCGTGTGTTTCTGAGTCCATGCTCAACACACTACATAATCATCCACATAAATCATTCTCTGCACAATATAATGTAACAAAAGAGAAAATCTCAGTATTTCATAATTTGTGACCAATTCTCATAATACAACATAGTTTATTCATTCGGGCTTTCCTGCCCAGTATATATATTGAAGGATGACATTTTAACAGAGGTGTTCCCATATTTGATTGCACTCTCATACAAAGATTACCTAAAAATATATATGTTGTTATGTACATGTTGCGCAACTTTTTTATTGACGGGAAGTTTACACTCAATTATGAAAATATAATTCTCGACATCAAGAGATAAGCCACACAATGAATGAATTACGCAAACAGAAGTGTCAATGAAACAGGTATGTCTGAAACTATTGCGCTTTTGAAATTCTTTAGAGTCACAATTTGCAAAATGCTAAATACATTCTTAAACTTGCTTCTGTTATGTATTGCAAATATGTTGACAACCTGTTGATGCCCCGAATATCGCAGCATCAAGCAGAAAGGGATTCTCCCTGGTAAACTATCCCAATTAGAATGTCCACCGTTTGGTGTGAGGAATCCGTCCGATTATCGGTTCCGGCTACCGTTAGATTTACTTTCTTTTACACCGGTTATGGCCCAATCCACCGTTTTTTTTGAAATTTTATTATTAAGATGATATGCAAGTGCCTAAGCTAATTTAATCTAAATGCAGAATTTGAAGCAAATGTGTATCTAAAAAGGAAATAAATCTAATCTATCCTTGCAAGGAGCAAAACTATAAATATGAGGAATGTGCTGAAGAGAGCATCCAAAGATAAACATATAGCCATTAATCCATAAAGATACATCTAAAGTAGGAGATTAAAGATATAAAAGATAGCTTTTAATTCATAAGAAAGCATTCCATTACTCATGTGGAGAAAACATCATTTGCACATAAAATAATGTAAGATAATCCAAAGCATAGAAATAATTCACAGCAGCACAGAAAGATCTCACTGTAAAATATGAACACCATAGGAACAGTCCAGCATGCGTCCAAAACCCACCCTCAGGAAAAAAAAGTCCTCTTCAGGCTCTTATTAGGAAAATCCAACTTTCTTGGAGCAAGTGCAAAGTAGTTCGTACAGACTCTGAAAATTCTATTCCCCTGCCAAAAAGTCATTATTCCCTCTCCTAACTTTCTACTTATAGCTTTCCAAAGAGCTCCTTGAGCTGACAAGTGCGCCCTAGATCTAGAAGCTTCTAATTCAGATTTTAGTGTGTAATTAACTATTTCCTAGATTCATTGGACACCTATCAAATGAGACAAAAATGACAGCCAGCTGTCCTGTTATACAAAGGTAGAATTTCAGCTTCTCTGCTTAATTAAAACAAAATAAAAATGATTTGTCTATTCTGCTGGGCTTTCTGCCGGCTGACTTGTAGAGTCGCCTCCATCAACCAGCTCGTTTGCAGGTACTGGGCCCTCTACACTTTGAATGTATCACGTCCATTGGTTGATATCTTTTAAGATCAGCTTGCTTTGAGAAGACGCTGATGCCTTGGACGCTATTTCATGCTTGAGTAGGTCTTATTTGATTTGTACCTTTCCCTCTGCAGCCCTTTTAGCTATCGCTTCCAATAAGTGAATATACACTGCAGGATGGCAAATGAATTGCTGAAATTTGTCCTGAGTTAAGAACTTCTATCTTTTTTATATATGCCAAGTCTTCGTCCAGCTCATTCTGCAGATAAAACACTCGATCTTCTTCTTTTGGGAACTGATAGATGGAGTCAGGGATATTCAGATGACATTCACTATGCGATTCCCTGAGCGCGGAGTATAACTCACAACACTTGCGGACTGTCTTCTTGATTCCTGAACTTAACCTGCTACAACAATTCTTGGCAAATTCCAGGATTCCTATATCCAAACCCAATTCATCTCCTGTAGCGGCGCGAAGGTGTGAAGGGAGCTGGGATTTTCCCTTTTTCCATTCAGATTGTCATTTCAATTCTTCCACATAGTTCGCAAACCTGTCTCGAGCTCTTAGGGCCATGGCATTGATTGATTTAATTTTCTTTATCATTTCCTTCACACTCCAAATTTCTTCTGAGATTAGCATTAACAACTCATGGATTTTAATCTGCAGATCACATGCTTGTTTGTGAAATGTGTATAAATTATGTTGGTCCTCCGCTATCTCATTAAGCTGCTTCATCAGTTGTTCTTTTTCTTCAATCAGCCTTTGAATTTACTGAGCCTTACTTGCTTCTAGCTCTTCCAACTCCTCTATCTAAGCTTTCATATTTTTCAATTCATCTTCATAGACAGTCAATTGTACTTCTAAGGAGTTTTTTTCATTTTCAAGATGGAGAACTCCTGTGTTTAGCACTAGATATTCTCCTAACACGTCATTGTACTTTTCTTTCAACATGTTTGCTTCTAGGACTTCTCTCTTTCTATCTTCTTTGATCTTCAGGCATTGTTCCCTATAATGCTTTATCTTATCTTTCAAAAAATCAATGTTGGCTTTAGTTGCCTTGGCTGATGCTACGGTGCATTAGGCTTGGAATGTGGGGTCGGCATCAGTTCCTCAGACCAATGTGGTTTCTGTCACCCATAATTCACAATCATCCTCCTCCGCTTCCTTATTCTTTGTCATTCCCTGCATTTTATGTACCCTTCTATCAATAATGGCCCTCTTACGCTTATTAAAATACGCAGTATCTAGATCTGCTACTTTGCTCTGCTTCCTGGGGTTATATGGGGTCAGCGCTAAGCTCCCTGAATAGGCACTTTCTTCTTGAGTCCCCCTTGGGGTTTGTATTAATGGTGGGTCAATCTCCATATTCTTCGGAGTAGATGGCTCCAGCTCGAGAGACTCCTATGTCTTCTCTTTATCCTTCTCTCCTGCTGATTCCTATTGCTGGGTTTGTAAACCATCTGCTCCTCCAGACTCTCCTTGCTGTGTCTGTCATCCATCAGCTCCTTGACCCAGGGGCCTTTGCTCTTCCTTATGCTGTTGTTTGGAAGCTTTATCTTGGGATACCTAATCTTCCTTTTCTTTCTGGATCCTGGTAGCCTCTTCCTGATGTTTCAATTGAGAGGCTTGCTCCTGTTGTTTCCTTGCATTCTCCTCTTGTTGAAGCTTAGCAGCTAGCTCACCTTGAAATCTTGCTTCTTCTTGGTCCTGCTGCTGCTTGAGAGCTTTCTCTTGGAGCACTCTGTCTTGCTCCAATTCTGATGGATCTCCTGATTGTGAGACTGATGCCTCTTGTTCTCTTTGGATCAGACCAACGGGTTTTGGCTTTGGGCTTTGGGTACTTTTCTTCTAGAATCTTTTCCCCAACTTAGTCATGTTGCGGGTGCCCCTGGAGAATTCCTTGTCCATGTCCATATGATGGGTGTATTCAAAAGAGACCCCGAGGTCTTGACAATGACGGCTTACCATACCGTTGGGGTCATGCCTTTTGAAAGGGAATGTGCCAAAATGGAAAACCTCTAAAACTTGGGAGTAGTTCTCCCCGCCTCTTGCTGACGGGAGGCTGTAAGCTCGAATAGTAAATGGCATGGGAGGATACATGCCCTTCCTTCGGTCTGTTAAGAACTTGCTTATCACATCGATGTCGAAGAGCTATCTCACGGCTTCTTTGTGCACAACGAAATCAGTGACATAACGAGGGAGAATGAATGGGGGTTGAGTTCCTCCATTCATCCTTATGTAAGTGCCTTCCTGAGAGTGATAATAGTCCCAATATGCCCCAATGATAGGTATTGCGTTCTCTAACTTACAGTTCGGTTCTTCAGTGAAAATGAGCTGATATAAGGGCATGATGAATCTCTCGCAAATCATCTTGTAGTGATTCACGTAATGAATTGCCCATCTACACTGATAGGCCAAGAAGAGAGTTGTCTCTTTGGGCTTCCATGAGCACCCCAAGTCTGGGAATGAATTCTTACTTAACAAACAATCCATTAAGTAGGAAGACATGAAAAAATCTGCCTTGTTTTGGGTGAGTCCTCCCTGAGCTGTTGTTAGTTGAGAAGCGAGGCTGACTGAAATTATTTCATCCCAGCTAAAAATAGTTCCACTCATAGCTATGTGAAATATCACTGACACCCATCCGATGTTGAAAATACTACCATCTGGCATGCCGAAGAGATGGCTCAACATTAGGACGATGAGTCTATAGGTAGTCTTTAGGAGGCTGCTTTCATATTCATTGTTGTTCCTCCTACTTATCTGCCTGTCATTGATGTCATTTTCTTTGCAGTGTCCAGCAGGTACATGGTATGCCTTGCTATCCAGTCATTGTCTAAACAAGCTTTGGGTGGTGGCAATTTGTAGGCAACAGAACAAGGGAACAACTCGGGGAGAGTTGTTGCCTTATGCAAACCAGACCTTCTGATGTTGGCATAGACCAAAGCGTCTTCTATAGAAGCTGTCTCACTATATTGAGCCATGATAAATCTGTATAGATCTCCCCACTGAAACTCAGGAGCGAAGCTTCTAGGGGAAACACTAGTGGCAGATCGTGTGTCGGTAAACATTGATTCCGGTGAAGTATCTAGCAAGATTTCCACTTCAGAATCGGAGTCAACCTTTTGCGCGAATTTCTTTCTAGAAGACCTCTTGAGCATCATAGTCCTGTGGTGAGCAAGGCAATGTCAACCAGATTTTAGTTAGACCACCACTCTAATCATTAGCAACATTCTATTGCAAAGCCAAAATGTACCACTTCTACAAAATAGAGGATGCCTTAAACAATCACAATTATCTTTAGTTCAAGTTTAAGATTAATCCAACAATGCCATTCATTTTACATCAAAGAGGAAACATCAGAGCAACGAGCAAGGTCAATCTTTGATTCTGCGCCTTTCATTTTTTAGCGTGCAGGTATCCCCTTAAATGACACACACACTTGCGCGATCTTAAGAAGAATTCCGCGCTGGCGCCTAAATAGAATTTTACGCTGCGCTTGGGATTTTGCGCGCGCCAAGATCAGTTATAAAATTTGCGCTGGGGTACAAGCGGGATTTTATGCGCTAATCCTAAATGTTTTATGCGCGTCGGGGCCTAACATTATTCACGCGCTAAAGCCAACAATCTTTCTGCGCTAACACCCCAATGACATCTATTCGCTATCCTAACCTTATTCATGCGCTATCGCTAAACATTCTACGGTGCGCCAGTGTTTGAATGCTTCATGTGCCGACAGCCGATAGTGGAAAATGCGCAAAAGGTGGTCTAATCCCGCAGTTGTTTAGCTTTTATGAATTGGATTTCCAGGCTAGGTTATGAAGGCTCTGAGTGGGCATCATGGGTGACTTAACACATCACCGGGGAAGCTTCGGTTGGGAGATGTGGATTTTATACGACCTTGGCATGAATGGACAAAGATTTTGGTTGAGCAAGGCACTTCGGTGTTCATAGTATGAACCTTCAGCTACAAGAATCAAGAAGGGTTGGTCTTTTCGTGCCGTAGACACTTGGCAGGGATTTTTGCGAAAAAACCTCGAGATGTTGCAGCTTCTACGAGTTCGAGCAGAAAAAACTCAGCGGCTACTAAGGTATTGTTGGGACGTTTCAGGGTTGTCAAAACGGGCGAAAACTTACTCGAAATGTTGAGGACAAGATGACGGGGCAGAGTTCGTGCTCACATGTGGTAGTAATACTCTCCGGGTTTCGGTTCGTGCAGAGTGAGCTCGGATTCTCATTTTGAAACCAGGGATGGGGATACACTTTTATGCCCTTAACAAAACATAAAAATACTTTGACGACTATGCAGAGCACTTCTTACAGTTTTAAACAAACATAGAAAAGGAGAGGGACATAGATCCTACCTATAAGTCTAGCAGGGTCCGTAAAGGGTGAACGTTCTGAGGCAGGAAGTGAACCTGCAGGATCCCGACGAATAGAAGAACTTGCTATTCTCGAAAATGAGAAACTCCAACTACTTGGCGAATGAAGAATGTGTCGAGAACCCCGTCACATACGCTTAAAAAAGGGGTGGCATTTATGTCGCACACAACATTAGGTTGGTGAAATCAGATTCACGGGGCTCGAGGTTCTTTGTCATTAAAACGACACATAGCTCTTATTAAAAGGCCCATCAACTCTGCTGGTGCATGAGGATCGATGATATTTTCGCGCCATGTGCCGAGTGAAGATTTTCATTTTGTGCTAAGCCGACGAGCGTGGATTCTTGGCATAGGTTTAAAACATGGTTTGTGCTTCAAGTGGCGATCCTGTCATTAAGAACGTGCTCAAAAAACTGTGGCGGAAGTTAGCTATGTCGAAAAGACCAAGCGCAGCACTGGAAGTGGAGAGGATAAGCATGGCTTCCACGCTAATGGCGCCAATCCTATCATTCGTGTTTGTGCTTGGAAGAACACGCTATATTTAATTCTTACCACGAGGTGACCTGCAGCTTCAAGGCGGGGAAGATAAGGATAACTCTTGCGCTTTCGGCGGGTGAAGAAGTGTTATCTCCTGCGTTTTCAGCGGTCAATCTATTCCAAAGATGTGCACCAGACAAAAGACTTGGGACTTGCCGAAATGGGGTGGTGGAGTTAGAGTCAAAGCTTGCGCCATAGCGGGAAACTTATGGTTAGAGCTGCGCCAAAGTGGCGGAGGATTTAATCTAAAGCTTGCGCTATAGCGGGGAAGATAAAAAACAAAAACCTGTGCTTAAAGGAGAAGGATGACTTTGCCCTAGACAAAAATGAGAAGACTCTTTTGGAAACAGGTGATGAAACTCTGCTAGGCTAAAGAAAGACGGCAGGATGAAACAAAGAACTTGTTACAAAAGTGTTAGAAGGAGGGGCGACAATTACATTTTAAAATTTTCTTTGGGGGGAATGTTGCAGCAACAACAATTGGTGAATCGATGGTGAACACAGATCTCTGAAAACTATCTCGTTTAGTGGAAGAATTCTTTTAAAAGTTGTCCACCTTATGTGTAGTAGTCGGCTTAAGCGTTCGAGACTCGGTAAAGGAAGAAGTCATTTTGTCCATTGGTCATTGGGAGAAGGGAGCTTTGATGAAGACATCCTTAAAACTTTTCAAGGGACAAAATATGAGGTTCATTTTAGAGGATCCATCTTTAAAATGACCATTGCTATCGGACTCCACAGGATTTGCAACAACATTTCATAGACACTATTGCTCTTGTTCCTCATTCCCATGCCACTTGCATCCTTTTGGATGTTCATATATTTAACATCTTTTTTGTTTGGGTCTTCTAGAAATATTTTCTTCAAAATGCAATCTTTGATTTTGGCTCCTCCATCTGTATTGTCCTTTTGTGTGAGCGAGAAATTTTATTGATTTATCAAGCCTCACGGACGGAGAGGAGCCTAGTTTGAGTTGATTTCTTTGACAGCTTCCTTTGACTTGTACGCTTTGCTTTTATCTCAGCCATGCTTTGATTGAGGTGAGAATTTCTTGGAAAACAGATCCTTGATCATGAGCCTTTTGGCTTTTAAATTTGCAGCATGGAGTCATTTAAATACCATATGCCTTCGAGATGTGCTACATTTCCATGGGTCCAACCACAACGATCTTCTTGAGATGTCTTTAAGTGTGAAGGTAGATGGATCCCGAGGATAGTGGTAAAGATAATCATAGAATTTGTTATTTAAACAAGGGTTAGTGTGACCAAAAGAAAAGGATTTCTTCATTCTGGAGAACGATCAGCAACGCCAAAAGGCATGGGTAAACTTTTCTTTCTAGGGTGCATTTCTGAATTGACGAGTAGCGTGATTTCTTGCAAGATCTATCATCACGAGAGGCTCAGTTGCAGGTGACTTAGGGAGACAAATATGTACAAAAGATCACAGGCGATCTAGCTAAAACACACTAAAACAAAGACTAAAAACAAAATAAAAGAAAAGGTTTATTTATGTACAAAAAGCCTCAGTGAGACTACGCAAAGTATTGCTTCAAGGCTAGGCCATTGAGAGGAAGGGTTACTTCCTCTCCCTGGAGGTCTGTCATCTTATAAGTGGATGGGCCGAGCTTTGCAGAAATTTGGTAAGGGCCTATCCACAAGTGTTTGAATTTAGTGTGCATCCCTTTTCCTTCATGATTATGGTCCCATTTCAGGACTAAATCCCTTACTTCAAAACTTCTTTTACCAGATTTCCTTTTATCAAACCATCTCTTGACTATATGTTGGTGATGATGGAATTGGTCTTTAGCTTTCTGACACGCTTCTTCAAGTTGAAGCAAAGTATTGATCCTAGATTGCAGGACTTGACTACCGGACCCCCAAGAGGCTTGGGACAACTGTAAGGATGGAATCAAGATATTGGGAGGTAAAATAGCTTCTTTGCCATAGACGAGGGTGTAAGGGGAAACCCCTAATGCATTCTTTGGAGTCACCCTATCTACCCATAAGGCGCTTGGGAGAGCTGCATGCCAACTTCGTTGGTTTTCTATCATAGTCTTCTTAAGAATTCGGATGAGATTTTTGTTTGAAGATTCAGCTAATCCATTTCCTTGAGGGTAATAATTGGCTGAATAATGCAATTTAATTCCCCATTCATAAACAAATTCATTTATTTTAAAAGACGAGAAATAGGTGGCATTATCAAATACCAGGGAAATTAGAACCCCAAACCTGGTTATGATGTTCTCTTTCAAGAAAGTGATGACTGTATCTTCGTTGATCTTGCGTAATGGGATAGCCTCCGCCCATCTCGCGAAGTAGTTAGTAGCCGTTAGAATGTATCGATGTTGTAAAGAAGAATGTGGGTTTATCTCTCCAATAACATCTATGCCCCATTGTTCAAAAGGTTCTGAGATAATAACCAACTGCAAAGGTCCTGCTACCTTAGGTAATTTCCCAGCACTTCTTTGGCAAATATCACAGTTCCAAGCATAAGCATGAGCATCTCAAAATAAGGTGGGCCAATAATATCCATCTCTGAGTATCTTGTGAGCCGTTGTATCTCCTGAATAATGTCCACCATCAGGGCCATCATGCAATTCTTTGACAACCTTACATCTTCCTTTTCTAGACATCTAAGAAAAATTCCATCGTAATTTTTTCCGGAAAGTATACCATCAATAATTTGATAAGTTGTTGATTTCAAACGGAGTGCCCTTCTTCGCTTAGAACTCCAGCTCTCTGGTAAATATCCTTGCTCTAAATAATGTACTAGATCTCTATACCATGATTCAGGAGCTGTGAAAATGGGACATACCTCAGTTGAATTCAGCTCAACTTCATTCTTCCAATACTGCTCTTCATCAACTGGATGTTCTGTAAGTAATTTGCATAGGCCTTGACCTTTGATGATGGTGGCTAGTTTAAATTCTAAATCATATTCTTGAAGAGATGTAACCCAGTTCCCCCTTCTTTCTCCCAACTCCTTTTGCACAAAAAGGGATCTAACAACCGGGTGGGGAAATATAACTTTAGTTCTGTTCTTAAGAATATATTATCTGAACTGTTTGACTGCTTTGAAGACATCATACGCATGCTTATCGACCACTAGATAGTTCAGTTCAGCACCTCGTAGACCAATGCTCATGAACGAGATTGGGTATTCATCTCCTAATTCTACCTTTTGCGTGAGTACAGCCGCGAGAGAGTCATCCGAAGCAAAAGTATATAAGATAAAATCTTTGTCAAAATCTGGGATTCTTAAAGAAGGAGCTTTAGCTATGGCTACCTTAATGTCTCTGAATGCATCCTTTTCTGAGTTTGTCCACTTGAACTGTATGATCTACTTGACCATTTGCTGCAAAGGCTTAACAATTTGAGCAAAATCGGGAACAAATCTCTGGACAAAATTGATAGTGCTCATAAATGACTACATGGATTTCTTATTATGAGGCATGGGAATTTCATTGATAGCCTGTACTCTCTCTTGATCTATTGAAACTCCCTTTTTTGAAATGATATGACCTAGCAATTTACCTTCAGGAACAACGAACACACTCTTCTAGGAGTTTAAAGAGATACCATATTTCCGGCAACGATAAAAAATATGCTTCAAATGAACAACGTGGTCTTCTCTTTTCTTCGAAAAGACTGTCACATCATCTAGATAGACAACAACACAGTGACCTCCCAATCCTCAGAAGGCAATGTCTATTGCTCGCTGAAATGTAGCTCCTGCGTTTATTAGGCCAAAGGGCATCCTTCGGTATGCGAACGTTCCCCACCTAGTGTGGAAAGTAGTCTTGGGATGGTCTTCTTCAGCTACTAACACTTGAATGTAACCAGAGAAGCCATCAAGAAGGAAGAATAATTCAGATCCTAACACCATTTGGAGAATTTGTTCCATTGAAGGGACCGGATAGTTGTCTTTATCTGAAGCTCTGTTTAAATTCCTGAAGTCAACACATAGTCTTATCTCTCATGAATTTTTTCTCACGGGAACTAAGTTAGCAACCCACTCAGAATGTCGGACCTTAAAGATTATTTTAGCATCCAATAGCTTCTTCAATTCTTTTTGAATAAGAGGTTCAAGAGTATGATGCATCCTTCTTAATTGTTGCTGAAATGGCTTGACATCTGCTTTCATTGGTATGACATGCTGAATAATGCGGATGTCATATGTTTTCAGATCTTCATAAGTCCATGCAAAAACATCTTTATATTGTCAAAGCAGTTTGATAAACTTATCTCTTTCTCCCGGTGAGCAACATTTCCCAAGGTTAACAAATTTTGGTTCATCCTCGATGCCCAAATTAACTAATTCATGTTGCATTGATGAGCTATTGGTCTTGGTATTTGTTGGCCTTTTGAACTTGTTCTGAAGGTCAAACAACATTTCAAGTGACCTCACCCCTTTGGGGATGAAATTTCCCTTAGCTGCATCTTTCTTTTGTAAATCAGAATCGTGTTCTTTTTCATCTCTCATAGCTTCTTGGAATATGTCTTCGTTTGTTAGAAAACTGATAATCTGATTGTCATCATCGAAGACTCTGAAGTTTGTGATACTGTCAGGGACAGAAGGCCTAAAAATCAATTCAATTGAGCACTTGTTATTAGTCGGCACCAATCTGGAAGCGGATGTTGCTAATAAATCAGCAGTAGCATTCTGCATTCTAGGAACAGATTTTATATTGAAAGCATCAAAATGCGTAATTAAATCCCATACCTCAGCTTGGTACCCTTTCAAATGAGGTGAGAGACAGTGAATGGTATCTCTTACCTGTCTCACAACTATTTCTGAGTCGCCGAAAACTTTCAGGTACTTGACATTTAAACCGATGGCTTTCTTTAATCCGTGGACCAAAGCTTTCTATTTAGCAGTATTGCTAGTACAATCAAATTCAAACCTACAGGACAAAAAATACTTATTTCTTTCCGGATCCATCAAAACACAACTGGCCCTGGATCCTTCCAAAGTTTTAGAACCATCAAAGTATAATGTCCAAAACAGATCTTTTGACTCAGCTAAGTCAGTATCTTTATGATCTAAGTCAGTGACTAAACTAACTATATTACAGTCAATATCATCAGTCCGAGAAAAATGAGGGAGATTGGACTGTTCATCTAATTCATGGCTAATAGTTTCAGATTGATAATTACCCCGATCCATTTCTAAGAAATAATTTCCCAAAATTGAGGATGAGAAGGCTACAGCCTCATTCTTTCCTTCTAGTTGAGTTACATTTTGCTTCATGTGCGGTTCTCTCAGAACCTTGATCTGATTCTGCCTGTTTTGATATGGCAACCACAAATGGGACCAATCAGTAGCAAAGTAACTGTTCAACTTTGTGGACCAGTCTCTACTTAGGATCAAATCATAGGCTTTAGGAATATCAACTACCATTATGTCAATGAATTGACAAACTCTAGAATCTGTTGACAACCTAATGAGGACATCTTTCATTTCCCTAATAGCTTTGACAATAGTCCTATCTAACTGAATAATTTGGGCAGGAGATGGAATTGGCTAACCGTTAATTTTCTTACAAATAGACGGTGGCATAACATTTGAAGATGCTCTGGAATCTACCAAACAATTATGTACATTGTGATTGAAGATTTCAAAAGTTAAAAGGAAAGGCAATGTCTGAGATTTGGATTTCCCGTCGATACTCGCCTCATTAATTTCAGGGTCTTCTTAAGCATCTGTCAAGGGAGTATTGGGCTGGGATTGAAAATCCTGCAACAATTTGTCTCGTTGCTGGGGAAAGCTGCACATATCAAATATTGAAACATTTTCCTTCGCTTTCTTAATATCTTCAATAATGTCATATCCCATATCACATTCTTTTACAATTCTAGTTTGATGATCTGTCTTATTCAAAATGACCTTTGGTTGTTGAAATATTGTTTCAATGTTTGGCTGCCTGGCCGTTGTTGGGTTAGCTTTAGGTTGTGGCAGAATGACTGTTATATGTCTTCTAGGTATTTCTTTTGAATCTTTCGGTTTGAGAATAGTCGAGCTTGGAACTGAATCTGCAATGGGGCCTTTACTACGAGTGCTAATGTTTACAGCAGAGACTGGGTTTTCCACGGGATCATCTTCTACCAATTCAGTTAAAGGTACCCAATCCCATATCACCATGGTGGCGTCTGGAGATGGTTCCTCTATCTCAGCGCTTGATTCTTCTGGAGGATCGTCTTGATCTGGAATCTGTGAATCCAACATTTGGTTCATGACTAAACTCATAGAGTTGATCCATTGTGGGCAGATTTTTTCCGAGTGTGGCTCTTGATGAAAGGTGCAGAAATGTTCCATCCCTATTTCATTTAGATTTAAAACAAGGGAAGTGTTCATAGGTGGATGAGTTTGATCGTTATCTTCTCTCTTCTTGTAGAATGGTTTGAAAGGATTCCTAGATGTACTAGCTGCTTTATCTTTCTCGAGATCTACAATTTTATTGGACAATTTCTGCATCATCTTAACTACATTTTCCATGTCTGTTGATGGCTCTTCTTTATTCCTGGTGAGCAGTAAAGTTTTTTTACTAGATGATCGTTTTGTCTCTGCATCTAAGGCATGCTTGGCAATGCTGTCTGCTTCTTCTTCCACCTTTCTAGCTTCTTCAAAATTTTCTATCAGGGGGGTTTTCTTAGATATTTTGACGAACATTGCTATAGGCCCTTCAAGAGCTGTTGTATAATATTCAACTAGAGATTCTTCTGCTGGTTTAGTTGCTTCGCTCAAATTATTTAGTAGCGTAGTAAACCTCTGGTTGAAGTCTTGACCCTTTTCTTTCTTTTCCTTTCTCATGGATAATAACTCTTTCATGAGTGTAGCTCCAGTCTTTTGATTTCCATACTTCTTTAGGAAACATTTTTCAAATTCTTCCAAATTGGAAATTGAGCTAGCTTGTAAACTAAAATACTAGGAAGAAACTTTTGGTTCAAATATGTATGGGAAAAGCCTACAAACTACATCTTCATGCTGTACGTTTAAAAGTTTCAAAGCTAAATAAAAACTCTTGAGATGGTCTTCAACAGAAATGGCTTTTCCTGGGTCGAATTTAGGCAAGACTTTCTCTGGATTTTTAGGCAGATTGTGGAATGGCCCAGCTATATTTAATGCTCCCCTTGCTCTCCAAGCAGGTACAACCATGTTTCTATCTGGAGAATCAGGTGGAGAATTGCGTGGCGAATTAAGTGGAGAGCCCTCTGGAGTAACAAGTTCTCCAATATTTTCTGGATCTTCAAACTTTTCTGGGTTTTCAAGATTGATCTCTCTTAGGGGTTCAGTAATTTATTCCAAAGTTAAATTTATGAGTTCTTCAAAATTCTGCACAAGAATCGAATCACGGGTGTACTATCTCTCCCTTTTGGGAGTACTTTTCCCAGGGAGAAAATTTACTGCATTTAAACCACCTAGTTGCGTAACATAAGATCATGTATGTCTCCTTAAATCTTCTATTTCTGCAAAAGGTATAGCATACAAGACTTCCTGTTATTCAGAATCAGAGATGGATTTTTCTTGATTTGTTACTTCAAGGTTTGGGTTGTCTTAAATTCCTGTTTTAAGCGGGTTTTCAGTAACATTTTTGACAATGGGAGATTTTCCTTTATCAACCATGCACTTCGGGCCCTCCTTCTAGCGCCAAAGAGATGTTGATGCCCCGAATATTGCAGCATCATGCAGAAAGGGATTCTCCCCATTTAAAGTATCCCAATTAGATTGTCCACCATTTGGTGTGAGGAGTCCGTCCCCTTATCGGTTCCAGCTACCGTTAGATTTACTTTCTTTTACACCGGTTATGGCCCGATCCACCGTTTTTTTTTAAATTTTATTATTAAGATGATATGCAAGTGCCTAATCTAATTTAATCTAAATGCAGATTTTGAAGCAAATCTGTGTCTAGAATTGAAATAAATCTAATCTATCCTTGCAAGGAGCAAAACTGTAAATATGAGTAATGTGCTGAAGAGAGTATACAAAGATCAACAGATAGCCATTAAACCATAAAGATCCTGTTAAGATTTAATATGCTAAGACAGAAAATAGCAGCATTACATTCCATTTCACAATAATAGCATATACAGGATCATTGAAGAAACAACAAGCATAGCATAAACACAAGAGACACAGATTTATCTTGGGAAACCCTCATGGGGTAGAAAACCCAGTAAAGCTTCCTCAATATAGATGAACAGAAATATACAAAGATGCAAACCAAAGATATGATCTCCTCCTCCACCATAGCAGACCTCTCCTCCACAAGTGCGCCTCTCTCTCAAGTGTGTGTGTTTTTCAAATGAGGAACACACCTCCTCTATTTATACACTACTCTGACATATATTTTACACAAGTACACGTAGGCTCGTATTTAACCAATGGGTTAAATACCCCACTGCAATTGACTGGGCTGACCCCTCTAGGGTGGTCTAATAACCCTTTGACCCACATAAGACATACAGGGGACGACCCCCACTGGGGAAGTCTAATAACCCGAGTTACCACATTCCGATGGAGGAATAAACATCTCCGGATATACAATAAGATCTTCACGGAGGAATGAAACATCTCTGGAATAATAAAGTACAAATATAATATTCTTTGAAGTTACAACATCTCAACACTCCCCCTTAACGAGAAGGATATTATAACAGCATCTGCACGAGCAAGGAGTCATCAACATCATACATGATACATATATAAATCATTGGAAGCTTTCTCAACATCATCAGTAACTCAAGCAGTTACTGGAACATCTTCAATACTAGAACATCAACATCTTCAGTACTGAGTCTTTATCTTCTGCAGCACTCGAACAGCTACAGCAACATCAACATCTGGATCCTCACGATCATCAGCATCATCATCTCATGATCATCATCATCATCATCACACGATCATCAGCATCATCATCAGCATCACGATCATCAGCATCGTCATCACACGATCATCAGCATCGTCATCACACGATCATCAGCACCGTCATCACATGATCATCAGCATCGTCATCACACGATCATCAGCATCATCATCACACGATCATCAGCATCGTCATCACACGCTCATCAGCATCATCATCACATTATCATCAGCATCGTCATCACACGATCAGCAGCATCATCATCTAGATCATCATGATCAGCGACATCATCATCTAGATCATCACGATCAACAGCATCGTCATCTAGATCATCACGATCAACAACATCGTCATCTAGATCATCACAATCAAAAACATCATCAATACAAGTATAAATATCATTAATACAAGTATCCTCATCAATACAAGTATACACATCATCAATACAAGTGTCCTCATCAATACAAGTATACGCATCATCAATACAAGTATCCTCATCAATACAAGTATACACATCATCAATACAAGTATCCTCATCAATACAAGTATACATATCATCAATACAAGTATCCTCATCAATACAAGTATACACAATAGAAGCATACCCTGCAACACACAAGATCCAATTACGGGATGATCAATCCCTCTCACTTTAGGACATAGGTCCAAGGATGATACAATCCTGATTCGCTTACGGGATGATCAGTCCCTCTCGGTTTAAGACAACTCTCATGTCTATGGATGATGCAATCCTGATCAACTTACAGGATGATCAATCCTTATCACTTTAAGACACCTCACCATGTCTAGGGACGAGGCAATCCCAATCTATTTACAGGATGATTAGTCCTTATCACTTTAAGACATTGCACCATGTCTAGGGACGAGGCAATCCCAATCTATTTACAGCATGATTAGTCCTTATCACTTTAAGACATCTCACCATGTCTAGGGACGAGGCAATCCCAATCTATTTACAGGATGATTAGTCCTTATCACTTTAAGACATCTCACCATGTCTAGGGACGAGGCAATCCCAATCTATTTACAGGATGATTAGGCCTTATCACTTTAAGACATCTCACCATGTCTAGGGACGAGGCAATCCCAATCTATTTACAGGATGATTAGTCCTTATCACTTTAAGACATCTCACCATGTCTAGGGACGAGGCAATCCCAATCTATTTACAGGATGATTTGTCCACTCAATCTCATTTAGGACTATCGTTCCTTTCGGAATTACTGGATTTACTGTCCAAGGATGATTTAATCCATTCAATTCATTTAGGACTATCCTTCCTTTCAAAATCACTGGATTTACTATCCAAGGATAATTTAATCCACTCAATTCATCTAGGACTATCCTTCCTCTCGGAATTACTGGATTTACTATCCAAGGATGATTTAATCCACTCAATTCATTTAGGACTATCCTTCCTTTCAAAATTACTGGATTTACTGTCCAAGGATGATTTAATCACTCAATTCATTTAGGACTATCCTTCCTTTCGGAATTACTGGATTTACTGTCCAAGGATGATTTAATCCACAACCGTACATTTAGGACCACGTCCAAGGATGACTCAATCCTCAACCGTACATTTAGGACCACGTCCAAGGATGACTCAATCCTCAACCGTACATTTAGGACCACATCCAATGATGACTCAATCCTCAACCGTACATTTAGGACCACGTCCAAGGATGAATCAATCCTCAACCGTACATTTAGGACCACGTCCAAGGATGACTTAATCCTCAACCGTACATTTAGGACCATGTCCAAGGATGACTCAATCCTCAACCGTCCACCAAGGACTTCATTCTCGAAGACATACATCTACGGCTCTTCTTTAGGACTGAAGTCCAAGGATGATCCAATCCCCTCACATGTTCACCAAAAACTTCATTCTCGAAGACATACGTCTACGGCTCTTCTTTAGGGCTGAAGTCCAGGGATGATCCAATCCCCTCACATGTTCACCAAAAACTTCATTCTCGAAGACATACGTCTACGGCTCTTCTTTAGGACTGAAGTCCAGGGATGATCCAATCCCCTCACATGTTCACCAAAAAATTCATTCTCGAAGACATACGTCTACGGCTCTTCTTTAGGACTGAAGTCCAGGGATGATCCAATCCCCTCACATGTTCACCAAGAACTTCATTCTCGAAGACATACGTCTACGACTCTTCTTTAGGATTGAAGTCCAGGGATGATCCAATCCTCTCAAGTCCACCAAGGACTTCATTCTCGAAGACATACGTCTACGGCTCTCTTTAGGACTAAAGTCCAGGGATGATCCAATCCCCTCAAGTCCACCAAGGACTTCATTCTCGAAGACATACGTCTACGGCTCTCTTAAGGATGATGCAATCCTATATGTCCACCAAGGACTTCATTTTCGGAGACATCATGTCTACGGCCTCTTTTAGAATATATGTTCAAGGATGATGCAATCCTCTTATCACCTTAGACCCTGTCTAAGGACCATCCACCAACCTCTCTGTCGGCATCACTAATATAGGTATCCTCATCATCGACCTCACTGTCGATGCAGGCAAACTCATCATGAGTTATCACATCACTCCCCCTTTCGAGGAGGGTCCTTCTGAACTATATTAAGTTTGTCTCAGAAAACTTTACTTGAGGTAGAGGTTTGGTTAGTACATCGGATCGGTAGAGGTTTGGTTAGTACATTGTTACAAATTCGAACTTTTGGTTCCTTTCTGCACCATATCGTCTGTGTATAGAAACAATATTCAACCTTGTAGCAAAGGTTGAGATCCTCATCACCCATGGTGATCATTAATCTCATCAATTGATTATTGATCATGGGTACCCATACAGAACCTGATTCACACTTCTTCTTTAATTACACCATTAAGAGAATGGTCTTATCTAGCCACTTGGAGCAAACATCTTATCATGATTCTCTTCCTCTTTCTAAGAGAATTTTCTAGCCACAAGCCTTCTATAGTGTGTTTGATTTGTAAATCCTTTTGTTTGAACATCCATCACTTGTTCAGTGTTCATCATTCATCATGATCTTTCCTACAAATCAAAATTAAGTACATGATTAGTAATACTTCATAATCATCAAATCATATTGACATGATAACCTATTATGCATACAGATATCATTTACATAGTTATGTAACTATTTTGACCAATACTTTGGCACAACACTTTCCCATATCCTGTATGCATACAGTGGCTATCTAGATGCCTTCCATCTCTACCAGAACATACTATTGAGAGTGTGCACAGCTCTCAGCATGTCAGCAAAGAGGTTTCATTCTAGACAAGCAACAATGGAATGTTTGTCCAACTTACCAATCATATGCATATTAGTAGTATACTGTTCAATGCTCGATGAATGTTTACACTCAGCATGATATATTCTAGGAATACAAATATGCATACAAGCAATATCATTTACTATTTCAAATAACAACTCAAATACTTATATTTTATGTTTGTGTGGTTGCCTCCCGCTTGATCTTCTATATGTCTTTTGAACTTCTATTCATTCTGTACCACTGTGCATGCTCAAGTGTGCACTAGTGTCATCCTCATGATCTCATACACAGACATACATTCATTAGTATATTCTCAATATTATCAAAACATTCTAGTTCTAAATAATCTTTGAAAATGTATAGTCATGATTATAGATAATATTCAAGGTTTCAAGGAAGTCTTGTTTTACTTCTGCATATTCTTGTTTGATCATAGTACTCTTCTGGTTAATTAGATCATCAAGATAAGAGACATAATATGCATAAACCCTTGATTACTAACTTTATGAATAAGCATAACCAATCATACCAAGTATACTTATATAAGGGATCCTAAGGTAAGATTCTAACTTGTCATAGGAAAACATACCTGGATTAGTATACTTGCTTAGTTATGTACAACATACCTAAACAATCTCTTCAATGATTTAGAGATCCTGAGCTAGAACCTGCATGTCTCATAGGTTAAGCATAATATAACAAAGTCATACATAGCTCGTAAGTAGAACAAAGATTATGGATGAGTCTTTGTCTTCATGTTGTCATGTTTTAAGGAGCTTGATTTGTCTTTTGTGATGTACCTGTATCTTGTTAGCAAACGACATCAACCTCATACAACACCATAATGCATTAGTACAATCATATAGCCCTAATCAATGAATGTCTTCGATCATTCACATGCATTCATACTGTTACTACGGTGATAAGACAATTCTAACATTAATCAAGATTGTACTAATAAATAACATGAAGACAAACACATTATGAACTTAATCAAGAATCAGATTTCAAGACATACCTGAACCTCCTTAATTCATACCTGTCGAGACTTCTTGTAGTCTTCTTATGTAAGGCCTTAGCCTCAACTCCCCCTGAAACTTGATTTGGAGCTTGATTAGGGCTTGCTAGAGAAACCCTAAAAATTCAATCTTTGACTTTCATGCTTCCAAATGGATGGAAGGATGTGTCTTGCTGAGTTGATCAAACTAGAATACTTCACTTTTGAAATCTCCAAAATTTGACCCCTCAAAATTGCCTTCGAAACTTCTGGATCTTCTGGACAAGAACCCGAACTAGGGTTTGATGAAGCCCACCCTTCTGTCCAATCAAAAGGTTCGATCCAAGGCTCTAAACTCTTATTTTTCTGAGTAGCTTCCAGCCGTGGTTACAGACTTCAAAAATTCCAACTTTTGCTGAAGCCCTAATTTTCCATCTTTCTGATAAAAATCCCGAACTAGGGTTTGATCAAGCCCGGTTTTCTACCCAACCAAAAAATTCGATCTTGGTCTCTAAATTTCAATTTTCCTGAGTAGCATTCAGCCGTGGACTCTGATTCCAAAAATTCTAAATTTCTCCAAAACCCTAAATTCCGGAAGCCATGAATAAAGGTGCTCAAAAAATAATTCTGTTTTAACATAAATATGCACCTGATTGTTTCTGCTATAACTCTGAAATTTTTGCTCCACAGGGTCTGAAAACTTTTTCTGCAATAGCGTGACCTGTCATCTTTCCATCCTGATAGGTCTGACCTCAATTGGATGTTCTAAGAGAGAGTTATGCCAAGTGTCGCAACGTGACCTGTTTATGGGATAAAACAGGAGAGCTAACTTGTACGGAATGCCACGTGTTATTATTTGAACTTCGGTCTCTGAAAACATTTTCTGAGATAGCTTGCCCTGTTATCTTTCTATCCTGATAGGTCTGACCTCAATTGGACTCTCTGAGAGAGAGTTATGCCAAGTGTCGCAACGTGACCTATTTATGGGATAAAACAGGAGAGAGAACTTGTATGGCGTGCCACGTGTCACTGGCTCACCTTCGGCCTCTGAAAAAGTTTCCTGATATAGTAAAGTCTGTGTACTACCTGGAAAGTTTTACGAAATTTAATTTGGAGCTTCCTAGCCCAAGTTATGACCTTTTTTGCAAGGTTACCTGATTTTGACTGAGATCTGGAAGAGGCCGAAACCCTAACTTGTACTGATCATAACTCATAAAGTACAACGAATCTGAGGGTGCCCTTTGGACACAAGGTACCCGGGGATGTTATCGTCGACCTGTAAACGTTTCAGACCCTGAAACTTCGCAGAAGTGGATTTATAGCGAAAGTTCCACGATGACTTGTTTTTTCTATGTAAAACCCTAACCTTCAAATTGTCGTAAGTAAAGCAAGTGTCGTAAGTGCCATACCTTGCCTTCCTTCAGGTTAGCTCTGATCCCATGTTAAGATTTAATATGCTAAGCAGGGTATTTTTTAAGGATTCTACTATTAGACTTAAGTATAGTATCCTAGGCGATTATTTTGGATTGAAAAAAACATGTATATAGATAGGTAGGCGAATATTAAATATGAAACATACAGTTTACTACTAAAATGTGTAAATTTTGGCGAATATTATGATAAAAAAATATATTTTATGTAAATATAGGCGATATTAGAGACTAAAAATGACCAAATATCGAATTTATTTTTTGAAAAAAATCCCGAAAAATAGCCAATTGGCGAAATTTCGCCCTTAAAAATTACCTTGATGCTAAGACAGAAAATAGCAGCATTACATTCCATTTCACAATAATAGCATATACAAGATCACTGAAGAATCAACAAGCATAGCATAAACACAAGAGACACAGATTTATCCTGGGAAACCCTCATGGGGTAGAAAACCCAGTAAAGCTTCCTCAATATAGATGAACAGCAATATACAAAGATGCAAACCAAAGATATGATCTCCTCCTCCACCATAGCAGACCTCTCCTCCAGAAGTGCACCTCTCTCTCAAGTGTGTGTGTTTTTCAAATGAGGAACACACCTCCTCTATTTATACACTACTCTGACATATCTTTTACAAAAGTACACGTAGGCTCGTATTTAACCAATGGGTTAAATACCCCACTACAACTGACTGGGCCGACCCCTCTAGGGTGGTCTAATAACCCTTTGACCCACATAACACATACAGGGGCCGACCCCCACTGGGGAAGTCTAATAACCCGAGTTACCACATTCCGACGGAGGAATAAACATCTCCGGATATACAATAAGATCTTCACGGAGGAATGAAACATCTCCGGAATAATAAAGTACAAATATAATATTCTTTGAAGTTACAATATCTCAACAGATACATCTACAACAGGAGATTAAAGATATAAAAGATAGCTTTTAATTCATAAGAAAGCATTCCATTACTCATGTGGAGAAAACATCATTTGCATAGAAAATAATGTAAGATCATCCAAAGCGTAGAAATAATTCATAGCAGCACAGAAAGATCTCACTGTAAAATATGAACACCATGGGAATAGTCTAGCATGCGTCCAAAACCCATTCTCAGGAAAAAAAATATCCTCTTAAGGCTCTTATTAGGAAAATCCAACTTTCTTGGAGCAAGTGCAAAGTAGTTCCTATAGACTCTGAAAATTCTATTCCCCTGCCAAAAAGTCCTTATTCCCTCTCCTAACTTTCTACTTATACCTTTCCAAAGAGCTCCTTGAGCTGACAAGTGCGCCCTAGCTCTAGAAGCTTCTAATTAAGATTTTAGTGCGAATTAACTATTTCCCAGGTTCGTGGGACACCTATCAAATGAGACAAAAATGACAGCTAGCTGTCCTGTTATACAAAGGTAGAATTTCAGCTACTCTGCTTAATTAAAAATAAATAAAAATGATTTGTCTATTCTGCTGGGGCTTATGCCGGCTTACTTGTAGACTCGCCTCCATCAACCGGCTCGCTTGCAGGTACTGAGCCCTCTGCACTTTGAATGTATGACATCCATTGGTTGATATCTTTTATGATCAACTTGCTTTGAGAAGATGGTGATGCCTTGGATGCTATTTCATGCTTGAGTAGGTCTTCTTTGATTTGTACCTTTCCCTCTATAGCCCTTTTAGTTATCGCTTCCAATAGGTGAATACACACTGCAGGGTGGAAAATGAACTGCTGAAATTCGTCCTGAGTCAGGACTTCTATCTTTTTTATATATGCCAAGTCTTCGTCTATCTCATTCTGCAGATCAAACACTCGATCTTCTTCTTTTGGGAACTGATAGATGGAGTTAGGGATAATCAGATGACATTCACTATGTGATTCCCTGAGCGTGGAGTATAACTCACAACACTTGCGGACTGTCTTATTGATTCCCGAACTTAGCCTGCTGCCACAATTCTTGGAAAATTCCAGGATTCCTATATCCAAAACCAATTCATCTCCTGTAGCGGTGTGAAGGTGTGAAGGGAGCTAGGATTTTCCCTTTTTCCATTCAGATTGTCATTTCAATTCTTCCACATAGTTCGCAAACCTGTCTCGAGATCTTAGGGCCATGGCATCGATTGATGTCATTTTCTTGATCATTTCCTTCACGCTCCAAATTTCTTCCGAGATTAGCATTAACAACTGATGGATTTTAATCCGTAGATCACATGGTTGTTTGTGAAATGTGGATAAATTCTGATAGTCTTCTGTTGTCTCATTAAGCTGCTTCATCAGTTGTTCTTTTTCTTGAATGAGCCTTTGACTTTGTTGAGCCTTACTTGCTTCTAGCTCTTCCAACTCCTCTATCCAAGCTTTCAGATTTTTTAATTCCTCTTCAGAGACAGTCAATTGTACTTCTAAGGATTGTTTTTCATTTTCAAGCTAGAGAACTCCCGAGTTTAGCACTAGATGTTCTCCTAGCAGGTCATTGTACTTTTCTTTCAACCTATTTCCTTCTAGCACTTCTCTCTTTCTATCTTCTTTGATCTTCAGGCATTGTTCCCTATAATGCTTTATCTTATGTTCCAGAAAATCAATGTTGGCTTTAGTTGCCTTGGCTGATGCTACGGTGAATTGGGCTTGGAATGTGGGGTCGGCATCAGTTCCTGAGACCAATGTGGTTTCTGTCACCCATAATTCACAATCATACTCCTTCGTTTCCTTATTCTTTGTCATGCCCTGTATTTTCTGTACCCTTCTATCAATAATGGCCCTCTTCCGCTTATTAAAATACACAGTATCTAGATCTGCTACTTTTCTCTGCTTCCTGGGGTTATATGGGGTCAGCGCTAAGCTCCCTAACTAGGCACTTTCTTCTTGAGTCCCCCCTGGGGTGTGTATCAATGGTGGGTCAATATCCATATTCTTCAGAGTAGATGGCTTCGGCTCGAGAGACGCCTCTATCTGCTCTTTATCCTTCTCTCCTGCTGATTCCTCTTGCTGGGTCTGTAAACCATTTGCTCCTCTAGACTCTCCTTGCTGTGTCTGTGATCCATCAGCTCCTTGACCCAAGGGCCTTTGATCTTCCTTATGATTTTGTTTGGAAGCTTGCTCTTGGGATACTTGATCTTCCTTTTCTTTCTGGATCCTGGCAGCCTCTTCTTGATGTTTCAACTGGGAGGATTGCTCCTGCTGTTTCCTTGCATTCTCCTCTTGTTGAAGCTTAGCAACCAGCTCACCTTGAACTCTTGCTTCTTCTTGGTCCTGCTGCTACTTGAGAGCTTGCTCTTGGAGCACTCTGTCGCGCTCCAATTCTGATGGATCTCTTGATTGTGAGGTCGATGCCTCTTGTTCTCTTTGGATCAGACCAACGGATTTTGGCTTTGGGCTTTGGGTACTTTTCTTCTAGAATCTTTTCCCCAACTCAGTCATGTTGCGGGCGCCCCTGGAGAATTTCTTGTCCATGTCCATATGATGGGTGTATTCAAAAGAGACCCTGAGGTCTTGACAACGTTGTCTTACCATATAGTTGGGGTCATGCCTTTTGAAAGGGACTGTGCCAAAATGGAAAACCTCTAAACCTTGGGCATAGTTCTCCCCGCCTCTTGCTGACGGGAGGCTGCAAGCTCCAATAGCAAATGGAATGGGAGGATACATGCCCTTCCTTCGGTCTGTTAAGAACTTGCTTATCGCGCTGATGCCGAAGAGCTGTCTCACAGCTTCTTTGTGCACAACAAAATCAATGACATAACGAGGGAGCATGAATGGGGGTTGAGATCCTCCATTCATCCTTATGTATGTGCCTTCCTGAGAGTGATAATAGTCCCCATATGCCCCAATGATAGGTATTGCGTTCTCTGACATAGAGTTCGGTTCTTTAGTGAAAATGAGCTGATAGAAGGGCATGATGAATCTCTCGCAAATCATCTTGTAGTGATTCGTGTAACGACTTTCCCATGTGCACTAATAGGCCAAGAAGAGAGTTGTCTCTGTGGGCTTCCATGAGCACCCCAAGTCTGGGAATGAATGCTTACTTAACAAACAATCCATTAAGTAGGAAGACATGAAAAAATCTGCCTTGTTTTGGGTGAGTCCTCCCTGAGCTGCTGTTAGTTGAGAAGCGAGGCTATCTGAAATTATTTCATCCCAGTTAAAAACAGTGCCACTCATAGCTATGTGAACGATCACTAGCACCCATCTGATCTTGAAAATGCTATCATCTGGCATGCCGAAGAGGCGGCTCAACATTAGGACGATATGTCTATAGGGAGTCTTCAGGAGGCTGCTTTCATATTCATTGTTGTTCCTCCTCCTTATCTGCTTGTCATTGATTGTCATTTTCCTTGCAGTGTCCAGCGGGTCCATGGTATGCCTTGCTATCCAGTCATTGTCTAAACAAGCTCTGGGTGGTGGCAATTTGTAGGCAGTAGTAACATGCTTAGAAGCGAAAGATGCCAGGTTCAACCGGTCTTTATTGTCTATGAGTCTAGTGTCAGTCTTAATGTAAGGAATCAGCCATCCAATGACTTTAGAACAAGGGAACAACTCGGGGAAAGTTGTTTCCTTATGCAAACCAGACCTTCTGATGTTGGCATAGACCAAAGCGTCTTCTATAGAAGCTGTCTCACTATCTTGAGCCATGATAAATCTGTATAGATCTCCCCACTGAAACTTAGGAGCGGAGCTTCCAGGGGAAACACCAGTGGTAGATCGTGTGTCGGTAAACATTGTTTCCGGTGAAGTATCTAGCAAGATTTCCACTTCAGAATCGAAGTCAACCTTTTGCGCGGATTTCTTTCTAGCAGACCTCCTGAGCATCATAATCCTATGGTGAGCAAGGCAATGTCAACCAGATTTTAGTTAGACCACCACTCTAAGCATTAGCAACATTCTATTGCAAATCCAAAATGTACCACTTCTACAAAATAGAGGCTACCTTAAACAATCACAATTATCTTTACTTCAAGTTTAAGATTAATCCAACAATGCCATTCATTTTGCATCAAAGAGGAAACATCAGAGCAACGAGCGAGGTCAATCTTTGATTCTGCGCCTTTCATTTTTTAGCACGCAGGTATCCCCTTAAATGACACACACACTTGCGCGAGCTTGAGAAGAATTCCGCACTGGCGCCTAAATAGAATTTTGCACTGCGCTCGGGATTTCGCGTGCACCAAGATCAATTATGAAATGTGCGCTGGGGTACAAGCGGGACTTTATGCACTAATCCTAAATTTTTTATGCATGCCGACGCCTAACATTATTCACGCGCTAAAGCCAACAATATTTCTGCGCTAACGCCCCAATGACATCTATGTGTTATCCTAACCTTATTCATGTGCTATCGCTAAACATTTTGTGGTGCGCCAGTGTTTGAATGCTTCATGCGCCAACAACCGATAGTGGAAAATGCACAAAAGGTGGTCGAATCCCGCAGCTGTTTATCTTTTATGGATTGGATTTTCGGGCTAGGTTATGAAGGCTCTGAGTGGGCATGATGGGTAACTTAACACATCACTGGGGCAACTTCGGTTGGGAGATGTGGATTTTATACGACCTCGGCATGAATGAACAAAGCTTTTGGTTGAGCAAGGAATTTCGGTGTTCATAGTATGAACCTTCAGCTGCAAGAATAGAGAAGGGTTGGGATTTTATTGCCGTAGATGCTTAGCAGGGAGTTTTGCAAACAAAACCTCGAGATGCTGCAGCTTCTACGAGTTCGAGCAAAAAAGACTCAGCGGATGCTAAGGTATTGCTGGGACATTTCAGGGGTGTCAAAACGGGCGAAAAATTACTCGAAATGTTGAGGACAAGATGACGGGGTAGAGTTCGTGCTCGCAGGCAGTAGTAATACTCTCCGGGTTACGGTTCACACAGAGTGAGCTCGGATTCTCATTTCGAAACCAAGGACGGGAATACACTTTTAT